>BLSH010516269.1:206332-220298 GCA_018402905.1 Glandirana rugosa | reverse complement strand
GCCCTCTGGGGCTTTCCAGGACTTTGCTACAGCCATTTTTGTGCCTAAAAGTTCGGGTCCCCATTGATTTCAATGGGGTTCGTTGTCCGTGCGATCGTTCAGGTTCCGTCCGGACCCGGACCCGGACTTTGTCCCGAAGTTCGGACGGACCAGCAGAACCCGAACGTCCAGGTGTTCGCTCAACTCTACAAAAGACCTTTTTTCAGTTGCTGCTTCATCTCATATAGCTTGGCTGGTAGTTAGGCTGACAAGAATAATCTGCTGATAAATTTTGGCTCTCAGTTTTGATGAGAGTACCCTGACAATATTCATCTTACACAGGTCCCTGCTACAATTTCCTCCTGGTGGCCCTCCTTTCCTATTTGTTACCATGATTTAAACCTGGTGTCAAGTAAGCAGAAGCACAGAAGTGAGGACATGCAGAATACACTAAGTCCAGTAGAGATCAGAGCAGCTCACAAGCCAAGTTTGGAAACTGTTGAGCAGCAACAACCCCCCCCCCCCCATTCAGTTTACACCAGAACATCCAAACAGATAAAACATTTGGGTGAACATTCGAACACTGTTAAAAGTCTATGGGACCCGAACATGAAAAATGAAAAGTACTCATTTTAAAAGCTTATATGCAAGCTATTGCCCTAAAAGTGTACGGGGAACTGGGTCCTGCCCTAGGGGACATATATCAATGCAAAAAAAGTTTAAATCAATCTTTTTTTCAGGAACAGTGATTTTAATAATGCTTAAAGTGAAACAATAAAAATGAAATATTCCTTTAACTAATGTGATGGGGGGGGGGGGATCCCTTAGTCTGCCTGTAAAAGGGTGCATCTCTGTGATGTGTAGAACATAGCCAGAGCAAAATGACATTTCCAAAGGAAAAATTGTCATTTATTATCACGGTTGTAATGTATTGCCAGAAAATCACTGAAAAAAATTGCGTAGGGTCCCCCCCCAGTCCATACCAGGTCCTTCGGTCTGGTTTGGATTTTAAAGGGAACCCTGCGTCAAAATTAAAAAAGATATTGATGTGGGGTCCCCCCTAAAATCCAAAACAGACCATTATACGAGCATGCAACCTGACCGGCCAGGATAGGGGGGGCGAGCGCCCCCCCGCCTCCTGAACCATACCAGACTACATGCCCTCAACATGGGGAGTATGGGTGCTTTGGGGCAAGGGGGCTCTGTGCCCCCCACCCCAAAGCACCTTGTCCCCATGTTTATGGGTACAAGAGCCTCTTCCCCACAACCCTGGGCTGTGGTTGTGGGAGTCTGCGGGTGGGGGACTTATCGGAATCTGGAAGCCCCCTTTAATAAGGGGGCCCCCAGATCCCATCCTCCCCCTATGTGAATTAGTATCGAGTACATCATACCACTACTACTTCACCAAAAGTGTCAAAAAAATAAAAAAAATGCAGGAGACAATTAGTGACAAGTTCTTTATTAAAAAAAGAAATAAATAAAAATAAGTGTCCCCCATTGTAATCCATTGTCAATCACGGCGTGCGACGGACTTGAAAAAAAAAGCTGCAAACAGCTCCTCTTCCATGGGACAGCTCCTGCCAACTGAGCTCTGTTTGTTGTGACACTTTATTTATATGGCAGGGTGGGGGCCACTCGGTGATGTACTCACATGACCCACCCCCTCTGACGTCACATGGCATCAGAAGATGCGGGGTCGCTCACTTACATCACCAGGTGGCCCCGCCCTGCCATATAAATAAACTGTCATAACAAACTGCAGACAGACAGTGGGAGCCCAGACATGGAGGAGGAGCCGTGCACGCCATCCGCACGCAATGCATTATGGGGTGCTCCACGGCGGCGAAGTCGCTGCGAACGCCCGATAATGTTCTAAATCCAACGAACTCCCGATGTTCGAGTCAAATGAACCGTGGGCCCATCCCTACAAGACATGAATGTTACTGTGGTTTCATGACAGTACCCCCCTCTTACGAGGCCTCCCCCTCCCCTGCTTGGGTCCAGGCTTGGAGGGAAACCTCAAATGAAACCTTTTAACAAGATGAGGCACAAAATACCTCAGATACAGGAATCCACAACCTCTCCTCAGGACCAAATCCTCTCCAATGCACAAGGTACTGACAGAGGCGAGAATCCAGAATTTGACTAACCTCATATTCCTGATTATTCTCAGAGACCAAAACCATGGTAGGAAAAGGACGAGAGAACTTATTGAGGACTAAGGGCTTCAGAAGGGAAACATGGAAGAAGTTAGATATCCTGAGGCTTTTGGGGATCTGAAGTTTAAAGCAAACCGGATTAACCTTATAAATTATAGAATGAATCTTGGTGCAAATTTCAAAGAAGGAACCCGGAGTTTGATGTTCCTGGGGGTAAGCCAGACCTTGTCTCCAATCTGTAGAGAAGGCAGTTTATGCCTGCAGCCGTGAACCTCACCCCAAATTGTATTGAATGATTGCTGAACAGTAGCCAAAGCTGGAATATCCAGAGAACAGGTCATAGAAAGAGGAAGCGGAGAGTGTCTTCCATAAACTGTGAAAAAGGGGGTCTTCTGAGAACTGGTGTTAACATGATTATTGTGAAAAAATTCTACCCACGGAAGTAGAGAGGACCAGTCATCATGATGAACAGAGACCAAGGTATGGAGGAAGACCTCTGACTCCTGATTAACCCTCTCAGTCTGTCCATTGGATTGAGGGTGGTAAGAAGAAAAAAAATCCAAGACAATATTGAGGGACTTGCAAAGAGCTCTCCAGAAGCGGGATGTAAATTGACCCCCCCCCCACCCGTCTGAAACAATATGGGAAGGATACCCATGGATGCAGAGGATTTCTTGAACAAAAATGGGAGCCAAAGCAGGAGCAGAAGGGAGACCAGAAAGGGGAACAAAATGAGCCATCTTGGAGAACCGATCGATCACCACCCAAAAGACTGTATTCTTTTCAGATGGCGGAAGATTGGTGATGAAATCCATAGCAATGTGAGTCCAGGGTTCCTTCAGAATGGGAAGGGCATGAGCAGATCAGTAGGAGCTTGTGTGGAGGACTTAGAATGGGCACAAACATGGCACGCCTTTACATAGCCTTTGACATTTGAACGGAGAGTAGGCCACCAGTAGTGGCGACTGATGAGCTGAAAGGATCAGAGGAACCCAGCATGACCTGACACCTTGGAATCATGTCCCCAATTAAGGATCTTTGGTCTTAGTTCTGTGGGGATGAAGGTCTTGCCAGGAGGAATTTTAGGCTCCAGAGTGGTGGAATGGGCAAGAATACACCTGGTCGGAATGATCGGCTCAGGTTCAGAGGTGGGCTCCGCATCCAATGTGTCAAAAGACCTAGAGAGTGCATCAGCCTGACTGTTGCAGGAACCAGGTTTGTATGTGATCGTGAAATTGAAACGGGAAAAGAACATACTCCACCTGGCCTGTCTGGGAATTAGTCGTTTACCATTCTGTAAGTACTGTAAATTTTTATGATCAGTGAAGTTTGTTATGGAGTGAGGGGAACCCTCCAGGAGATGACATCATTCCTCTAACGCCAATTTAATTGCAAGAAGCTTCTGGTCACCAATAGCGTAATTTTTCTCTGCCTTAGAACATTTTTTGGAGAAAAAGCACAAAAAAAAGCACAACGTTGTAATTTATTCTCAGAAAATTGAAGACGCACCACTCCTACTCCAGTAGAGAAAGCATCCACTTCAATAAAAAATGGGTCCCCAGGATTAGGTCTCCTCAAGAGAGGACCAGAAATGAAGGTTTGGTTCAGATCATGAAACGCAGCGACAGCTTATGGAGGCCATTCCTTGGCATTAGCACCTTTCTTAGTCAAGGCAATAATAGGTGCAGCAATAGAAGAGAACCTAATAAATTGCCTATAATAATTGGAGAACCCAAGAAATCGCTGTGTGGCCTTGAGGCTGGCAGAAAGGGGCCAGTTGGTAATGGCCAAGACCTTTTCGGGATCCATAGGAAGACTCAAACTGGAGACAAAGCATCCCAGAAACAGAACCTCAGAACATGCAAAAGAACATTTCTCCAGCTTGACATACGGGTTATTTTCCCTTTTTTTTAAGATATTTTTATTGAATTTAAAGATCGCCAGTCCCGCTAAATGGGAGGGGAGTCTCAGTGTCTCTATGTCCACCTTGGGTGGACTGCCGCGCCAAAGAAATGTAGTGCATATGGAGTCTATACACTTGAAAAGAGCTTTCAGGATTCTACAAGGGGAGTTAGCCAAGACATAGAGTAACTTGGGGAGATAAATCATTTTAATGATGTTGGCTCTGCCCATGAGATCCAGTGGCAGATCCATCCATCGTTCAATATGCTCCTGCAATTGGGATATTATTGGGCATAAATTATTGGTGATATAGGAGGATAAGGGAGACTGGACCACCACTCCCAGATATCAGAAGGAGGAGACCACTTGTAACTCAGATTCTGGGCAGAACAAAGGTATGGCCGCTTGATCCAGGGGGTATATGGTGGATTTGTCCCAATTCACTCGGAATCCAGAGTAATCTGCAAAAGTGTTAATTATTGACAGTAAATTTTTAAGGGAGTCAGAGGGATCAGCCAGATACACCAGGGAGTCGTCAGCGTATAGAGAGAAACGCTCCTCTATTGTCCCAATAGGGAGGCCTTCTATTAATGAAGATTCACAAATATTGACAGCCAGGGGCTCCATCACCAAGACGAACAGGAGGGGGGATAAAGGGCAACCCTGCCTGATGCCCCAAGCAATCGGAAATGCCTCTGACACCCTGGAGTTCACTCTAACACAGGCCATTGGTGAGGAGTAAAGGAGTTGAATCCAAGCTATCATGCGTGGACCAAAACCGTACTTCTCCAGGACCCGGAAAAGGTAGAGCCATTCCACACTATCAAAGGCCTTTTTTGTATCGAGGGATACTATAAATCTGGTTTGTACACATTCATGGGGGTATTGCATGTTATGAAACAGTCTACGTATGTTCATTCTAGTTGAGTGTCCGGGTATAAATTCCCCTTGGTCGCTCCCTATTAATTTCACAATCACTGAGTTCAGACAATTGACCAGTACTTTAGCGAGGATTTTAACATCTACATTAATAAGTGATATGGGACGATAGGTATCACATAATAATGGATCGTTTCAGGGTTTTAAAAGTAGCACAATAAGTGCCTCTCGCATAGACGGGGGAAGGGTCCCTGTTTTTAAAGCTTCATTATAAGTGTTGAGTAGGAGAGGACTAAGTAGGGAACTAAATTGTTTATACTACTTGGCTGGAAAGCCACCCAGGCCTGGTGTTTTGTGATTCGGTAGCTGTGAGATCGCAGATGCAATCTCCTCTACAGTAATGGGGGCCTCCAAGTTGTTCCTCTCTTGAGTAGATAACCGGGGGACAGGGATTTGCTCCAAGTAGTTAATTTATTGGTCTTCTGAATAATGGGCAGTGACTATGTCTTGTGGACGGTGGCAAATTCCCCCTGTAGGGTTAAAATTCGGGGTATAGAAATAGGAGTATAATCGGGCATAGGTAAGTATGCTAATAAGCGGCCAGCCTTGTGTAACATACAACATACGCTTTTTAGTCAGATCTAGTAGAAAAAGCTCATACTCCCTACGCTTGTGTAACCAGGAATCCCAGTTGGACGGGTCTGGGTGTGCAGCCTCTGCAGCTGTCAACACTTTCTCCATTTCCCTGCACTGATGAGCATTCTTATGAAGGGCCTCCATAATAGACATAAATGTGCCCCTCAATAGAGTTTTAGATGCCTCCCACACAGTAGAGGGGTCAGTGGAACCCCGGTTAGTAGTCCAATATTCCACAATACCCTTCCAGTATCCCCCCTGCACAATCTTTTCCTCCAGCCACTGGGGGGCCTAGTCGCCAAATTGCAGGCCCTGACATAGGGAGAAAGAGGAGATCCACAGTGAGGGGCGCATGGTCAGACACACCAAAAAGGATGGGTAGGATCTGCCACTCCATCCAATGTAGTTTCCAGAATAGCATTGAAATCCCCAATAAATATTATGGGACCAGGAGTTCTGGCAAGTAGGAGAAGGGACAATTTAGAGAGTAAATCTGGGGAGAAGGGTGGTGGAATATAAATAATGGGCAGTGTAATGGACGTTCTAAGAAAACCTAGGGTCAACACCACAAACCGGCCCTCTGGGTATGTTTTAACTGACAGGACCTCTGTCGCCAGGGACTTGGCCAATAAGATGGATACTCCTCTGGAGTATACTGTATGGGTAGCATGGTACGATGAAGCCAACCATGCAAGCTTAAGAGACCAGAGCCTCTCATCGACCAAATGTGTCTCTTGAAGGCAGACAATGTGGGGAAAGATGTTTGAGGAAAGAAAAGACTAAAGACCGCTTGTGTGGTGAGTTCAAACCCCTGACATTCCACAAGACAATTTTTAGCGACTTTTAGCCATCAAATCTAGATAGATTACAGTACATATTGCAAGGATCTCTTATGAAGACAATAGCATAAATTGTGAACCAGCCATGAGACGAGCAACATAAGCATGTACAATTGAGGATAAAAACTGTACTCTGTTCTAGAGCAAGCAACTTACCAAAATAAAACTTTGGACCAGAACAGGTCCCGAACACCATCTCATTCCACCCCGCTCAACTATCCCCAACTCAGCGAGCTTGGATCCCTAAAAGCAGTAGAAACTCCAAAATAAGAAAAACCTGTGGCCACACCACCTAGCGGTGAGAGGTTAGTGGCAGTTACGTAGGGCTCTTAAGCAAGTTCCTAATTAAATGTCCAATACCCGAACTAGAGGATAGATAGCATAAGTAAATCGAGAGGCACCATTCAAAGTGTCCAGCAACAGCTTAGTTGGATACCAGGACATCAGCAGCATCATGGGAATAGGTATCGATCATCTCCTGACCCACTGTTTTAGAAATGGAGGATTGGTCCGTATGGACAATGTCCACCGCTTTTCCCATTCAATGGCAGATACATTGTATATATACAAATCATCTACCGAGCCAGTGGAGCAGTTACCTGTAGTTATAGGTGTCCACACTTTGTAAATAGTATAATAGAGTATCGTTTGGTGGTAGACATAGTTCAGTAGTGGATTCAACTAGACTCCATGAGCCTGAAGTAGGTACCTATAGGCCCCATAAAAGGTATTTGATAATCCTCCGGGTAATACGTCCGATATTGCTTGTGTCAATCCCCCCATTAGAGGAAGCATTTTAGGCAGTTACAGAAACAAGTTACAAGAGGTAGAAGACCACCATTACTCACTGTCCGCTGCGCCCCCTCCTGTGCTGGGGTCCAAAATGGTCTTCCATCCAGGCTGCAGCTTCTTTAGGATTGTTGAGGAAGTGAGCCTTGCCATCGCATGTAACTCTCAGTTTGGCTGGAAAAAGCATAGCATATTGTAGGCCTTCTTTATGCAGATGGTTTTCATCTTGGCAAAGGATATATGTTGGTGCTGAACTTCAGCCGGGAAGTCTGGATAGATGGAAACATTGTTACCATTAAATTTGAGTGGACCCTTTTCTCTGGCTAGGTGGAGGACAGTAACTTTATCCTGGAAGTTGAGGTTTCAGGTTATCAGCAGGCGTTCGGGAGCGCCTGGGTTTGGCAGACATGGTGGAGTATGATG
Source organism: Glandirana rugosa (assembly GCA_018402905.1). Classification (NCBI taxonomy): domain Eukaryota; kingdom Metazoa; phylum Chordata; class Amphibia; order Anura; family Ranidae; genus Glandirana; species Glandirana rugosa. The sequence goes on along the minus strand of BLSH010516269.1, from coordinate 212,692 downwards.
CACCCTTTCAATAAGAAATGCGTGGGACAAGGCCTCAGTCCCAAGAGCGTCTCTCATCCATGAATGCAGAAATGACTCAAGGCGGGATCCCTCAGCAAGTTCCAGGAACCCCACAAAGCGGAGATTGTTCCTTCTGGAATGATTCTCCAGGACATATCCTCAGTGGCTGTGTGCTGGGTAGTTGACAGGGGATAGACAGTATCCTCCATATTGCTGACACGCTCTTCTACTGTGTCTGTTCTCTCCCTCGGAGCTTGTACATCCTGTTTCAGCAGTGAAAAGACAGTGTGAATAGTTTAATTTTGCAGTGTCAGGGATGCTTTACAGTCCTGGATTGCGAGCATCATTTGGCCTAGTGTGGGCTCTGCCAGTGGGGGTTCAAAAGCAGAGCTGTCTGCTGGACTGGGTGGGGTATCTGGTATTAAATGAGGCTCATGCTGTTGTGTATGGAAGATAGCAGGACCAGATGCACTCACCCCCTGAGATGGCTGTGATATGGACTCTGCAGGTGTGAGAGGCCACAGCATGTTGTCCGGATCTGCAGGGCCGCTGGTGCCATCTTGCCATTTAAACCGGGTGAGCTGTTCTGCCGTGGATACCGGCGTGGGGGGTCCATATTTGACCATCATACCACCATCAACGTGTGCCCACAGTCTCAGGGAGTGGATGGGTAGCTTGATGACTGGGATCGGGTTCAGGATCACTGAAGGATTTCAGGTAAGAGCCGGAGCTGTGTCTCTATGGAGCAACCCTCTCCGCCTTTTGGCCACACTCCCCCCAGGTTATTTTCCCTGAGGCGCTGGAGTACAACCCGTACATGGTTTCTGTGGACAAGCAGATTCTGTGAAAAGATGAGAATGGCATCCAGATAGATGACCACAAATTGACACAGCAAATCCCTAAAGACCTCATTGACAAAGTTTTGAAAAACAGCTGGGGCGTTACACAGCCGAAAGGGCATAACCAGGTATTCATAATGCCGTCTCTCATGTTAAACGCAGTTTTCCATTCGTCGCCTTCCCTTATCCGGATCAGATTGTAGGCACCCCCGAGATCCAACTCGGTAAAGATGGAGGCGCCTTTCAATATGACTAATAGCTCAGAAATTAGGGGTAAGGGGTATCGGTTCTTGATTGTCATCCGTTTAAACCTCAATAATAAATGCAAAGTCTTAAGGTGCTATTTTTTTGGCAATGAAAAAGAATCCTGCTCCTGCCAGTGAGGAGGAAGCATTTCAGCTGATTTTTTGCAGAAGACATCCTGGGAATCGCTATATACAACAGGAAGAGCAGAAGAAACTGAGATGGTGGCAACAGGAAATCTCTCTTTAGGAGCAACTTGAGTAGACAGGATGAGAAACAGGAGGAACCCCAAGCCAGTATCTGCTCAGAAGTCCACTCAATGTGTGGGGAATGGAGCTGTAACCAGGGAAGGCCCAATACAATGGGGGTTGAGGCCTTAGGTAGGACAAGGTAGGGTATCTCCTCCTGGTGAAGTAGTCCAACCAGCATCTTAACCGGAAGGGTCTGGAAGCACATAGGTCCTCCTGGAAGGACAGTGCCATCGATCGCTGAGACCACCAATGGAGTGGCGAGGGGTGAAAGGGTAAGCTTCAAGGAGGATGCATTATTCCAGTCCATAAAGTTGCCGTCAGCTCCGGAATCCAAATATGATAAGACCGAATGAGGAGAAGTGCCGACATGCAGGAACACTGACCGGAGTAGATGTGAAGGTGATGTTTCTGGGTCCAATAATCCACCTTTCAGCTGTATTAGACCCAAGCGTTTCCCGGACGCAGTGAGCAAGTGTCACGACCATGACCTTTGCCCCCACAGTAGAGACACAGGCCCAGAGTTCTGCACCTAGCACGTTCCTGGGGAGATAGCCTGGTCCGGCCCAGCTGCATAGGTTCCTCAGCTGGCAGGGGATGCTCCATGGGTCGTATAGAGGGGAGCTCAGGCTGACTAGTGGCCAGGGGTGTCTCTTTTCTAGGGTCCTCTCCTGGAAGCAAATGTCGATCTGGTTACACAGGGAGATCACATCGTCCAGATCAGTGGGGATGGTTCTACCCACTAATTCATCCTTCACTCTGTCAGAGAGGCTCTGTAATAAGGTTGCAACTAAAGCCTCATTGTTCCAGTTTAGCTCAGCAGACAGAATCTGAAAATGGACATCATACTGGCCCACAGAAAAAGATATCTGGCGGAGGCGTAAAAGGCCACTGGCCGCTGAAGACACATGACCTGGTTTTTCGAAGATGTTACAAAAGAGTTTCAAGAATCTAGAAAAACTAGAAACTGCGGGGTCACTCTTCTCTCACAGGGTGGCAGCCCAGGCTAAAGCCTCGCCAGACAGGAGAGAAATAATGTAGGCCACCTTCACCCGATCAGATGGGAAGTTTTGGGGCTAAAGCTCAAAATGAATGGTTCACTGGCTAAGGAACCCCCTGCAGGACTTAGCGTCCCCAGAGTAATTAGATGGAGCCAGTAACTGCAAAGGGTTTGTGGCTGCGAGTGTGACTTGAACAGATACAGCGGCAGGTTGCGGTTGAGGTTTTTGAACGGGAGGTCCTAAGGAGGAATGAAGCTGCTTAAAGCGGGAAGCCAGATCCTGAAGGAATTGCATCACCTGGGACTGACTAGACTCCTGGGTCTCAGCAGTGACTCATCAGTGGGTAGCGGCACATCAGCCAGGTCCATGGCTGAACAAACTGTCATGACACCTAGGGTCAGGTGACAGGTGTGCACTGCTGGGGTGCGAATTGTACCGAGGATTTTGAAGCGCACCACTAAGGTTGTGGACCTATAGCTGACTGCTGCTAATGAGTTGGTACGGGAAGAGGGGCCCCTGGAGCACGGACACTGGAACACAGGGAGCTAGTGCATTGGTTTCCCCAGGGCACAGGGTCTAAGAACCAGTAGGTATTCGCCAGAGCCTCGATTTGGCTGTAACGGGATCCAGGTCGCGGCCCCCGGGGTCCCCTAGCTCATGCTTGGCTGGCTACAGGTGGAAGAGAGGAAGCAACAGCATAGAAACAGCAAAGGATAGTCAGTGGCCTAGCAAAGGGTCAGGGCCACTAGCAGACAGGAGAAACAGAGAACAAGCCGAAGATCTGGGTATCAGGCAGGCAGGGATAAACAGAGAACAAGCCAGAGACCGGGGTATCAGTCAGGCAGGATAGTCAGAAAAAGCCAAAGATTGATAACCAGAAATAGACACAGAGCATACAACACACAAAGCCAAACACACACAACAATGATTGGCATTGCAGACTTGCACTGCCAGGTGTTATATAATGTTCCTAATTAGGGCCTGGGGTAGAGCTCAGCTGAGAAGGGCTACTAAAGCACATGAGTGAGGGAGGCATGGCCTCTAACTGGACACATGCAGCAAGGTAGGCAACAGACAAGACATGAATGTTACTATGGTTTCATGACACTTGGTCAAAACTTTAGGCCAAGGTTGATAAGAAAGGTAGGCAGCATACATAGACAGACAATGATTTTTCAAAACAAGTCATATGAAAGCAAAGTGTCACAATCAAGGGTCAAACTCAAAGACCAGTTGCTATAGCAGTAGCAGGACTACCACTGACCATCAGGATAGGTACATAGGCAGTCACCCTGGCAGATGGTGCAAGTTCACCTGAGGTACGGAGTCTAAGTACTAACTGGTGTTCACCAGAGCTACTGATGGTGGAGATGGATTTTGCTATGTGTTAGTACCAGGTCCCGGTCCTCAGGAGTGCCTTACCAGGAGGTGAGCAAGCCAGGTTCCAGAAGAGGATAAGCAGGTAAGGATCAAACAGAAACGTAGTCAGTAAAACAAGCCAAAGGTCAGTAATGAGTAGTTGCAAGTTGGGATCAAGCAGAAGCATAGTTGAGGAACAAGCCAAGGGTCAATAATGATTGGTAGCACAATATAAAAAGAAAAGAGAGGCCTTGCACATTACCCAAGTATATTTATTGAATTATAAGAACAAAAACATACTGTGGGGGGTTAGCTCAATGGGGATCACCTTCCCTGGGAAAAAGGTAGTCCAAAAGGCAGGTTTTCTTAAAATCTAACTTGTAGCCATGTTTATTTAAAAGGTTGCAGGTAAATCAAATAAAGAAAACAGAAAATAAATCCTTGCCATCCAGGCACTAACTAAACATTTCCAGTTTCCTAACTCAGAGGTGAAGGGCTTCTCCCAGTCACCCACAAAAAGATAATGCAAACCTTTTGTTTCAGTCACAAAGCAAAGTTCAGTTCATCAGCTCTCTCAGGCTTGATGGCTCCTGAGTCCCAGGCCAGAGCAATCATCTGCTCCAGACCTGTTTCCTTTATACCTCTTGGTGGTGGACAAGTGGACCGCAAAATCTGGTCCTGAACCAACCCTGCAAGTGAAAGCATGCAAAGTGAAACATAACATCCATCGATCACCTCGCCTTTCATAACACCACAATACTCACAAACAAATTGAGTTTTAAAGCATATCAGAGCCCACAATAGACAACAGCAACCTGGTCCCCAGGACTGTGTCCAGCACACCAAAGGACCTTATTAATGGCTCACACATTTTGAGGGGTGTTCCACTCTTCTCCAGAGCCCCTTTTCTTTTTACAGTGTTCATATTGGGTGCCCCTTGACCCTTGGAGGGCAACAAGGTATGTGCATTTATTGGGAACCAAGACCATTTCCACTGCCATCATACTACTACTTGAACACAGGTGATTTTGTTTGATTGTGGTAGCACAATATGGATGGGAAGGCAAGAGCAAGATACTGGCTGAAGAGAGAAAAGAGAGGACAGGTCTGATGTTACCCGTAACACATCTCCACCCCTAATTATTTGCAATAAAGGAGAAAAAATTGCCCATGGGACTTTGCGTAAGGTGGGAACGGGGGCCAGAAAAGCAAGCACAAATACATGAAAATTTGAACCAAGCTTAATGAAAGAAACATACAATCCAAAATATTGTTGAGACATTGATATATTGTTAAAAATTGTAAAATATACAAAATATATCTATACAGGCATCCATAACTTTGCATTTTGTGAGTCCTTGCTCGCTTCCTCAGGAGTAGATCTTAAGGTGCACTATATCTATAAAAAAAAAACTAACAATTGGAAATGTCACAAAAAATCATCTATTTGAGAGCAGGATCGAATATGCAACAGCCCCATACTAAAAAAAATAGCTTGACCAAGGTTCCAAAACAGGTGAGGCCCCCAAAAAGAGCGGCCGTGGAATATGTCTCCCCTGGGAGTAGGGATGGGCCAAACACCCCCCAGTTCAGTTTTGCACCAGAACATGCGAACAGGCAAAAAATTTGTGCGAACATTCGAACACCATTAAAGTCCATGGGACCCAAACATGAAAAATCAAAAGTGCTCATTTTAAAGGTTAATATGCAAGTTATTTCCCTAAAAAGTGTATGGGAACCCGGGTCTTGCCCTAGGGGACATGTACCAATGCAAAAAAAAGTTTTTACATCAATCATTTTTTCAGGAGCAATAATGATTTTAATAATGCTTAAAGTGAAAAAATAAAAATGAAACATTCCTTTAAATATCGTGCCTGGTGGGGGGGGGGGGGGACAAAGGATGAGTAACAAAGGACCATGCTATAAGGCAAATGTGAGATACAAAATTACCAGTGAGCCACCTTAAACTGTAACGTATGTCCTACAAACAAAGTGTATGAGAGTGCATAAGAATATCCCAATGAATGGGATGTGGTGTGCTTACCAGATAAGTGTGCTTGATGTGCCAAGTAACGAGGCAGTATGGGAACCAAAAGCCTCCATGTGAATACTCCTGCTTAGATCCCAGCAGGTGCCGCCAACTGCACCTCTAATCCCATAAACAGGTAACTGATTGTGTGAGCACAGAATATGCTCACCACTAGAGTTGAGCGAACCCGAACTGTAAAGTTCGGGTCCGTACCGAACTTTTGGGTGTTCGGGTCCGGGGTTCTGGTATTTTATTCCACGTGTTGAAAAGCTGCCAAGGGCAGCCAATCAACAAATGTTTCACTGGTTTTCCCTAGAAGCCATCACAGCCATGCCTATTGGTCACTTTGTAAACAACTAACCGACGGGAACCGTCGAAAAGTTGTGCACCTTATTTTATGGTCTTGGGGCCTGGGCTTGTGGGTTTTCAAGCCATGCCTGGGCTTGAAATGTCAAGCCCAAGCGAGTTGAGATCACCACTCGTATAAGACACGAGTGTGTTAGTCAATGGACAAATACCCTAATCTCCACGTCAACCGCCGTGGACGACCCTAGATTCGTCCTCATAAGTGTACCTCCGAAAACCAAGGGTATGACGGAGCAATGAACCGTGTAGTTCGTGTGAATAGACCATTCGTGTGG
>BLSH010516269.1:193257-204666 GCA_018402905.1 Glandirana rugosa | reverse complement strand
AGACAGCTAATATGGCTTCCTGCGGCTTAAATAGGCTTTTCCCACACACTTTGAACATGATTTATAGAACACTAATATGGGTTCATGCGTCTGAAACAGGCTTTTCCCACACACTTTGAAGATGATTTTAGAACACTAATATGGCTTCATGCGGCTGAAACAGGCTTTTCCCACGCACTTTGAAGATGATTTTAGAACACTAATATGGCTTCATGCGGCTGAAACAGGCTTTTCCCACACACTTTGAAGATGATTTTAGAACACTAATATGGCTTCATGCGGCTGATACAGGCTTTTCCCACACACTTTGAAGATTATTTTAGAACACTAATATGGCTTCATGCGGCTGAAACAGGCTTTTCCCACACACTTTGAAGATGATTTTAGAACACTAATATGGCTTCATGCGGCTGAAACAGGCTTTTCCCACACACTTTGAAGATGATTTAGGACACTAATATGGCTTCATGCGGCTGAAACAGTCTTTTCCCACACACTTTGAAGATGATTTTAGAACACTAATATGGCTTCATGCGGCTGAAACAGGCTTTTCCCACATACTTTGAAGATGATTTTAGAACAATAATCTTTCCCTTAAAGCAACAGCTGGAGGCTTTCCCTGTACAACTTGGAGATGATTTTAGAATCTAAAATCATCTCCTATTTCTATAGGGAGAGTTTCCTACTGTTGCTTAAAGGGACAGATTATTGTTTCTTGCACAAAATTAAAAAGTGCATCTACATTGCTGTTTAAAAAACAAACAAAAAAAAAACAGTGCTGGCTACCTCCTCTTCCTCCTCTACCGCCACCTTAACCTCCAACTCCACATCCACCTCCATTTTTTATTTTTTTATGTGATTTTAGCTTAAAAATTATTTTAAATTATTTCCCTATCCCCATTTCTTTGTAGGGCACTTGTCTGACCCTTACCCCCATTTTCCTTCCTTTTGCAGACCTCTAGGACTTTTCAGGACTTTGTTACAGCCATTTTTGTGCCTAAAAGTTTGGGTCCCCATTGATTTCAATGGGGTTCAGGGTCCGGGTCAAAGTTCGGGTCAAGTCCGGACCCGAACCCGGACTTTGTCCCGAAGTTCGGCCGAACCTGCAGAACTCGAACTTCCAGAGGTTCGATCAACTCTACTCACCACTTATAAAGGAGACTCCCATGCATGCACGGGCGTCTCACTGTCATCTGTGATGAAAAACCTCAGTGTGGCGCACAGCTGCCGCTAGAAAGGGGAAGCTATATGACAGGCTGGAACCACGCCTGAAAGCAGACAGGTGTCATGGCGCAGATATGCAAGTGGCTACGCCCATCAACAGATAGGTGGGATAACAAGGGAGGGGACCCTCCCCTTCTCATATCGCAGTTTCCAGGGTTAACAGAGACCGCTGCACATTCCATAAGTGGACCACATCGGGGACCGAGGATAACATGAACATGTCACAATGGATTTGATGTTAAGCTAAAGCAGTGGTTCTCAACTCCTGTCCTCGGGACCCACTAACAGGCCAGGTTTGCAGGATAACTGAAATGCATCACAGGTGATAAAATTTGCTGCTCAGTGATTGCAATTATTCTAGTCTGCATCTCCCCAAGGTAATACTTAAAATCTGGCCTGTTGGTGGGTCCCGAGGACCGGAGTTGAGAACCACTGAGCTAAAGTAACATTAGAAGAAGGCTTTATATTGGGCCTGAAGTAGCAGCAGACCAAGGTGCCCTCCCGGGTTCAATATAGAAAAGAGAGGACAGGTCTGATGCTGCCCGTAACACGCCTCCATCCCTAATTATTTGCAGAAAAAAATAGCACATGGGATTTTGAGTGAGGTGGGAACGGGGCTAGAAAAGCAAGTATAAATATGTGTAAAAAATATATTTTTTTAAGTTCATCAGCAAGTACATGAACATTTAAGCCAAGCTTAATGAAAGAAACATACAATCCAAAATATTGTCGAGACGTTGATACATTGTTAAAAAATGTAAAATATACAAAATATATCTATACAGGCATCCATAACTCAATGCATTTCTTAAGGTGCAGTATATCTATGAACCAAAGTAACAATTGGAAATGTCACAAATAAACATCTATTTGAGAGCAGGGGCCCATATGCAACAGCTCCATACTCACAAAAATAGCTTGGCCAAGGTTCCAAAATGGTCGAGGTCCCCCAAAAATAAGCAGCCGCGGAATATGTCTCCCCTGGGAGCTAAAGAAATGGGGCAAGTACCATGTCACCAGGAAAGCAGGAGGAGGATAGGCAGGATAGGAGGATAGGCATGACTGAAAAAAAGTGTATGCGTATGGGCTCCTGCTCTGAAATAGACACTTTTTTGTGACATTTCCAATTGTTACTTTGTTTCATAGATATGCTGCACCTTAAGATGTACTCCTGAGGAAGCGACCATGGAATCGCAAAAAGCATTGAGTTATGGATGCCTGAATAGATATATTTTGTATATTTTACAATTTTTAACAATGTATCAACGTCTCGACATTATTTTGGATTGTATGTTTCTTTCATTAAGCTTGGCTTAAATGTTCATGTATTTGCTGATGAACTTAATAAATTATGTTTTTTACACATATTTATACTTGCTTTTCTAGCCCCCATTCCCACCTCACTCAAAGTCCCATGGGCTATTTTTTCTCCTTTATTGCAAATACTGGCTGAGGAGCACAATAATCTGGCAAACAGGAAATGCTGAGACCTGGCCTAAATTAGGAAGTTCATGGAGGAGGGTTCAGGAGCAAAGAGTTCAAGGTACAGCAGAAGTTGAGGCACAAGGCGGCGTTGTCCAGTGGATCAGACAGGACACTGTCCAGCATATCAATCATCACTAGACAAGCAGAGGTCCCAGGTTCAAGCCCAGGCCCTGACACCAAGTCAAGGAAAGGGCCAAACAATAGCCCACTAGACACCAATATCTGTGGTGTATGCACCTATGTGTTCACAAGCACACTCCTGTGTGAATTATTGCACATTTATATAGAATCTCATTCCAGAAAAGCACATGCATGTTTATGCACATAAGCTTTATGGCTGGAAATTCACCATAAACATATGATTGTAAGGAGCTGGCGGATCTGCTGGTGTGAGTCACTATTATGCTCCCCATTACTCATTTATGTAAGAGACATGGGTATTATCATTAGAGTTGGGCGAACAGTCCTAGCCGAGCAAAAGTTGGGCCCAAACATCGCCTGTTTGCCCGCTCAGAGAACACCCACATTTGCGGGGTGCTCGGTGGGACTGTGCGCTGCATAGTGCATATCTGGTTATTAAAGAGCCACTGCGTCCTTAGCAATGGATGAGTCATCAGCTGTCCAAGGGCTTTATGAAATAAAACTGTGGCGGCAATAAAAAAGTGAAACAAAACAGCGTGGGGGTCCTCTCTAATTCATGCCAGGCACTTTGAGTATGGATTTTATGGGAAACCCCATACCAAATTTTTTTTTCAAAAAAACACAGTGGGCCCCCCAAAATCCATACCAGAACATGTAGCCTGGCAGGACAGGAAAGGGGGGTAGCGAGCGAGCGCCCCCCCACCTGGACCATACTAGGAGACCCCAGAACCACTGACCAGGGTTGTCAAGAAGAGGCCCTTGTCTGCATCAACATAGCTCTGCCCCCCTGCCCAAATGCAACCCTTCATGCTAAGGGCATGTGCCCTGGTATGGTTCAGAAGGGGGTGCTCATCCCCCCTTTCCTTACCTGCCAGGCTGCATGCTCGGATAAGGGTCTGGTATGGATTTTGGGGGTAACCCCATGCTGTTTTTTTAATGTTAGAGTGAGGTTCCTCTTAAAATCCACACCAGACCCAAAGGGCCTGGTATGGATTGGGAGGGATTGGGGAGGGGGTTTTGTAACATTTTTGTTACCATTGCAATTTAAATGTAATTTTTTTTCTTTATAAATGTCAGTTTTGCTGCAGTAGGTTCTATACACGGTACAGATGCGCCACTTTCCAGGCAGACTAAAGGGTCCCCCTAGGCACTATATTCAAAGGAATGTTTTATTTTTATTGTTTCATTTTAACTGCTTGCCGACCAGCCACCATCATTATATGGCGGCAGGTCGGCTCTTCTGCACAAATCACCATAGCTGTATAGCGGCTTCTACAGAGGCGGAATGGGGATCTGCCAATGTAAACAAGGCAGATTCCTGTTCTGTCAGGGGACATGCCTGTGATCTACTGTTCCCAGTGATTAGGAACAGTTAGACCTGTTATGTCCCTGCTAGCCCAGCCCCCACACACTTAGAACACACATAGGGAACACAGTTAACCCCTTGATCGCCTCCTACAGTTTAACCACTTCCCTGACAGTGACTCTTATACAGTAATCAGTGGCTATTTAAATCTCTGATCGCTGTATAAATGTCATTGGTCCCAAAAAAGTGTCAAAAGTGTCCAATCTGCCTGTCACAATGTCGCAGTTCCGATAAAAATGGCAGATCGCCCAATTACTAGAAATAATAATAATAATAATAAAAATGCCATAAATCTATTCCCATAGTTTGTAGACGCGATAACGTTTGTGCAACCCAATCAATATATGCATATTGCAAGTTTATTTACCAAAAATATGTCGAAGAATATATATCAGCCTAAACTGAGAAAGAAATTATTTTTTTTATATTCTTTTTGGATATGTATTATAGCAAAAATGTAAAAAAATATATATTTGTTTTTAAAATTGTCTCTCTTTGTTTGTTTATAGCGCAAAAAATAAAAACCACAGAGGTGATCAAATACCAACAAAAGAAATCTCTACATGTGGGAATAAAAGGACGTCAATTTTGTTTGGGTACAACGCCGCACGACCGCGCAATTGTCAATTAAAGCGACGCAGTGCCATATCGCAAATATGCTCTGGTCAGTAAGTGGGTAAATCCTCCAGGACTGAAGTGGTTAAGCATCATTAACCACTTCAATACCGGGCCTATTTTGGCACTCCTCTCCTACATGTAAAAATCATAATTTTTTGCTAGAAAATTACTCAGAACCCTCAAAGATTATATATGTTTTTTAGTAGAGACTCTAGGGAATAAAATGGTTATTGTTGCAAATTTTTATGTCACACGGTAATTGGGTAGGAATTTTACAAACGTTTTTTTTTTGGGAAAAAAAAAGTTTCATGAATTAAAAATAAACAAAACAGTAAAGTTAGCCTATTTTCTTAGTATAATGTGAAAGATAATGTTACGCTGAGTAAATAGATACCTAAAATGTCACGCTTTAAAATTGCGCACACGCATGGAATAGGGCCAAACTTTGGTACTTAAAAATCTCCATAGGAGTTGCTTTAACATTTTTTACAGGTTACCTGTTTAGACTTACAGAGGAGGTCTAGTGCTAGAATTATTGCTCTTGCTCTAATGCACATGGCAATAACTCACGTGATTTGAACGCAGTTTACATATGCGGCCATGACTTACGTATGCGTTCACTTCTGTGCGCAAGCTTGTGGGGAAGGGGGCGCTTTAAATTTTTTTTTATTATTGTTATTACTTATTTTAACTTTTTTTCTTTTTACACTGTCTCTTAAAAAAAAAAAAAGATCACTTTTATTCCTATTACAAAGAATGTAAACATCCCTTGTAATGTGAATAGCACGTGACAGGTCCTCTTTATGGAGAGATATGGAGTCAACAAGAACCTATATCTCTCCTCCAGGCTGGAAAGGCCGAGATAAAAAAAAAAAAATGAGCGATCTCGGCCTTTCCAGCCACATACACGGCTTTGTTTACTGAACCTGGCCTGCACGTGACGTCAACATAGGGATGACTCCCTGACAAACATCCGGCGTGGACGGATTCATTCTCCGGTCCGTCGATGACACGGGCGGGTCCGGAGAAGCACTAAATGGTGGTGGGAAGGGGGATGTCCCCTTCCACTGCCTATAAGAACAATCAAGCGTCTCCAAAAAACGATATCTGAATGGTGCCTGTAGCTGAAGGCATCATTCAGATATCACCAATCCAAGTCCAGGAGCTCATATGACAGCCTTGGTATTGAAGTGTTTAAAACCACTGCTTCTGTAAAACCAATTTTTTGTTAAAACATTTTTTTGCATTGATACATGTCCTCCAGGGCAGTACCTGGGTCTCCATACCCTTTTTATGGCCAATAGCGTGCATATAAGCCTTCCAAATGGACACTTTTGATTTTTCAAGTTTGGGATTCAAAGACTTTAATAGGGTTTCCAAACTTTTACGTTGTTCGAGAGTTCTGGCGCAAACTGAACCAGGGAGTGTTCAGCCCAACTCTAATTATCATCACCTTTATATATCCTGGTATGCAATACATATCCTTCATTCAGAGCCCAGAGATGGCCTATTTACTCCTGATCATTGACATAAATACTCATATTTTTACAGGAGGATACCCTATTAGTGCCCTCAATGATTAGACATACTTTATTCCAGCCCTTCCTTTATAGTGCCTTCCAGCACCGATGAAAAACATTAACCACGATTTTGGGATGTGTTTGCATTTTAGTTCTAGCATTTCTAGGTTTACATGGACAAGGTAGCTGAACATACTAGCACTGGCTGTGACTCAGTATTATTAAGAAGGGGTTGTAAATCCCCCAATCAATACAGAAATAGAATCTAAAACTCAAGTCAGGTGTAAATGGGTATATTTACCCCACCACTGTGATTTAACAAATTCAAATATTGCTCAATTTTCACATATACCTTATATTATCGTATTCAAAAATCCTATGGATTTTAACTGTTGTGAATGATAGGAATGAAAAATGGTTTATAGTTATGTGAGCCACTTAGAAGAGAGCATCTACCATTAAGTTAATATATTGACTACTGTCACTGTGCCTCTGGCCCACACTAATATAATGAAGGCTGATGCTAAGACTTACTGAATGCACATTAGACATTTCTTTAACATCTGTTCTGAGCCATATAAATCATTAGTGTGTCTAGTCAGATAAGTCACTACAGTGATTGCTGCAAGAAGTTTCTTTCTTTGCAGTGTCTTAATTGACTCAGCAATTTCTGTCATCCTGTCTTCCTGTGTTGGTCTCCCTAAGAGTGTCAAGCAGCAGTCAGGATCAAGTGCTTCTGACATGTCTAATGGTATCTGAGGACCCTAGATGTCTTTATCCAAAGGATTTCCCATCAATCTTTTCTCTTTGTTATTCAGAATAGGAATACACTGTAGATGTTTATGTCTCAGATTCGCAATGTTACTTTACAGCAAATATTCAGTTCTATACAGTGTATCAGTATAATGAATCCGGATTATAATATAGATAGTATATTTTTAAGAAATACATGTACAGGACATAATGAACCATTTTAATCAGAAGTAATTCGTGTGCCCACCTTTCACAAATAAAAACCTCCCTCAAAGCTTAAATATCAGTTATAAATTGGTTTGAGCGGAGTAAATCACAAAAGTTTCTATAGGAGACACCACTGACATAATTTTCCTACAAAATGCTGTGTACACATTCAGCTCTACAAGGCTGCACTATACACTTTAACCCTTTCATACCCAGATTCACTAGCTGCATTTCTCCTATTTCTTATATTCTTAACAATTGTCGCTTTTTAACCACTTGCCGACCGCTGATCGGCAATTGACGGCGACAATGTGGCTCTGTAACGCAAAACGGCGTCATACGATGGCGGCCGCGATACAGAGCCACTGTGAGCGCGCGCGCGCCGCCGTAGGCGCGTGCACGCTCACTGTGTTCGGGGGGGGCCAGGGAGCGGGTGCGGCGGCTTCGATTGCCGCCGGCCACCCGCGATGCCCCCCCCCGGAGTGAAGGAGCGGAGGTCCGTATAAGTAAACACGGACCTCCGCTCTGTGTGAGGGGGAAGGGCTGTGATCACAGCCTTCCTGTACATGAAGGCTGTGACCACTTCCCTTCCCCAGATAGGCAAGCCCCCCTACAGTTAGAACACGCCCAGGGAACATAGTTAACCCTTAGCGCGCCCCCTGCAGGTTAACCCCTTCACTGCCAATGGCATTTACACAGTAATCAGTGCATTTTTATAGCACTGATCGCTGTATAAATGCCAATGGTCCCAAAAAAGTGTCAAAATGCTCCGACATGTCCACTGAAATATCGCAGTACCGCTAAAAATCGCAGATCGCCGCCATTACTAATAAAAAATAAAAAAAAAATAAAAACCCCAAAAATTAATTCTCACCATCCGTAAACGCGACCACTTTTGCGCAAACCAATCAATAAACGCCGATTGCGATTTTTTTTATCGCAAATATGAGGAAGAATATAAATCGGCCAAAAACGGTGAAAAAAAATGTTTTTTTATATTTTTTTTTTGGATTTGTATTTTAGCAAAAAGTAAGAAATTTGGTTTTTTTTTGCAAAATTGTCGCTCTTCTTTTGTTTATAGCGGCGATCAGAAATGACGCAGAGGTGATCAAATACCACCAAAAGAAAGCTCTATTTGTGGGAAAAAAAGGACGTAAATTTCATTTGGGTACAACGCCAAACGACCGCGCAATTGTCAGTTAAAGCGACGCAGTGCCGACTCGCAAAAAGGGCTCCGGTCCTAAAGCTGGAAATCCTTCCGGGGCTGAAGTGGTTAAAACAACAACATTTCTCACATCCTCAGGACACTCACTTTGCATTTATTTTGCTAGATGCTTACAGAGCCTGTGAGTCTCAATGTTAGGAACTTTTGGAAAATGTTAGGAGAGTCATACCTGTATACCTGTACCTGTATTTATCCTGTACATGTATTTCTTAAAAATATACTATATATATTATAATCCGGATTCATTATACTGATACACTGTATAGAACTGAATATTTGCTGTAAAGTAACATTGTAAAGTAACATTGAATCTGAGACATAAACATCTACAGTGTATTCCTATTCTGAATAACAAAGAGAAAAGATTGATGGGAAATCCTTTGGATAAAGACATCTAGGGTCCTCAGCTACCATTAGACATGTCAGAAGCACTTGATCCTGACTGCTGCTTGACAGCTCCATACATAGATCAAAATTTGGCCAGTTCAACAGGGACCTTATGAATTTCAGTCCATGAATGGACAGGCTGGTTGTACACAAGTCAATCTATCAATCGACTTGTGTACAACCAGCCTGTTAAATGTTTTCCAAATGATCAGTACTGCCAGCTAAAGCCAGCAACACTTGGCCAAGGATGAATCCAAGGCAAATACCAAGCTCTACTTACCGACCAGTCTGCGACCAACCAGATTAATCTGTCTAACAGTAGGGATGGGCTGAACACCCCCCAAACCCATGCAAACAGGCAAAAAATTTGTGCGAACATTCAAACACCTTTAAAGTCAACGGGACCTTCTCTTGCAATTGCTATTAGAGATAACCCAGACATCCAGGGAGTGAAGTGTGGAACCCGTACGTACAAATGTGCATTATTTGCAGACAATCTTCTTTTGTTTATCTCGTCTCCACTCACCTCTACCCCACAAGTAATTCGCCTCCTTCAAGATTTCGGGGAGGTCTCTGGGCTATGTGTAAATTGGTCCAAATCAGCAGCATTGAATGTCTCTACTCCAGAGTCGATAGTGCATCGTCTCAAGGAGCCCTATTGGTTTACTTGGAATGCCAATCAGATACCTTACCAGGTCAATCTGGCAGCCAGCATCAGCCATCTGTATGACGTCAACTACCCTCCTTTATTCAGGAAATTATCAGATGATCTTTCCAAGTGGGATCAGGAGGGCCTCTCTTGGTTGGGTAGGATACACTCAGTCAAGATGACCCTACTACCCAGGATTCTTTATGTCTTTCGAGCACTCCCTATCCCTATTAGGAAACCTCAATTACTAAAACTACAATCGCAAATTTTGAAATTCATCTGGGGCCGTAAAGGTCTCATTTGCTCTGCCAATGTCTTATACAGAAGACGTGATCAGGGTGGCCTAGGACTCCCACACCTCTACAAATATTATCAGGCAGCTCAATTAGCCCACTTTTCAACCATTTTTGCCAGAGGGGATAAACCTGATTGGATAACGATAGAGAGGCAAGGTACCATTAAACACTATCAATTTCTTAGTGGGGACTCCCCATAAACTGAGGTCCCCAATCCTTGCCCCTACCCTGTCCCATTCTATAGCCCTTAGCGATTTAGTTCTCAAACCCCCCCAATTTTATCTCAAATCTCCGCCCCCTCAATCACCTTTTAAACAATCCCCAATTCCCACCAGGCCTAGACATCCGGGCCTTTCAGTGGTGGACAAACAAGGGTCCATTTCGAATAGGTCACTTTTTGACTTCCACAGGTCCTTTGACCTTAAATCATTGCACTAACAAATTATATATGCCTCCTACGGAGCAGTTTCGCTTTCAGCAAATACATAATTTCCTGACCTCTTGGTGGAAACTCAGAAATGATTCTGCAAGCGTTACCCCTTATGAAAAATGGTGTTCTGAGATAGAGGATCGAGGAGGAGGAATCTCCCTGATTTATGCATCACTGATGGAGAGCCCAGACAAGCCACCCTTTGCGAGGAAATGGGAAAAGGACTTGGAAGTGGACTGGGAGGTGGACAGGTGGAGTTCTCTGTTTCAGAGATCCTTCAAAGGGATAGCTAATATTGCTTTAAGGGAGGGCAATCTTAAGGTATTTATCCGCTCGTACTTGGTACCAACACGGTTGGCAGCCATGTTTCTGAATTCCTCTGGCCTCTGTTTCAGGGGGTGCGGCATCATGGGCTCCTTTTTCCACACTTGGTGGGAATGCCCACATATCCGGGGTTTTTGGAATAGAGTATTCCACTTGATTCGAAAGCTCACGGGCCAACCGATTCCTCAGAAGCCAGAAACAGCCCTTCTTGATTCCAGACCTGACAGACTTTCCAAACCCCTCTTTAAACTTACCCACTTCATTCTGTTGGGTGCTAAAATCACAATTGCCAGGGCCTGGAAACGTCCCTCATTGTCCTTTGCCGAGGCTAAACAGAAAATCTCCAGGATCTTGATGCAGGAAAAGCTCGCCAACATCATTTTGGACTCATCAACTAAATTTGACCTAGTCTGGGATCCCTGGAGGAAATATTTAAAACTCCCTATGTCACCCATGTCCCTCTCACTTTCTCACTAGGCTCCCTGGTGCTACCTACCTCTCTTTCTCTTCTTCTTTACTTTCTTTTCTGGTTGCTGTCTCTTTTACAGTCTCTTGCTTTACTGTTTCACATTGGATGTCTGGGTGTTGCCAGCATATGGTTAGCGCAGTCCTATCCCAATCTTGTGGTTGGGAGCAGGTAATGGCAACATCTCCAAGCAATTATGTCTCCAATTTTGTACTTGACTTGTTAGTTCATATATTAACCTCTGTATTAACGAACCTCTACAACGGTAATGGACGAGGGTTGGTGTTCTAACCCTATCCTGACGCGATTGGTATACGA
>BLSH010516269.1:180370-191439 GCA_018402905.1 Glandirana rugosa | reverse complement strand
GTGCTACTTTGAAAGGTTTATATGCACGTTATTGCCCTAAAAAGTGTATGGGAACCTGGGTCCTGCCCTAGGGGACATGTATCAATGCAAAAAAGGTTTTTAAATCAATCATGTTTTTCTGGAGCAGTGATTTTAATAATGCTTAAAGTGAAACAATTAAAATGAAATATTCCTTTAAATAATGTGTCTGGGGGGGGTCCTTCTGATCTGGTTTGGATTTTAAGGGAAACACTGTGCCAAAATTTTTAAAAAATTGTCGTGAGGTCCCCCCTAAAATCCAAACCAGACCCTTATCCGAGCATGCCGCCTGGTCCGGCCAGGATGGGGGGGGGCGAACGAGCGCCCCCCCTCCTGAACTGTACCAGGCTACATGCCCTCAACATGGGGAGTATGGGTGCTTTGGGGCTCTGTGCCCCCCACCCCAAAGCACCTTGTCCCAATGTTGATGGGGACAAGTGCTTCTTCCCCACAACCCTGGGCTGTGGTTGTGGGGGTCTGCTGGCGGGGGGGCTTATCGAAATCTGGAAGGGGGCCCCCAGATCCCGACCCCCCCATGTGAATTAGTACCGGGTACATCATATCCCTACTATTTCACCAAAAGTGTCAAAAAAAAAAAAAACACAGGAGACAATTAGGGACAAGTCCTTTATTAAAAAAGAAAGAAAAATAAGTGTCCTCCGTTGTAATCATGGAGAGCGACGGACCTGAAAAAAAAAATGCAGCAGCTCCTCCTCCATGGGAGGGCTCCCACCAACTGAGCTCTGTTTATTGTGACACGTTATTTATATGGCAGGGCAGGACCACTTGGTGACATACGTGCATGACCCGCCCCCTCTGACATCACATGATGTCAGAAGGGGCGGGGTCACTCGATTACATCGCCGGGTGGCCCCGCACTGCCATATAAGTAAACTGTCATAACAAACAGCAGGAGCCCTCCCATGGAGGAGGATCTGTGTGCGCCGTCTGCGCACAATTCATTATGGGGCGGCGAAGTTGCTACGAACGCTCATAATGTTCTCAATTTGACGAACGGTCTAACACCCGATGTTTGAGTCGAACTTACGCTCGACTCGAACCACAGGCCCATCCCTATCTAACAGTATGCATTTAAAAACAGGGGTTTAGTTGCACAAATTTGCAAATGCATGCGTAAGCTACAACCCCCACCAGGTACCCTGTGATCTGTAGTCCCTATCTCTAACTTGTAAGAGACTCAACAGTGGGAGCACATGCATTTATATAAGATAGGTGAAGGCAGATGGTCTGGAGGGGGCCCCTCCCCCCCCCCTAAAGGTGCAGGGGCACATTGAATACCCAGCATATAGCACAATGGCAGCAAAGATGTCAATGCGTTGCCTGACCAAAAAAACAAACGTACCAAACAATGACCACTGCCTACACCTATAACTGGTCTTTGCAGCAAGGAGCATTGGAGGGCAACAAACAGCAAAAAAAGGGCCAAGGATAAATCCAAGGTAAATACCAAGCTCTACTTATTGACCAGCCTGCGACCAAACAGATTAACCTGTCTAAGAGTATGTGTTTAAAGACAGGGGTTTATGTGCACAAATTTGCAAATGCATGTGTAAGCTACAGGCCCTGCAATGGCACCCTGTAATCTGTAGTCCCTATCTCTGACTTGTAAGAGACTCCACAATGGGAGCACATGCATTTATATAAGATAGGGGAAGGTAGATGGTCTGGAGGGGGCACCACCACTCCTTAAACGTGCAGGGCACATTGAACACCCAGCATATAGCACAATGGCAGCAAAGATGTCAATGCATTGCCTGACCAAAAAACAAATGTACCAAAAAATGTTCTAACACACCACTTAGAGCAGTGGTTCTCAACCCCGGTCCTCGGGGCCCACCAACAGGCCAGATTTTAAGTATTACCTTGGGGAGATGCAGACTAGAACACTGCAATCACTGAGCAGCAAATGATATCACCTGTGATGTATTTCAGTTATCCTGCAAACCTGGCCTGTTCGGGGGTCCCGAGGACCGGAGTTGAGAACCACTGACTTAGAGGGAGGATTTTTTGATTGCTGTAATCCATTCTCACCATAAGTTGTATAGTTATACTGTTCTTAAGCATCAAAGAGAACCTGTCACTGCTTGGCTGTTTGTGGTAACATTTATCCTTTTTTTATGATATATAACCCAGTGTTTTTATCTCTTTGGATGTCACATGAAATTTTACATATCGTTAGTAAATCAACCCCAGATGCTGTATATAGTATCCTTACAGATACAGTTCTTCCACACAGTTCCAATGACAGGTTCCTTTCTTTCTTATAAAATCTAAAGTACTAGTGTTTTTGCAGGTTTTGTAAATGCAAAAGCATGCTATTATTACATAATAGCATTTAAGGAATATATGCATATACAGTATGTTAATTCTTGACACAATTTGCAGTGGTTATATTTTTTGTTGTTACATGTCTAGAGACAGTTCTATTTTAGATA
The DNA here is from genome assembly GCA_018402905.1 of Glandirana rugosa. Lineage (NCBI taxonomy): Eukaryota > Metazoa > Chordata > Amphibia > Anura > Ranidae > Glandirana > Glandirana rugosa. The sequence continues at coordinate 188,965 of BLSH010516269.1, read as the reverse complement.
TTTTGTCACTTTTGTGCCTTATATATTGTTTGCTGTTCTTACTACTTCTTTGTCATATGCTCCGTTCTGTTGCAATCATCTGAGGTGTCAAAGAGTGACACCTCATGTTAAGAGAAAATTTTGACGGATTAATTACTAAGCTAAGTTTCATGTTTTCTACCTAGTAAGTACCTATATTGTGTATAGTTGTTCAGTCGTATCATTTACATGCTCTTAGCAAATACCATACTTGCCATATTTCTCTGTCATCACCTTCTTCTCAGTTCCTAGGAATTCACGCTCACTTCTTCAGAAATATTATCTATTTATATCAATATTAGCCTCTGCCACTAACTTTATTTTTTCTTCAATTTTCTCCAGCATTGGAGCCTTGCCTAATGAATCCTAATTATTTGGATACTTGAGTTTAATCCTAACTACCAGGTCTTCTACCAGACAGCCTTATTTTATTTCCTGGATTATTGACAGGTTTGATCTTCTTGAAGTCCAAGGAATTCATAGCAGTTTTTCCCAGGACTGCAATTCAAAAGCATTAAATCTGCAGCACACAGCCTTCCTTTCAATCTACCTCTCAGAGCTGCATGTTAGCACTAAAGAAAGACCATAGCTTTAACTACATGAACATTTTTCTAATAAGTTATGTCCATAACCCTTTATATTCTGTCCAGTCCTTTCATAGCTTTCCACCCAAAAACCATATGTCTTTTAATTCTGTGATTACATTTTCCATCCGCAGACATATTTTATTGTAGATTGGGTTGTCACTTTAAGTGTGAGGAGTCTACTGTGATATATGATTACAGAGCCAGAGAACAAAAAATACTACCTATGTGAATACCAAGAGTCCAGTGGGTATTAAGGGGGCCCATGATGACTTCCACATCTATACCCAGCACCACAAAATGGCAAAAAATGTATTTTAATGTCAAGAGAAGGAGTTTGCTGATATCATTAATGCAGTGCTGCCTGCTCCTGACTCTGACCAATAAATTGCTTTTTTTGTTGTTTTTGACCACACCCACCCCTCTTCCTCAGTGCCATTTTTCAGGGAAAGTGAACCAAGAAGCAAGGGGCCACCTGTTCAATTGTTGTCAAGACACAGGCATGACCCAAATACAGAATACCCCATATCATACGTTAGGCATTTCTTTTTAATTCGTTTTTTAAATGTCTTAAATACATAAAACATATTTTGCATTAAAAAAATCCAAAAATAAATAACAAAACATTTTGCATGCCCAGTAAAACATATATTTGTAGAAAAAAGATGGATGTAATATATTTTATAGGATAAATGTCATATGTGTAAATACATAGTGAGATGGCTATGAACATAGCTGATCTGAAGTATATTGGCGCCGACACCATACAAGACCCGCTTGAGACCCCAGCGACGGCGCAGGTGAATGGGCAGAAGCACAAAGGCAGCAGGGCTAAGAACACACACAGTGGGACACCCTCTGGCAGCAGCAGCCCATCAGTGCAGAGCCCTGCCAAGTCCAAGCCCCGCAGAGAATCCCCCATACGGCCTGAGGAGGACGCAGGCATGGAGGTAAGCGGTGCGCAGGCCCCACACGCGGTACCTAGGCCCCAGGGAGAGGACACAATTGCGGCCTTCCCTACATCAGGGCAGCCGGTGTCAGACACTTTATTAAAGGACATGATGCTCTCGCTCAGAGCTTCTTTGATGACTGACCTGATTGCAAACGTTAACCAGTGCAGCAGAGGGGTGCAGGCACTAGGAGACAGGGTGGATGCTATAGAGAACTCTATGGGTGAATACTCTGGCTCATTTAACACTCTAGTTGATGCCCACAATGTGCATACCGATGAGTTAAAATGGATAAAGGACAAAATCGCAAATTTAGAAGAACGGTCCAGATGTAATAACATTAAAAGAAGAGGTATACCAAATCGGTACTACCACAGCAACTACAGCAGTATGTGCTATCACTTTTTTTCACCTTAGCTCCCAACCTGACGCCGCATGACCTCACCATTGACAGAATCCACAGGGTACATAAACCCTCTTTCCTGCCGGTAGAGACACCAAGAGATGTCCTCCTAAGGGTACATTTTTTCCACATCAAAGATCAGCTAATGACTCTTGCCAGAAAACCGGAGGGCCTACCCACACCGTATGCCGGCATACAGATGCTCCCGGATCTGTCCAAACACACGCTCCAAAGCCGCCTCAACCTGGTGACCATAACAAAAGCACTAAGAAACCACAAAATTCCTCACAAATGAAGGTACCCTGCCACACTGTCCATCACACACAATGGAGCCACCATCTCCGTCTCAAGCATAGAAGAAGGGATTGAGGCCCTGCGGAAATGGGGCATTATTCCGGAACCGAGCCAAACCCACTCTGCACCCACCTACATGAATCACACGAAGGCGGAATGGCAGGTGGTATCTCACAAACGCTCCAGCAAAAAACGCAACAAGGGTGACTCCGAACCCAAGCACCAGTCTACTTAAATTTAACTTAACCCCCAGTCAAGATAGGATGTAATCCACATCATGACCCCCCTCTCACAGTTAATGCAGCAAATACTGCTCACAGATCTAGCTTCAGATCCTCTTTTTACTAACTTTCTTCCAAAGGTTACAGCAATTGTTATTTTATTTTGGCAAATGTTACTTCTTCCTTTTGTTATCTGCACAATTCAGAGTAGCCGATCTCCATGAGAAGACTGGTCAGAACTTCACAACAAACAACAAGATTCGACTATCAACTGGATCATCCCCATGAATCACCAGTCCAGAACAACCCCAGGGAAGTGCAATCTGGTAGGGGGACAATACCTACGTCTGAGCGAAAACAATAGTGAGTACAGACTACTTCTACATTCGTTATCCACAACATATGTGCAATGGAAACCATCTGTCTATCACTTAACGCTAGGGGCCTGAACCATCCGGCCAAACGTCTCTCTATGTGGGCTGAAGCAAATAGGCATAAAGTGGATATCTTGTGTTATCAGGAGACACATTTTCAATAAGGCGCAACAACCAAATGTACACACAGGAATTATCCCAATGTGTTTCTTGCTAGCAGCAAAGACCACAAGAAAAAAGGAGTACTATTGGCGATAAGGGACACACTAGCCTTTCAACTCAAAAGTACTACTATAGACGAGGAAGGGAGATACATTATCCTCACATGTGATATTAACATCAAACCCTACACATTGGTAAACTTATACGCACCTAATACCCACCAAATTTGCTTTCTCAAGTCCCTTTATAGGCGCATAGCGTCAATCAAATATGAGTGCGTGCTTATACGCGGAGACTTTAATCTAACAACAGACCCAGAGATGGACACCACATCCCGGTCACCCAGACGATCATCGTCTTTACGACACTTACTCCACTCAGAAGAATTATTCAACATCTGGAGATTTCAGCACCCGTCTAGACTATACCTTTTTCTCGGCCAGGCACAATAGGTATTCAAGCATCGACCTAATGGTCAAAGATAAATGGCTATTACAGCGAGTGTTATCATCCAAAATACATGACATTGGGTGGTCTGATCACGCTCCAATCACTACAACCATAGCAGGGGAGTCTGCCTCACCCCAAACCCCCATCTGGCGATGTAACGTTAGTCTCCTACAAGACCCCACAAACTTACATAACATAAAAAAGGAAATCCAAGACTTTTTCCGCATCAATGCTCCCTCAGTAAACAACTATTTTGTACTCTGGAATGCGCATAAGGCATTCATTAGAGGATTCCTGATCAAACTAGGAGCCAGAGCCAAAAAACAATATAACTTAGAATTTGATTCTATCACGTGAGAGATACACAAACTAGAAACAGCCAATAAGAACAAACCTGATAACACTATTTCCCAAAGCCTAAACAAACTAAGAGAGCTAAGGGTCTTGCTAATAAAGCGCTATGACAACATCCTCAAGCATCTCAAAACTAACTCATATGCAAACTCAAATAGAGCAGGGAAACTTCTGGCCCATAAACTTAAAGCAATCAGAACTAAAAACAGAATTGCATATCTTAATCACCCCTCTCTCAACCAAAAAGTCACCAATCCACAAGAAGTAGCAAACCAGTTTCCTGGCAGAAGCATGCAGTGTGCTGGGCATGGATCATACAACTGATACAGGATCTATACTTATATCCACCCTGAACACCTTTGGTTGGTGAGCCCTGGATGGTGATTAAATTCTCCCCCATCAGCCTCATTGGAATACCGAGTGACATCTGGCTGTGGATTTATGGAACTACCCTAGGACTGCTGGTCTTACAAGCAAGACCAATTACCATCCATGTGGGTTGTCGCCTGAGGAAAGTGTGACATTTGTCCCCTGCTCCTGGATGTCCGGTGTCCCCAGATATATTTAGACGTAAATATATCTTACCTCTGGTAAGCCTTTCATTTATAAGAGGTTGGATTCCATCTTAAGGCACACCGTCAAACCAATTTTGCTTCACAGTATGGCACTATCTATGGTCAATATTTTGATGAACTCTTGATTGTGGTCATTTTATTGGGACATAGACTATAATTTCTTCTTTACATTTTTTGCACCAATATGAACATATTCTAAATGTTCTACTCAAAATATAATCTTGGGTTACGTAATTTTGAACATTGCATTTTGCACATATTGCAATTTTTGCACAATTTTAACATATCATGTATTATTTATGATTCACTGTGATTGTATTTATGTTTGTTGTTTTGCACAGTTTTGGTTGATCGCCATATAATACATTTAGAGTTAATTTTTAGTGACAGGTTTAGTCGTAGTGTGGCTGCTTACCTCCCTTTCTACCCCTAGCACAGTATCTTCTAAAATTTGCCTATACAACTTAGACCGGGACCTCCAAACCCTCCAACCATTTAAAGAAAACATGGATAGGTTTCTACATAACCTAATATTACCTGCCCTCTCGGAAGCGCAGTTACAATATCTCAACGCTCCATTCACAAACAAGGAGATTGAAGATACTATCGCTACCCACCCTACAGGGAAATCACCAGGCCCAGATGGCTTTTCTAATTACAAGCCGTTCAACAACTCTCTGTCACCCTACTTGCAAAAAAATGTTTGCTGAGGCAGCATATACTTCTTCCTTTCCCCAGGAAATGCTCAAAGCTTACATCGTCACCCTGCCCAAACCAGGCAAAGAACCAACTACAGCCGCAAACTTTAGGCCGATATCATTATTAAACACTGATTTCAAAATATATGCAAAAGTATTGGCCAGACGATTATCAAGCATCATTCCTAATTTGATAAGTAAAGACCAGATGGGGTTCATAAAGGGGAGGCAGACTTCGGATGCAACCAGGTGAATAATTAACATCATTAATCATGCAGAGCTCTCACGAATGCCTTCTCTGCTCTCATCAATAGACGCGGAGAAGGCGTTCGATAGAGTACACTGGAGGTATATGTCTTTAATACTAGAGAAATTTGGGTTTTAAGGTGTATCTCTAACAGCCATACAAGCTCTGTATTCTCACCCCTCCACACAAGTGTATACATCAGGGCTATTGTCTACGGAATTTTAGAGTAAAGTTCGGGTCCATACCAAACTTTCGGGTGTCCGTGTCCTGAACCCGAACGTTTGAGAAAAAGTCCGGGTTCGGGTTCTGGGTTCTGGTATTTTACCACGCATGTTCAATAGCTGCAGGGCAGCCAATCAACAAACGTTTCACTGGTTTTCCCTAGAAGCCATCACAGCCATGCCTACTAATGGCATGGCTGTGATTGGCCAGTGCATCATGTGACCCAACCTCTATATGAGGCTGGAGTCACAGTGCTGCATGTCACATGCTCTCAGGTTAGTGTAGGGAGAGGATGCTGCCGGCGCTGTGAGGGACAGATTGTGAGGGACAGATTGCAGATCTAATAACTAGGTAGAGATTACAACTACTGCTGTGAGGGACAGATTGCAGATCTAATAACTAGGTAGAAATTACTACTTCTGCTTTGAGGGACAGATTGCAAATATAATAACATCTCATCCTGCATTACAGAATGATCTGATTACAGAACGATCTCTCATCCTGCATTACAGAACGATCTGATTACAGAAAGATCTGATACTGGACTAGGTAGAGATTACTACTGCTTTGAGGGACAGATTGCAGATCTAATAACATCTCCCATTTTCTTTCTTTTGCAGCCCTCTAGCACTTTCCAGGACTTTTTTACAGCCATTTTTGTGCCGAAAAGTTCGGGTCCCCATTGACTTCAATGGGGTTCGGGGTCCGGGGTCAAGTTCGGGTAACGTTCGGTACCGAACCCGAACGTTTCCGCAAAGTTCGGCCGAACCCGAACATCCAGGTGTTCGCTCAACTCTACTCCACATAGGGATTGACACCTACCCTCCAGAATTAAGAACAGTGCTTTCCCATCTCCTAGCCTGAGGTCCCATCCCTGACCCAACAACATTACACGTTTGAACGTATTCTGGCCTTCAAATACCTAAATGGAGCAAATTTCCTTAAAAAATGGTCAACCAAAGACCATACATAAATGACCAACCACACTTATCCTGACTCTGAATTGTGTAGGTTCATGTTCATTTAACTGTTTTCCTTACTGTTCATCGGAATGTATTGTACTCACTACATGCTCTGTACCAGCAACTCTGAATCTTTGTAAATCAAGCCTGATATGTTGTTTTGTGCATAAACTGTAACCTTTGTATTCCTTTGTTACCTTTGGGTACTTTGATACCCCTTTGTTCCTTTCGGAAAACCTAATAAAAAACGATTGATACCAAAACTAGGCATTGTACTGAAAATAATGACACACTTAAATAAAACAAAGATTTATTATAACTCTTTAAAAAATGGTGGAGTATAACATAATGATCACATGAAAATTATATTCATATACGATAAAAAATTGTCCAAATGCATAAATAGACTAGTTGCTAACGAATCCCGCTCGTCTGCTTGGCTGATGTTTTTTGCAGTCCAAAACTGCTCCATCAAAGACACCGTGGAAGCATCTGAAAGGTTAAAAAATATTTTGATAGTACAAAAAGTCATCCTCAAAGTCATTTTCTCATGTGTCTCATTCTTCAATGCTGTGTTCCTTTATACCTTTTGGTCTCTTGAATGAAATGGAACTGGTTGCGGGACACCCGGAGAGGAGTCCTCACACACCCCAATATGGGGATCCGGGCTGGGTAACAAACCAAAGCACCTTCTGAGCTTACTTCCGGTGAGCTGCTATTCCATCTGGTGGAGGATTGTTTCACTCTCGTTTTATCTATCATCACCTGGTGTATCTTATTCATCTAAGGCTACATCTGCTTATCCAAATCTCTTCAATTGTTTTCTTCTACACCCTCCAGCACCATTTGGGTTGCTGTCCCTCTTCTCTTGCATGCAATATTATCTACAGGGCCAACTTGTGTGATTTTTATATTGAAAGAGACATTTTTATCCTTTTTAATGAAAGACACGTTCTTGCACACATTACTTTACTCCTATTGAACTTACATACATATATTAAGCACATCTTTGTGTATTTTTTTATTTTTTAATTTAACTTATTTTGATATCATACAATAATATTTATCCCTTGTTTTTGTGCGGCTCAATGCGCCTATGTGTCTAAATGTCTTTCTGCCATTCTAGCTAAAAACTAGTATGTTACGTGCGCAGCCTTTTTTGATTTTATATATATATATATATATATATATATATATATATATATATATATATACACACACACAGTGTATTGAGTGTACACTATATATCAGTGCATTATAGTGCATTCGGGGGTGTATGTACGGTATATAGTACACTCGACGTGGTGTATTAAAATACATACAGTCGATGTCTAAAATAGATGATTTTGTAGTATTTACTTTATAATAGGAGATTTTAGCATAGTCAAATAAGGTCTTTTGAACCGAAGCCAGGGAAGGAAGGGGGTCTGATATCATTAGAATGACATCGTCCGCAAATAAGTTAATTTTGTGGGTCCTGTGACCTATGTTGATACCGCTAATTTTTGGGTTAGAGCGCACCGTCTCCGCCATGGGTTCCATAGCCAGGTTGAAAATTAAGGGTGATAGTGGGCACCCCTGCCTGGTACCGTTGGATATGTGAAATGGTTTTGACAGCATGTTTTAGCAGTATACCTGGGCAGAGGGATTGGAGTATAGGGCCATGATGGCGGAGACTATGCGCCCATGGAAACCAAATTTTTGCAATGTCAGACGGATATAGGGCCAATAGACTCAAGAGACGAAGAAAGGAACCTGCGCCTCTTCCGCAAGCTATCTCAGATAACCGGGATATAGGCAGACTGTAACGTTTTTAAACCAAAGGTACCCGCGTATCAGAGGCGGTAGTACCGGGATATGAGGTTAGGGAGACGGGTCCATATGACGATTTTGTACGACAGTTTTGGTAAAGTGTATAGGTTGCCATGGTCCGTCCCCACGGGTGATAGTGGGAATTAAAAGTTGGACCGATACCTTGGGTACCGCCTCTGCCACGCGAGATTGGGTTTTTAATCGCCATAGTTGTATCCAGTGTCCTGGGTGTTTTAATTGAATAAACGCCTGCTACAGTAAGATTACTA
>BLSH010516269.1:141368-175370 GCA_018402905.1 Glandirana rugosa | reverse complement strand
CTCGCACTCCTGCACATGGGTATCACAACAATCCCGCCCCAAGCAAGAAAAATTGCCATCAACATTTTGTTAGCCACAAAATTGACCCTAGCCAGAAATTGGCTCTCCTCAGATATCCCGACCCTGGAAAACATTACACATATGGTCCAAACCCACATTACATACGAAACTTTGTATACAATATCAGAAGGTATGTCAATACGGAAATTGTCAGACTGGTCATTATGGCACAATTGGTACAATCTCAACTCCGAACCCACGGCTTAAAGCCCTTTCACACCACCCCCTCGAGCTCGGATCTGAACGCAGGGGATGAGGAGGGGCCCTTCCGACCACAGTATTAGTTCCCTACCGGGGTGGTTGGTCTGGGTCTCACTCCCTTCCCCCCAACAGACACTAAAAAGCAGGAAATCAATCTAGGCTCTTTTTCTCTTTTTTTTTTTTTACCCATATTCCCACCCCTGACACTATCTAAAATCCCTTTCTGTATATCATAAATCTACCGGAACAACAATATATTATATTCTTTCGTTATTATTTTCCTTATCCATACAACTGGTACTTTGCAATGTTTAAAGTTCTTTATAACATTTACTTAAGAATACTTGTGTTTGCATACTGTATCTTCTCTGATTACTGTAATCGTGAATACTCAATAAAGTTTTTTGAAATACAAAAAAAAAAAAATACATACAGTCTAGTATGTATATATATATATATATATATATATATATACACACACACACACAAACACAGCGTATTAGTGTACACTATATATCAGTGCATTCGCGGGTGTATATATGGTATATAGTACACTTGACGCGGTGTCTTAAAATATATACAGTCGGGGGGGCGGCAGCCGGAGCGGATAGAACTGTGAAGGAAACACTCCGACACATTAGGTATACTGCAGTCTTCCACAGTGACCCCACACAGCACCATCGTGGAGCACCTAAGACTGGGCACACTACGATGGCACCCGTGGGAAAGAGAAAGGAGTGAGAGGGACCCAAAAAACTGACGGAGTTCTTCTCCTCCACGCCGCACAAGCAGGCTCAAGATAGCGGCGAAGGAGGACACGCTCTGTCAGCGGCACCCAGCACCTGCTCCATCAGAGGGAACAGTGGTGAGTCCTCCACTATGGAAACCCCACAAACAACCTCAGCCTCCAAAAGTCCCCTCAAATAAAAGAGGAGACTGAACTCCCCAGGAGAGGCACAGGATGAGCCAGTCACACAGGGAGATGAGATAGAGCACACGCCAGCATACACTAAGCAGCTAGACGCATTCCCCACCACAGGCCTGCCTGTTACGGATGCAACAATGAAAGACATGCTCCTTACACTTAGGGGCTATCCAGCAGGATATCTCAAATTTCATGAGAGCCACACATAAGGATATAGAGGAGCTAGACCAAAGAATAGATGCAGTGGAAAATAAAATGGGAGAGGTTACCCTGGCTCACAATGAATTAGTGGATGCTCACTTTGAAGTGGAGGATGACATACAAGACATAAAACTCAAGCTCGCTGATCTCGAGGACAGGGCCCGCAGGAACAATGTAAAATTCCGGGGGGTCCCTGAGACAGTAAAGCTGGCAAACCTCCGTCCTTTTATCCAGCAACTAATCCTTAAAGCAATACCAGCCCTGACTCCTGCCGAGCTGATCATTGACAGCGTACATAGGCTGCCCAAGCCTCCTCACCTTCCAGAGCGAATCCCCAAGGACGTCATAGCCAGGATCCATTTTTACCAAGTCAAGGATCAACTTATGCGCTTCTCTAAACAAAACCATACCCTCCCTGATCCTTACGCGGGCTTTACTCTATTTGCTGATTTATCACAAGCTACGATGGCAGCCAGAAACAACCTAGTTCCGATAACCAAAATCACAAGATTCTCTACAAATGGGGATTCCCAGCCAAGCTTCTGTTGGACAGAAACAACCAGTCATACTCCATAAACTCCCTGGAAAATAGTCTGGAGCTACTGAGAACCTGGATTCTCCTTCCCACAGATGAAGCCCAAGGAACCTCCACCCCTCTACATATCAAAGGAGGCAACAACTACACCCAAGGCAAGAGAGGAAAATGAGCCCCTTAAGAAGGGACCAGTTAATGAAAGATATACCCATCTCTAGCCCAGGGTAACAAGCCTGATTGACCCTTACCACCCGGTCTGGTAAGTTCAACACTCATGCTGTTACATTATACACCCGATGTTCGGCTGAACTGTTACTTTTACTCCCCATACTTTGTTTGCGGGTTATTCCCGAATTCTTCCGATTAATATAAGTTATGAACGTTCTATTTGCAAATCTCATGTCACCAGTTACATCTATTCAAGAGACGCACACTACTGTCCATGACCTGATTCTATCCCACAGCATTAGTCCAATGACATCCAGTCTGCTCTTATACCTAAGCCCCATTGGATGGCATCGCAGCTACGCACACCTCAAGAATGTCCCTTAACTGCTATCTATTAATGCCAGAGGCCTTAACAGCCCGTACAAAAGAGAGACATTGTGGAACACCGCATTGGAGCAAAAATGTGAAATACTTTGTGTACAGGAGACCCATTTTCCTAACCCAGACCCTCTGAAATGCACCAACAATAAATTCCCCCATGTAATCACGGCCAATGACAACAGAAAAAGGAACGGAGTTATGATTGCTTTCAAAGATTCGGTATCTCTCACTATCCACGACAAACAAATTGATGAAAGAGGTAGATACATTGTCCTGATTGTGGAGATCAACAATGCTCTATATACTTTAGCAAACATATATGCGCCCAATAAACGACCGGTGAGATTTATTAAAACAATTGTTAAGAAAATCAAATGAATGCAAAAAGGTAATCTAATAATTTGTGGTGATTTTAATGTGGTAATGAACAATGATGTGGACTCCACGGCTGTGGCGCAGAGGCGGCGCCCGAACCTGGGACCATACTGCCTATCAGAGGATCTATATGATCCTTAGCGCTGCCTACTCACCACAGAGAGGGATTATTCGCATTACTCCTCTGTACATGGTACTGATGGTAGACTAGATTTTTTCTTAGTTCACAAATTCACACTGCAAAAAGTGGTAAAAGCAGGTATCTTGAATATAACCTGGTCAGACCACGCCCCGGTCACTATAGACATAGAAGACACATGCGCGGTACGAAAAACCACCTTATGGTGTAATAATACATATCTCCTCTCTTTACGCCACTATATATGGGCGGGGAGGAAACCTAGAGTCTCTCTAGCCAATCTAGTCAATCTTTATAAACATAGATCTGTAGGGGGTTGTGGATTACCCAACGCACAGGCATACTACCATTCCTCCTTAATGGACAAAGTAAAATTTTGGTTCTCAGCTCAAGAAGACAAATTATGGGCTAACCTGGAACAAGAATTTACGCCAGGCCATAACATCACAGCCTTACTCATAGCCTCTAACATCCACCATAACCCTATCACCCATCCATACCCAACTATCCAGGCCATGCTAAAAACCTGGGCCTCATTCCACAAGATACCATTCCAAGATGAGCAGGTACATAATTTGACCATCCCACTCACCACATACAACTACCTAATTCCAAATTTCTCAACCCATCATTGGAAACAGAAAGGCCTCCATTCTACACTACAGGACCTCCAATCCCAGACAGTTTTGGACGTACTCATGACCCTACAACTTAACCATTACAGGGAGGAATTTCCAACTCCCACTATCGCAACCCCTCTCCTGGCATGAAACCACATAATGAATATAAGCACTACCACTACCAAAGGCATATTCTTATGCTACAAGTACTGCAACTACAACCCCATCTCAAGAAAATTACCGGTAATGCTTATAAAAGAGCGATAAAGTATAGTAGAAAATCTTCGGCGTGCACAAACCACTGGGATAACGCCCAAAAAATCCCGCATAGATGGTATATGACACCCATGAGATTGCATAAAATGAATAACTCCATGTCCCCTATGTGCTGGAGGGAATGCAAAGCCACAGGTAACCTCCTTCACACACTGTGGTTCTGCAAAAACCTACAACACTTTTGGGACAGTGTATCTGCTCGCATTGCAGAGATCACGGGCAATAAGAGTAAATTGACCCCAGAATTGGCTCTATTGAATCTAGGAACAGAATCCCTTCCCTACCTAAAAAGGAAAGGAACAGTACACACACTCTACGCAGCCAGAATCTCTATAGCAGCCAAGTGGAAAACAAGCACTTCTCCAACTATGGAAGAAGTCATCTCAAGAGTAAATACCCAAGGCATAATGGAAAAGATTCTCACTTACAAAGAAGGAAGGGCACATTTGTTTCATAAACATTGGCATGCATGGCTGTCCTCATCTAAGGCTTCTGGCTCCTTATCAAATCCCCAGCATAAATTCAAATAAATTTAGCCTCTCTACTTAAAAACATTCCATCCAATAACAAATTATAGGAATCATAGCATAATGAAGAGCAATATCTACGATTTGGACATCTCCCCATCTCTTATATTTGAACCCAACCAATAAGAGCAGTTGCGTTACCCCCTGACAAACGAAATATACTATAGGACATCAGGATCAAGACCGGAAGCAAGGGGCCCTTCTTAAATGCCTGGTCACAAAAAGTTCCCATTAGGGGTGTCAGGCATACATGACCTCGAAGCAGCTTCCCCAACACAAGGCCCTTAGCACTTTGGTCAGTAATGTTTCTCTATATATTGATAAATGTCTCTTGCCATGGATGTATAACGAAAGTTGATGTTTGTTACATGTTTGTGATACTCTTGTAGAAATCTGGGACAACGCTTGTACGATGTGTTGAGGTATTATCATATTTGAAATAAAAATCTATGGTTAAAAAAATATATATACAGTCTAATATATATATATATATACACACAGCATATTGAGTGTACACTATATATCAGTGCATTTGGGGGTGTACGTACGGTATATAGTACACATGATGTGGTGTATTAAAATATATACAGTCGGGGGCGTGGCTGACTGAGCTCCTGTATGGATGTGTAAGTCCTCCGATCAACCGCCGGGGAGACCACGAACGGAGGAGCCGTACAGCCGACGAAGATACCGGAAAAGAATCGGAACACATCCACGGGCACCGAGGATATGGACAGGCACAAGGGCGAACATCCACAGCCGAGGAACCTCCAGGAGTTCTACCTGCCTGTGAAGCGGCACCAGGCCCAAGATGGAGGAGGCGGAGGGCAGCAGCTCACAGGCGATCCCACAGCACAGACAAGCAAAGAAATCCAGAGGCAACCAGGCAACAAGGCGAAAGGGCCCAGGAACGGGGTACCCTCAAGTAACAATACCCCCACTACACAAAGCCCCGCTAAATCCAAGCCCCGCAGGGACTCACCCGCAAGGCACATGGAGGACCTGGGCATGGATGTAGGAGAGCCCCAGGCTTCACAAGCTGCACATAGGCCTCAAAGGGAGGATCCCATAGCAGCGTTCCCCACTTCAGGGCAACCAGTATCGGACACCACACTAAAGGACATAATGATAACACTGAGGGATTCATTATTAAATGATCTAATTACCTCTGTTAACAAATGCAGCAAAGATGTGCAAGAACTGGGTGACAGAGTGGACACTTTAGAGAACACCATGGGAGATTATATGGAATCCTACAACACCCTGGTAGACGCACATGAGTCACATGCTGAAGATATAGCATGGATAAAGGACAAATTATCAAATCTAGAGGACAGGTCCAGACGTAACAATATAAAAATCAGAGGAATCCCTGAAACAATCCTGCCACAACAGCTGCAGCAGTATGTACTTTCACTTTTTTCCACACTTGCTCCCAGCCTAACATCGCAGGACCTCACTATAGACAGAATCCATAGAACACATAAACCCTCTTTCCTGCCAGCAGAGACCCCGAGAGATGTACTCCTAAGAGTACACTTCTTCCACATAAAGGATCAACTCATGGCCCTGCCCAGAAAACCGGAAGGTCTACCTGCACCATATCTGGGACTGCAATTACTTCCAGACCTATCCAGACACACCTTACAGAGGCGCCGCAATCTTGCGACAGTAACTAAAGCTCTTAGAAATCACAGAATCATTCACAAGTGGAAATACCCAGCCACGCTTTGTATAACGCACAGGGACTCCACCATTGCTGTCTCCACCTTAGACGAAGGGATAGATGCTGTAAGACAGTGGGGCATTCTCCCAGAGCCAACCCAACTCTCTACAGGGGAGAGACAACCAACTCACCTTGAGGCGGACTGGCAGGTAGTATCAAGAAAGCGCACCGGTAAAAACCGCAATAAGAGCTCCTCCGGAACACCACAACGACACATCTCTAAAATCTGACAACCTCCCCGGTCAAGATGGGATTAATTCCACATTATGATCCCCCACACTAAAGTTGAGCAGCCAAGTCTGCACACGGATCTTAACATAGATCCTCTTTTTACCCTATGTTCTCCAAGGGTTACGTTTTTGTTAATCTCTTTCATTGTTTGTTCTGTTTCCTTACAACTGTTCACTCAACAGAAGTTGCCAAGCTCTCACCCAGAGTCAAAACCAATGCAAGCCCTCAACTGCCAGCACGGACTCTAGTAAAAAAAGTTCCCGAGACCCATCCTTCAATATGTACCCTACAAAAGACGAGCGACACAAAGTCATCTCAGTCCCAGATGGACCGTCAACAAAAGTGAGTACATTATTGCACCTTCACACAACCCACAAGAACCCCATAATGGCTATCACCTGTCTATCAATTAATGCTAGAGGTCTGAACCATCCCGCAAAGCGGTTTTCCATGTGGTCAGAGGTGACCAAACATAAGCAGACATCCTATGCATACAAGAAACACACTTCCAATTAGGAGCAACCCCCAAATGCTCTCACAAGAGCTTCCCCAATTTTTTTAAGCAAGCAACAAGGATAGCAAAAGAAAAGGAGTCTTGCTAGCAATTAAAGACACAGTTGCATTCCATCTTAGGAACTCCACCCTGGATACAGAAGGAAGATACATTATCCTCACTTGTGATATAAATTCAAGACCCTACACGTTGGTAAACTCATATGCTCCCAATACCCACCAGTCCAGGTACTTGAAATCTCTTCTTAAGCGTATTGAAGAGATAAAATACGGAAATATTGTGTTATGTGGAGACTTCAACATGGTGGCAGATCCGAATATGGACTCTACCTCCCGGACACTTAATCCCTAATCTACAACAGCTGCTTCACCAAGCAGATCTATACGACATTTGGAGGTGCCAGCATGCTTCGGAAAAAGACTATACCTTTTTCTCTGCGAGACACAACAGTTACTCGAGAATAGATATGTTCATCACAGATAAATGGTTATTGCAGAAAGTGATATTGTCTAAAATTCATGACATAACCTGGTCTGATCACGCACCTGTTTCTATTACTATTGCAGAAGAGTCAGCCTCACCCCACACCCCCATCTGGCGTTGCAATTCCAATATACTCCAAGATCCCAAAAATTTTAAATATATACAAATGAACCTCCTAGAATTTTTTAAAATAAACGCTGCCTCGGTGAACAATCCATCCACCCTCTGGAATGCACATAAAGCATTCATGAGGGGCATCTTGAGCAAATTAGGAGCCAGAGCCAAAAAACAACACAACCAAAAATTTGAACATCTTACCCTAGAAATTCATAGACTTGAAACATTAAACAAAAATGACCCAAACCACAAGACATCCATGTTACTAGGCAAATTGCGTGAGGAGCTAAGACTTCTACTACTTAAGCGCTACGACGGGATCATCAAACACCTTAAATTCAACTCCTACGCAAACTCAAATAGAGCGGGGAAGCTCCTGGCAAATAAATTAAAAGCAGCTAGGACCAAATCAAGAATCGCCTACCTCACTCACCCCTATCTTAACCACAAGATCACAAACCCCCAAGAAATAGCGAACCAATTTGCCAATTATTACGAGGAGCTTTATAATCTAAACCATGACCCCCACACCCCCCAGCCATCTACAGAAGGCATTGAGAAGTTTCTAAATAGCATTAACTTACCTACCCTCTCACAAAAACAACTACTCCAACTCAATGCCCCATTCACGCAAGAGGAAATAGAAAACTCAATTAACATGCTCCCCTTGGGTAAATCACCAGGGCCTGACGGCTTCTTGAATGAATACTACAAAATATTTGGAAAATCCCTAGCTCCATATTTACAGATGATGTTCACCGAGGCAGCTAATACCGCTTCATTTCCAAAAGAAATGCTCAAAGCCTATATATTCACCTTGCCCAAGCCGGGCAAAGACCCCACAACTCCAGCTAATTTCCGATTTCCTTACTGAACACAGATGTTAAATTATACGCAAAAGTTCTAGCCAAATGCCTAACAGACATGATTCTAAACTTGGTGAGCAAAGACCAGATGGGATTTGTGAAGGGGAGGCAGACTTCAGACGCTACTAGACGTATAATTGTTGTCATCAGTTTTGCAGAGACTTCGCAAACGCCTTCTCTGCTTCTTTCAATAGATGCAGAAAAGGCGTTCGACAGAGTGCATTGGGGATATATGTCTCTAGTACTTGAGAAATTTGGGTTTGAAGGCACATCTCTTTCGGCCATAAAGGCATTGTACTCTCACCCATCAGCCCAGGTGTATACAGCTGGACTATTGTCCACGACATTTCAGATCATGAACGGGATGAGGCAGGGATGCCCCTTATCCCCATCCATATTCAATCTCATTATAGAACCATTAGGAGCAGCTCTCAGAGAGTCTGCACTTATTACAGGGTTCCGCTATAATAAATCACACCATATAACTACATTATTCGCAGATGATATCATACTATCCCTCACGAACCCGGCAATTTCACTTCCTGAGACGCACCGCATACTCTCTGCATTTAGTGGAATCTCATTTTACAAGGTAAACTTCTCCAAATCATTGATACTAAATCTAGGGACACCTAAAGCGACCAGTACACGCTTACAGAAAACTCTTCCATTTAAATGGAATCCTCATAGTATACCCTACCTAGGAATCACTCTCACTAACCAGACAAAGAACCTTCTCCCTAGCAACATCCACCCCCTCACGAACAAAATTGAGGTTCAACTTAAACAATATTGGAACAAAGACCTTTCTTGGATGGGTAGGCTCGCATCAGTGAAAATAATGGTATTACCCCAAATTCTTTACTTACTCAGCACCCTCCCTGTCCCGATACCTAGATATTTCCTGAACAACATAACAAGAATCCTCAAAAAATATATCTGGCTGGGTAAAAAACGTAGGTGCGCACAGACGGCCCTAATCCCACATAAACTAGCAGGAGGAGCAGGATGGATAAACCTAGAGGACTACTATAAAGCAGTCCACCTGGATCAACTTAAACACTGGTTCAACTCAACAGACCCCCCCATTTGGGTAGAACTAGAAGCCTCTTTGGCCCCTAGAAACAACTTAACCCTCCTGCTCATAGGTGACTCCTGGAAACAAAGTAACATATCCTCACTACCCCTCCCCATGCAGGCATCCATAAGAGCATGGAGAACACTAACACAAAACTCTTCGAAAGACTTAACAGAACCCCAACAGCAATACCCAATACAAATCCTAGAAACCATGATCCCATGGCTATCAACAGAAAAGCTCCAAGAGTCAGGAATTAGGTCAGTGTCAGACTTCTTCCAAGGGGAAGAAATCAAGAGTGTAACCACAATCCTACACAAATTCAACATCCCCAAGACCTTGGCATTCACATGCTCCCGGGTGCTCCATTTCCTGAAGAGCAACCCCATACCAAATAAAACTATTCTGACACGTATCAGGGAAATATACGTATCGCCAAACCCACCCAAACAAGGTACCTCACTGATTTACCACACTCTTAAAAATAAAACAACACTCCAAAAGACAACCCAAATGATGAAATGGGAAGCAGATCTTAAGACCACAATTCCCCTGTCACAATGGTCCAAAGCCATCAAAGCCATTCACAGCTCATCTCACTGCGTTACACACGGAGAGATGACACTGAAAATCCTACTTAGGTGGTACCACACCCCATATAAACTAGCGAAATTCTCCAAAAACATGTCCCCCCTATGCTGGCGCAATTGTGGACAAATAGGAAATTTACTACATACACTATGGGAATGCCCATGTCTAACAAGCTATTGGGCCCAAATCTTCAAGCACATGGCAGCCCTATCTGGTATTCTCACTCCTCCTAACCCACAACTGGTGATTCTTCACATTGGAATTGAGTTATACCCCCCAGCATCACAGAAGATGATTACCCACATTCTATTAGCAGCCCGCCAACTAGTGATGAGGAAATGGAAAACAAACCTGACTCCGAACCTCTCGGAAGTCCTGTCATTAACACAACAACACTACACCTTCGAACGCATGTTAGCCCTCAAAAACCTCAACGGAGACAAATTCCACAAACAGTGGGAAATTTGGCCTAATGGAGAGAGCAACACACAAAACTAGCTGGTGAATCTCCATGGCAACTATAGCAACTTTGTTCTTTGTAACTGTTAAAATAATACACGCTTGTAACCCTTAATACTTGTTGTTCTTTTTACTCTTATTCTTATTCTTATTCTTACTCGTATCCTGTCCACAGTCTGGTTTATACTAACGCCATGTTACCATAACATCTCTTATTGTATTCAATGAACCATACTGTAATGTCATCTCCTCTTTTTTTGAAAACTAATAAAAATCTAATTAAAAAAAAAATATATATATATATACAGTCTAGTATATATATATATATACACACACACAGTGTATTGAGTGTACACTATATATCAGTGCATTCGGGGGTGTACGGTGTATATAGTACACTACTTGACGAGGTGTCTTAAAGTATATACAGTCTAGTATATGTATACATATATATATATAATTATATACGGACAGCGTATTGAGTGTACACTATATATCAGTGCATTCGGGGGTGTACGTGCAGTATATAGTACGCTTGACGTTGTGTCTTAAAATATATACAGTCTAGTGTGTATATATATATATATATGTATATATACACACACAGCGTATTGAGTGTACACAATATATCAGTGCATTTGGGGGTGTACTTACGGTATATAGTACACATGATGGGGTGTATTAAAATATATACAGTCTATTATATATATATATATACACACAGTGTATTGAGTGTACACTATAGATCAGTGCATTTGGGGGTGCATGGTGTATATAGTACACTACTTGACGAGGTGTCTTAAAGTATATATGGTTTCGTGTATATATGTATATATACACACAGCGTATTGAGTGTACACTATACATCAGTGCATTCTGGGGTGTACGTACAGTATATAGTACACTTGACGTGGTGTCTTAAAATATATACAGTCAAATTATATATATATATATATATATATATATATATATTTATACACACAGTGTATTGATTGTACACTATACATCAGTGCATTCGGGAGTGAACGGTATATAATACAGTGTAGTGCGGTGTTAAAAAAAATCCCCATCATGTCAGGAAGGCCACAAAGGAGAGGAAGACGCTCCCAGGCCCCTAAAAGAAAGCAAGCACCCTCTGCAGGTGGATCCCGCTTGTCCTTTTTTTCTGCTGTTGGCCGTGCTATTCAGCCACAACATGCAGAAGAGTTGGGGGAGTGTATAACTAAGCCGTTCTCATCCTCCTCATCCTCTGTCACTCAGGCTCACCCAAGTTTGCCTTCCAACTCAGCTGGCAAAGTGCCTATTCCATCAGATCCTTGTCCACAGTTACTCCTTCCCTAGCCGCACCATCATGCATGGAGGAGTCACCAGAATTATTCGACCATAGTGTCGGTTACATGCTGATGGAGGATGTGCAGCAATTTGAAGGCTCCAATGTTGGTTCCCAGGTTGAAAAAGGGAGTAGTATGAACTTAGAGATATGGGATGCCGCAAAAGCTCAAGAAACAGCAGTCTTCAAGGGATCCTGGCTTTCAGTCCCCAGGAACCCAAGGAGTTGTATGTGGCTGGGAGGAGGTAGTTCCTGATAATGTCATCCTCAGTGACCCAGAGGACACTCATGCCTCCTCAAACTTACACTGCATGGGTTCTCTGATTCTGAAAAGCCTGTGAAAAGACCCTAGGATTCGTGGTATTAAGGAGAGGGATCATTACTGGCTGGCAACACTTCTTGATCCACATTACAAGGGTAAAGTTGCAGAGCTCATCATGCTTGCACAGAGGGAGCAGATGATCAAACATCTTTAGGATACCTTGAAGAAAAGCTTGTGCAACACCTTTCCCTGGAAGGCTACCATGTCCTGGTGCTGGACAATGTGTTTCTGAAGCTTCGGTCGTTCAGAGGCAGAGCAGTGGAGAAGGTGGCTGGCCTACCGATGCCTTTAAAAAAAATTTTGGTCCCTAGCGCCCAGGCCTGATAGGTTCAAGCAACCGTCATCAACGTCTGCATTATATGGTGCAGGGATATATAGGGACAAGAGCAGACTTGGAGACTTTCCAACTGAGCATCCACTGAGTTATTGGGTCTTGAGGATGGACCGCTGGCCGGAACTTGCTGGATATGCAATTGAGTTACTGACCTGTCCTGCGTCCAGCATGCTTTCTGAACAAACATTCAGTGCTGCTGGGGCGTTCGTAACTGATCAAAGAGTGCGCCTGTCCACAGACTCAGTTGAGAGGCTCACTTTTATAAAAATGAATCAGTCCTGGATCGGCAGCTATCAAGCCCCTGATGCAACTGATTAAATTTGCTAGGGATCTGGAACCCCTTTAAGACTGCCACTCCAGAACGATATTTTGTATTTAGGGCACCACCAACACCCAAGGCCCAATTTTTCTGCACCTGGTATATATGGGCATGCCATAACCATTTTTAAACTAATTTCCTGTGCCCAACAAGAGTAACTGCAAGGGGTTACAGTGTTCTGGCACCGCCAAGGCCCAATTTTTCAGCACCTGTTTGACTGGGGCATTTCATCACAATTTTAAAACTAATTTGCAACAGCAGGGTCCATTCCTGCGCCCAACAAGAGTAACTGCAAGGGGTTACAGTGTTCTGGCACTGCCAACACCCAAGGCCCAATATTTTGGCACCTGTTTGACTGGGGCATATCATCACAATTTTTCAACTAACTTACAACAGCAGGGCCCACACCAAAATGTAAAAAAAAAATTGCATATGGTTCCCCCCCAAAGTCCGTAACGTAGTCAGGTCTGGTATGTATTTTAAGGGGAACCCCGCCCAAAATAAAAAAATGATGGCAGGTCCCCCCAAAGTCCATTCCAGGCCCTTCAGATCTGGTATGGATTTTAAGGGGAACCCCACGCCAAAATTAAAAAAAATGGTGTAGGGGTCCCCCCAAAATCCAAACCAGACCCTTATCCAAGCACGCAGCCCTGGCATGGCAGGTGGGGGTGGGGATGAGTGAATGCCCCCCCTCTGAACCATACCAGGCCACATGCTCTCAACATGGGGAGGATGCTTTGAGGTTGCCCCAAAAGCACCTTGCCAGTGGTTGTGGGGTTCTGTGGGCAGGGGGCTTATCAGAATCTAGACCCCCTTTAATAAGGGGGCCCCCTAGATCCTAACCCCCCCTATGTGAATAGGTATGGGGTGCATTGTTCCCCTACCCATTCATCGAAAAAAGAGTAAACTGGTACAAAAAACAAGATGCCGTTTTCGACAAGTCCTTTATTGTGTAAAATAGCTCTTCTTCTTTCTTCCTCCATCTTCTCCTACCCCAGGCCTTCTTCTGGTATTCTGCTTCTTCTTTCGGTCATTTTCCTTCCTTTCTTTGTCTTCAATCTTCATCTTCTTCCTTCTTCTTTCACCGCCCCCGCTCCCGCTGCCGCAGCGGTGCCGTCCGGGGGCGTCTCCCAGAATGGGTGGTCTGCCGTCTGACATTTATTTTATAGGTAAGGGCGGGGCCACCCAGTGATGTAAATGAGTGACCCCGCCCCTTCTGACATCATTCATTGTCATCACTGGGTGGCCCCGCCCCTTCTTATAAAAGAAACTGAAGACCGCCCATTCTGGGAGACACCTCTGCACGGCACGGCTGCAACATTGGGTGAAAGAAGAAGGAAGAAGATGAAGAATGAAGATGAAGAGAGGAAGGAAGCTATTTTATACAATAAAGGACTTGTCAAAAACTGCCTCTTGTTTTTTGTACCACTTTACTCCTTTTTTGGTGAATGGGTAGGGGTACAATGTACCCTATACTTATTCACATAGGGGGGGTCGGGATCTGGGGACCCCTTATTAAAGGGGGCTTCCAGATCCTGAAAAAACTATTGATTTAAAAACTTGTTTTTGCATTGATACATATCCCCTAGGGCAGGACGTGGGTCCCCATACACTTTTTAGGGCAATAACTTGCATATAAGCCTTTAAAATGAGCTCTTTTGATTTTTCATGTTCGAGTCCCATTGATTTTAACGGCGTTCGCATGTTCACACAAATTTTTTGCCTGTTCGCAAGTTCTGGTGCGAACCTAACCGGGGGGTGTTTGGCCCATCTCTATTGGTTACACACATTTACAAGTGCATACGTAAGCTGCATGCCCTGACAAGGCTTCCTGTGTAATGCAGACCTATCTCTATATAAAAGAGTCTTCACAATGGAAGCACATGCTCACAATACACACTACTCAAAAAAAAAATATATAGCGTCATCCTTCAAGCCAAACACACCAATTTTGGTGTTACCATTTGTGGTAGTGTGGTGCCCTACCAGTTTCCTCATTGTTTAGGAAAGTCCAAGTGGGATGAAATCTCCAGTCCTGGGTCCAGATTTTGTGACCCAGCAGCACATTGACTGGTCAGGTGTGTGCTGGGCTATTTGTAGACACCTGACCATGGTTCGGGGCTCCACTGTCCCCAGGAGTCCAGGCTTGCAAGGAAGAAGCCTGAGAGTGCAGGTGTGCACTGGGAGAAGCAAGAGACCTAAGCCTGAGGGTCAGAGCAGCAAGGAGCTGTTGTCTATATGAACAGTGCTGACAAGTGAATGGTCTGTAGGAGACAGATGAGAGCTTGAATTTGAAGGCTTGACAAGCACTACTGTATGTATAAGCCAGGAAGCTGAATCTATCCAGATTTGAAGTTGATGGTGAAAACCCCTGTGAGGGAAATCCCTTTGTGTTGATGTTTGCTGAACTTTATTTTAATAAAAATGGGCAAACCAAGCCCTTAAAAAGAAGAAACAGTGGGTGGCGGTGTCCTTAAAGCTCTATATTTGATGCTAGTGCCCACATATGGTGGAGGAGTTCTTTGAGCATAATCCAAGATCCCTGCAAGCAAGTAAGTCCATCTGTTATATGAACTGTGTTTTGGTGCATGAGACAGCACAACCTGTGTGTGCAGGTGAGGAGAACCTGCAAGAGGAAAGAGACAAGCCTTAAAGAGACAGTGTTTCATTTTTGCTTAACTGGGCTAAAGGCTTGTGGAGTAACTGTGAAGATGGGGCAGGCAAAACTCAAAAAAGAAGCAAGGGTGGCTAGGATTATCAACAGAGCTCTGTGGCTAGAGGGGTTGTTACCGCTTGAATGAGCCCCATTCATGCCTGAACAAAGTTTGCAAAGGAGCAAAGACTGTGGCTGCGGCTGTGCCTAGCAACGCTGGTGCAAGGAGACCAGCTATCCAAATGCAAAGTCCTAAGCTTGCAAGAGGATGCAGTGTGTGAAGCCCTGACAAGATATGACTCCAAGAGCACTGTTTGCGGTGCAGTGAGTGGAGGCATGCTGTCTCCAAGTGCCCTTTGTCCCATCTCCAGTGCAAAGGTCTGCATCTGTGTTTGGGAAGCCTTCTCTAAGTGCCAGGAGTCAGCAACAGGCTCACCAGAAGTTTTAGAGGAGTGTGATCGCCCCTAGCAACGTTGGTGATGTCAGACCCATGAATCGGAAGACAAAGGTATTGCCTACAGAGGATTATGGCAAGTCTAAAGCAACGTAGCTTCACGGAAAGAAAAATTGTTATGTTTGGGAGAGCCAGCAAAGTGCAGCTGGGAGAGTGTGGTCTCCCATAGCAATGGGAGAAAATGTGCCAACCGGAAGGAAGAGCTACAGGGGAGAAGTGACCCACCATTTCCATCAAGATGCAAGGGAGTTTTTGCATGTTGGGAGAGTGCCATCTCCCTTAGCATCAAGAGAAAATCACCAGATACCATGCCTGGGATGTGATTGATTGGGACATGATTTTTTTTATTGTCCCTGGTTGTGGAATACAGCATTAGAAAATGTTGTGGGGAAAAAATGTATTCTGCAAGCCCAGATTCCTGTATAAAAATGTTTGCAGTCACCCCTGGCAACAGTGTGGAAGTATCTGTTGTGCCTGCAGGGGGTTCTAAGGGGTCAGAAAGGGCTGCTGTAGTTTCATCCTGTAGCCACCAGGGAGAGTTAGCCAGTGAAAGTGCGACACATGACTCGTTCATGAGACGCTGTACTTAAATGAAGATGGTGACCGTCAACTACTGTGGTGGGTAAGACTATCTTTAATGAAACGATGTCTGTAAATGCTGAGTTTACATTAAAAAAAAGTGATGAGACTGTCCATGATGATATGAGAGTAACCCCAGTTAGTGGGACCGCTGAATGTGTTCTATATAGTGACATTTTCCTGTACAGTGGGGAGGCAGGGATTAAAGTCAAACCTGCACTTCGTTGTGCACATCAAGAGGGAAATAGTAATGTGTCTAATGTCTGCCAGTCTCAAATTGGTAGTGGGCTGGGACAGCCCACAAAAGGTAAAAATGCTGTCAATGTTTATAATGGTAAATGTCCTGCTGTTGGGAAAACCCCAGATTCTTGCAAAGCACAAATTGTGGTTAAAGATGGGCCTTTGCCCATAGCAACTAGTGGTAAGACATCACAGTTGTCCCTAGAAATCTCCAGGGAACTTCATGTATTGGAGGTTGCCCTGGACAACTGTGATGTCACTCAGGGGGGGCAAAGTGGAACTGGGAATGTAGTTGTGCAATTTGCTAATACTGAAAGTGTGCGGGTAAATAATGGGTTAATGCAACTTGAGGAAAACACAAAACTGTGTGAGTTTTGTGAAGCGCCACCTGAGCAAGATGGTGGAAGTGGTGTATTGCAACCTATTGTGGGTAATCAGGTGTTGCCAAAGTCTAAAATGTTTCACACTGACTTTTGCAATGAGTCTGCAGCTAAGCCCTTCTACTTGCATGTGTCTCCTTTGGCAGATGCATCAGTGTTGAGGAGTACTGGTGAATGGAGCACACATACATTGGATTGGGATAGTTGGCATAAAAATCTCCTTGATAGAAAAAGCTTTTGTGCACAAAGATGAGGTGGACACTGCTTCTGCTGTGCGATCAGGAGGGACTGCAGAATAGCCTGTAGCTGAAGGTGCGGTGGCTTTGTGGTGGCAATTATAATACCTTGTGTGTGTTATATTTTGCCTGCGCCAATAAGCGCACTTTTCAACTCTTTTGCATAATGCATTTGAGTGCACTCGTGTTAAAGCAAGTAAGACAGACACCATAGCTGTTCTCACATTGCAAGCTCGAAAGACAGTCCTGCCTATCAATGCTTGCTAGTTTAATTTATAGGGTTGAATCAGGGACAACAATAGGACTTGATGGCTTCACAATCAGCCAATCAGCCTCCAAAGCACAGTCACATGACATGAGCTCAATACAAAACAACAACCAATGACACACTTGTTTATATTCAAACGATACAATAGAAGAGGCGTGCATGCATGTGGAATGCCTGAATGAGCAACAGCCGTTGGGTGGGTGGAAATGCACAGACTCCAGATAACAATGAAAGCCATGTGGACACATGGCTTCCATTGAAACCAACACGTTATCTCACAGAGGCCCTCCAAGCAAAACGCCATGCATGCAAACCCCAAACTGCCATTACAACAAATCACTATCAAATACAGCTCTATGAACTATACTCCATAGCGATTATACTACTGTTCCATTAAATGGTAAATTATGCACAAAGGAATATAGCTGTAGATTTCTGTCACATTGATCAGATGCGACAGAAAGCTTACAGATCATTATCCTTACATAAAAGGCATAGTGATTCTATACCGCAAGTACATCGCCACCAAGCAGATCAATCTGTACATAATACAGGGGCCCCCCGATTGACGGTAATACACCCGCGCCGCTGAATGTGCATCACACCTCAAAGATCCGGACCAGCGTTTGCTCCAGCGCTAACCGCTCAGGGCGCCTGCCAGCCAGGATGATCGGGTGGGTAGCGTGTGGTTACCAAATAATGGAAGGTTTCCAATGTAAGTGGCCTGTCCGCAATATCGGTTAAAGCCATATTCGTTGTACACATCGAATATCGGTAAACCGACACTGGGAGACACTGTGACAATACATTATAAACATATACTAAATTTCTACAACAGCTGATGCAAAGGTTTATCCTCAAGAGAAACAAGGACTAGATAAGGGCGAACACACAGCAGAGATTTTGTCCATGACTCTAAAAAGTAATGTTGATCCGGAGTGTCAAAGTGATGATGTCCCTGGTTGATGTTCTGGAGAAGTTTACTGTTGCTGAGCCTGAGAAGTTGGATATAAGTCCAGCATCTGACAGTGCTCTGGTAGAGCACCAGGCTGTGGTTACCCCCGGCTGGGAGGAGCTTCTATTAAACATTGCAACATTTCAAGTCGCAGAAAGTGAGTCTCTCTGCATTCCCAGTGTCATGAAAGTCCCCAGGAAGGATTTGTGTCTGGAATCAAGGAGCTGGTTTGTAACCAAAGCACTCAAGGAGATGCTTGAACTTTGGAATGTGTGGCCAAGCGATACTGGTGTGTCTTCTCCACAGTCTGATGATCTTGTACTGCAGAGTACTACTAGATGGAGCACTGAATGGCAGGACGTACAGAACAAAGGAAAACAAGTCAGAAATGATTTATTTCTGAATTTATTACTAGTGTTAAACGTTGCCTCTGGGTTTGATGCTGGGTTACTTCCTGTATAAGTGGTATATGGAAGAGGCTTTAGAAAAATGGAGACAGTGTCAAAAATGTCAGAGGTTTCACCTCTTAACAGCCAGGTGGAAAGCATTTCTGCTGCTATGGTCCACTGTGGTGCTGGTCAGTTGTTGGTGTCATTAAACGGCGTGTTTGCTGCACCAGGGCACAAACCATGTGAGATGGAAGGACCGAGCATGGACCAGGAAACAGCAGAGATTCTGACCAGGGCTCAGACAGATGTGGTTAAAGAGACTGGGGTCACCAGTTCAATAATGGGTTTATGTGACAAACCTGATAAGGTCCCTGAGACAGGGTCATGGAGGAGAACTGTGGTAAAAGTTGACATGGTTGCAGCTAACCCTGAAAATTGTAATGAGATAGTGAATGACATGACAGACACAGCAGAGGTTAACAGTGTAGCAGTGGGCCCCCTTAAAGTTCAGTGGAGTAATCAGAGCAAAATTCTTTCACAAGTTGAGAAGCATTAGAAGGAACACATGGATAAAGAGTTGGAATCTTTAAAGGTGTCACATGACTTAAAAACCTCAGAGTGGCAAGACAGTCGGGATGTCCTTCAGAGAGAGACTAGGATGAGGCTGCAGTCATATGAGGATGTTAGTGATGAAACTGACAAAATGAAGAATACAGTGAACATGAGGGAACACGTGAGGCTAAGTGTGGGCAGTAAGAAGGTGGCCGTACATAGAGTGCAGAGAGGGATCAGTGTCATCCCAATAAAAGAGCCCCCACTTATCATTAAACCAATGTTTAAAAATGTGGTTCCTTCTACATTAAATAAAGAGAGAAGGGGTGGTCTAGTGAAAATGGAGGAAGCACTATGTAACTTTAATGGTATCGGACTTTTAAAGCTCAGATGCCCACCTCATGTTAAAAAAGGTACCAAGATTAGTAAACTCTCTACTGGAGAGGGGGCTAGTGTAATCCCAGGGGAAATGGAAAGACAGCGCTGTTGGAAGCACACTCGTAAAAAGGCATGTGGATGTCTTTGTAGGGTTCAAGTAAGAATAGCAGGGGGGCACAGGGGAAGTTGTGTTCATGTGTTCTGCTCCCTCCTGGGTCGAAACAAAGGGGGGGATATGTGTTAGTGTGGGGCCCTCCAGGGGAAGGACACAGGGTTCTCAACCAGGCAGGTTTAGGGGATCCAGGGGCATTGCTTAACTATGAGGAAACTGGTTTATCAGTTTCCTCATTGTTTAGGAAAGTCCATTTTGGGATCTCAAGCCCGGGGATCGTAGCAGTCCGTGTGGGATGAAATCCCCAGTCCTGGGTCTGAATTTTGAGATCCACCAGCACACTGACTGGTCAGGTGTGTGCTGGGCTATTTACAGGCATCTGACAATGGTTCGGGGCTCCATCCTCCCAAGAAGTCCAGGCTTGCAAGGGAGAAGCCTGAGAGTGCAGGTGTGCACAGGGAGAAGCGAGAGACCCAAGCCTGAGGGTCAGAGCAGCAAGGAGCTGTTGTCTATATGAACAGTGCTGACAAGTGAATGGTCTGTAGGAGACAGATGAGAGCCTAAAGTGAAAGGCCTGAGAAGCACTACTGTATGTATAAGCCAGGAGGCTGAATCTATCCTTATTTGAGGTTGATGTTGATGGTTGATGATGAAAACCCCTGCGAGGGTTGATATTTGCTGAACTTTCTTTTAACAAAAATGGGCAAACCAAGCCCTTAAAAAGAAGAAACAGTGAGTGTTGGGGTCCTTAAAGCTCTACATTTGATGCTAGTGCCCACAAATTGTAACAACCACATATCCAAACTATCCTAGCTACCCTAGCTCCCCATAAATCTCCATAGCCCCCACCGTAATACAACAATGAGAATTATCATCCAAAAACATTACAACTAGAGTTGAGCGAACCCGAACTGTAAAGTTCAGGTTCGTACCGGACTTTAGGGTGTCTGTGTCCCAAATCCGGACATTTGAGAAAAAGTCCGGGTTCGGGTATTTTTTCACGCCTGTTGAATAGCTGCAGGGCAGCCAATCAATAAGCATTTCACTTTGCCCTTAGAAGCAATCAGAGCCATGCCTACTAATGGCATGGCTGTGATTGGCCAGTGCATCATTTGACCCAGCCTCTATAAAATCTGGAGTCAAATAGTGCTGCATGTCACATCATCTCATACTAGTGTAGGGAGTGGATGCTGCTGCTGCTGTGAGGGACAGATTAGCTTTAGAAAATCATTTCATACTAGTGTAGGGAGAGGATGCTGCTGTGAGGGACAGATTAGCTTTAGAAAATCTGTTAAAAACAGCGATTTATTGGTGGGTGGGTGCTAGAGGAGATTTTTGTTTGCTAGAGTACATTTTGTTTGCTAAGTAAAGTGCCTCATAGAAAACCTAAGAAATTTTTCTGTTTGTTAGGTGGGCGTTTGCGGCCATTTTTGCAAGTGCAGTGCACTTGCAACTGCTTGTGTGTCAGGGACACTACTTTAATCGTGTTCTGTGAGTTCAGTTGGCAACATTTTGGCATATTTAAATACTGCTTTTACATTGCAGTTAGACAAAAAATTTTTGTGCAAAATATTACATTTGCGGCCAATGGGGCATTTCTTGCACAAAATTAAAAAGTGCGTCTACATTGCTGGTTTAAAAAAAAAATATTCTAAATGCTACATTTGCGGCCAGCGGTGCATTTCTTGCACAAAAATAAAAAGTGTGTCTACAATGCTGGTTTTAAAAAAAAAGAATAAATACTGCTTCATAGTACATTTGCACTTTGCTGTGCAGTTCTTGCACAAAATTGAAAAGTGCGTCGACATTGCTGATTTAAAAAAAAAAATAGTGCTACATAGTACATTTGCACCTTGCTGTGCATTTCTTGCACAAAATTAAAAAGTGTGTCGACATTGCTGGTTTAAAAAAAAAATTGTGCTACAAAGTAGATTTGCACCTTGCTGTGCATTTCTTTCCCAAAATTAAAAAGTGCGTCGACATTGCTGGTTTCAAAAAAATAAAAAAAATAGTGCTACATAGTACAATTGCACCTTGCTGTGTATTTCTTGCACAAAATTAAAAAGTGCGTCTACATTGCCGGTTTAAAAAATAATATAAATCCTGGCGCATGCGCGGAGTCTAGCTGAGCGGTCATGCTTTGTTAGAGCTCCGCTCCGAGGGAGAAGATAAATGGCTCCAGCGGCGGCATCTCAGCATCCCGGTCATATCAACTGCCCATACAGCTCCTACACCACCCGGTGAGTCTAACGGTGGGGCGGGCATGGTGTTCGGAGGTGCCCGATCGAAGATCAAGAACCACACAATTAAAGAGGCCTTGGCCAGGGCGCCGGCCAAAATGGCGGCGGCACACGCGGCTTCATCAAGCGCCCGCAAGCAGCTTACAATGTCACTGCCTGTCTTACCTAAAGACTCTGACAATGACTCCCCCACATCCCCAAGCAAAGGATTGGATTATTCAGCCCCTCCTGCCATGCTACAACAATTTGAAAAAATGCTCCACAAAGCTCTGAAGCAAACTTAGCCTGTACAAGAGAAATCAGAGAGCTGGGCTCCCGTACTGCAGCTCTGGAAGATAAAACTGAAGAGCTAGAATCCACGGCTCAGGAACACAGAATGGAACTGGACAACCTAAAAGAAGAAAACTTATCCTTGCTCACTAAATTGGAAGATTACGAAAATTGTGATCGCCACTCGAGCATTCGCATAAGAGGCATACCAGAGACAGTTTTAGACCTAAACTCCACAATCACTGCTCTGTTCCAAGAACTGCAACCCGACATCCCTATTGAACGCTTAGAGATGGACAGAATTCACAGGGCCTTAGCCCCTAAAAAGCCTGACGGCCCGCCTCGCAATGTTTTTGCGAAGCTGCACTTTTACCGCACCAAAGAGCAGCTTATGAAGGCGGCAAGGGATAAAGGCGACCTCTCATTTCAAGGTTACAGGTATCAGATATATTCTGATCTATCCCAGCTAACAATGACCAAAAGACGTGCCATGAAACCTTTATTGGCGGAACTTCAGCAACATCACATCTCATACCAGTGGGGCTTCCCCTTCTCAGTCCGCTTCGCCTACCAAGGAAACAAATATAGGTGCATAAAGAACGAAGAACTTCACTTGCTACTTCAGGAACTCCTCCTGATGGAAACCCCTGCCAGCACCTACTCCTCTAGACATCGGTCGGCTACCCCTTCACCTCACAAACCGTCTTCGTCCCCAGGGAAACAGGGAAATTCCCAAGTCCACAAAAGAAGCCGCCTTACTCCACCGTCCCAAGAGCAAGAGGACACCATGGACTGACTCTGCCATGCAACCAGTTACTCTTCTATCTACTCCTCCTCTCTTTAGAAGAGGTTTACTCTCCCTTTGCTTGAAATGCAAAGGATGGAGCCCCCTTATTGGTCTTTACCTTTTCACGCAGGAAGGCCCAAATATTTGTTTACCTTCTGACCCACCTTACCACGGAATCCCCCTAACCCACTCTCCTGCTCTATCAGAACTGAGTAACTTTGTTACAACAAAGATTATTATTATTTTTTTTTTGCCCAACATCACCATCAAGCTATTTACTAACTTTGTTCTTGTTTTTGTTTTTGTTCTAAATTGCTGATTCTGGACCTCATAACCCCTATATATGTACCAGTGCAGGTTTACCCTATAAAATGTTAATCCCATTTGGATTGGCCGCATTGTGATCTTTTTCTCATCCCAGCAGGACCGCTGGGGCCCCATCTCCCTAGGAACACCCATGTGTACCCCACCTGGCCCTCATCGGTTGCCCCTCAGTAATATGGGGGCCACCGCAGACGGCTCCCGATTTCCTGTCAGGGATGGAATTTCCCTCACACGGACCCGGCTTCTTTATTGTAAAATACGTTACTGTTTGATTTGTAAACCAGTTTTCTTACTCCTGTCTCTTTTTCTTGTTTTAGCGACCATTAACGTCTTCACTTTTACAGTTCCAGAATGGCATCGGTCTCCATCGTCCGGTCGCACTCCCTCTCTTCCCTTTCCCCCCTTGATTTTCTCATCCGCCTGGTTGTCCCGTGCCTAGTCTTCCTCCACGCTTCGGTAAGTCTAAACACCCACATCCATCACCATGGCC
Source organism: Glandirana rugosa (assembly GCA_018402905.1). Classification (NCBI taxonomy): domain Eukaryota; kingdom Metazoa; phylum Chordata; class Amphibia; order Anura; family Ranidae; genus Glandirana; species Glandirana rugosa. Next base: position 151,285 of record BLSH010516269.1, on the reverse strand, counting down.
CCCTTAACAATCCTCTCCCTTAATGTGCAAGGTCTCAACGTCCCCCAGAAAAGAACCAAAGCCTTTAGACACTTTCAATCACTAAAAGCTCAAATAGTCTGCCTTCAAGAGACACACTTTAAGGCAGACTGTACTCCTAAATATATGAGCAGCTTCTACCCTCAGGTTTTCACTGCCTCCGCTCGAACAAAACAAAGGGGCACACTGATTGCTTTCCACCGCTCTACCCCCTTCACGCCCCATAATACAATCCAGGACCCTGAGGGCAGATACCTAATCCTCTGTGGTCACCTCATGGATGCCCCAGTCACTATTGTATCATATTATGCTCCCAACAAGCGACCTAGCTCCTTTCTCTCCCATCTACTACAGGTGGTATCCACCCACAAGATGGGCACGCTAATTATCTGTGGCGACTCCAATCAAGTGCTTTTCCCATATCTGGATAAGTCACCCTACTATCCCCCCGTATCCCCTGCTAAGCCGCATTTTACACAGCTACTCATGACCCATCACCTAATCGACTCTTGGAGAGAGAGTAACCCTAGAAAACGGAACTACACACACTACTCATTTCCACATAAGGTATCATTCAGAATAGACCACATTTTTATGTCTATAGGTATGGCCCCGGAACTCCTGGCCTCCGCGATACATCCCATCCCCTGGTCAGACCATAGTGCAATCCTCACCACCCTAGCGTCCCCAATCCCAACAGCGCATGAACGCACTTGGTACTTACCCGAACACCTCTTGAAACACCCTTCACACCGCTTAGCTATACAACAGGCCCTTAAAACCTACCTAGAGCTCAATGATATCCCAGAGATTTCTCCCCTTACGCTCTGGTAGGCCCATAAACCAACTCTTAGAGGCGAGCTACAGCATCAAGCAGCCCTATTTAACCGCGAACGCAAGCTTTTGGGGCAGAAGCTAGAAGCGGAGCTCTGTGCTTGTAACTCTGAATTCAGTGCAAATCCTAATCCCACTGCCAGATTAAAACTGGACAAAGCTCGCTTAGAATTTGATCTATTCCAAACTGAAAATGCAGACAAAGCTCTCCGTAGATCACGGCATGTCTACTACATGAAAGCTAACAAGACAGACACGCTTCTTGCTCGCTCCCTAAATTTCATTAATAAGCCCTCCAAACCGATTCGCCTTAAGTTGACTAAGGGCACCACTACCAGCAACCCGCTCAAAATTACGCAGAAATTTCCGTCTCACCTAGCAGCTATATATAAATCTAGCCACCTTTTCGACCAAACAGAAGCAGATGTTCAGCCAAATTAAACTCCCGCAACTGACCACCCCAGACCTTGAAATTCTAGAAAGCAATATAACCCCGGAGGAGGTAGCAACAGCTATAAAACAACTCAAGCTTAACAAACGTCCAGGGCCTGATGGCTTTCCGGTCCTCTACTATAAGTCGTTCCCCGACCTACTGGTCCCAACTTTAACCAAGGCCCTTAATTCTATCCTTCAAGGTCGTAAGTTTACTCCTGAATCACTAACAGCGTTAATCTGCATGATTCCCAAGCCCCACACCGATGACACATCTTGCACGAACTACCGTCCAATTTCACTTTTGAATATTGACATTAAAATCTTAGCCAAAATTTTATCCACTCGTCTAAATGGTATAATTGGCAAATTAATCCACCGCGACCAGGTAGGCTTTATATCACTCCGCCAAGCTGGCGATAATATACGCCGAGCTGTCTTGATATCACACGCAGCTAGATCGCGCCGTGTCCCTGTTTGTTTCCTGTCTTTAGACATAAAAAAAGCATTCGATACAGTCTCATGGCCCTATTTACAATATACTCTGCAGAAATGGGGGTTTGGACCTCATTTCCTGAAATGGGTCATGGCCCTTTACGACAAACCCCAAGCCTATGTAAAATATGCAGGCTACAGGTAAGCCCCGCTCAGTGTTGAAAGAGGCACGAGGCAGGGGTGCTCTCCCCCCTACTCTTTGCCCTCATCATTGAACCCCTCGCACATCTAATCAGAGATAATTCGACCATCACCGGCTTAGATCTTGGTGGTTACACGCATAAAATCTGCCTTTTTGCAGATGACATTTTGCTATTTTTGTCATCTCCATTGTTATCTGGTCCCAACCTCTTACAGCTACTCAGCAGGTTTGCAGCTATATCAGGACTAGTGGTAAATCCTAAAAAATCGCAGGCACTAAATATCTCGATTCCTCAGTCGGAATTTCTGACGGCCCAAAATGCATTACCTTTTCCATGGGCCACTTCATCCCCGACTTATTTAGGGATCAAGTTAACGGCCGATATGTCACAACTATACTCACATAATTATCCACCCCTCCTGAGACAAGTCACAAACCTGCTTACCCAATGGGCGCACCTCCCCACCTCATGGTTAGGGAAAATCACGATAATAAAAATGTTGATTCTACCAAAACTACCTCTTTAGAGTATTACCCATTCCTGTCCCTGCACACTTTCTGCGCTTACTCCAGACACGTTCGTTCAAATTTGTATGGGGATCCACCAGACCCAGGGTTCCAAGGCGGACGCTATTTCTACCCAAACTCCAAGGCAGCCTGGGAATGCCCAACTTTACTAATTACTACAGAGCAGCCCAATTGGCCACTCTCCCCAAATACCATGCAACTAAAGAGATCCCGCTCTGGGTTGCAATAGAAGCGGTATGTTGACCCCCTCTCAAAGGCTAACTTGCTCTGGCTGTCAAGGAAAAAGCATGAGACCCCATTCAATCCTGTAACTAAACACTCCCTGGTTACCTGGGACACCTTGAAGTTTAAATATAAATTGCAGTCGTCCCATAACCCCATCCTCTCTTTTTTGAGTAATCCTACTTTCTACCCAGCCTGGCAATCCCCACGTGCCTTTCGATCTTGGTCGTCCATAGGCCTACTGAGACTGCACCACTTAGTCAACTCATCATCATTCCTCCCCTTCTCAACACTTCGTGAAAGACACCAACTACCCGCATCGGAAGTATTCCGATACCTCCAAATTAAAAACTTTTATTCAGGTTTGATCGCTAATAACTCACACCTAGATCAGTTAACTGAATTCGAAAACATCTGCAAATGTGACCCCCACATGAAAGGCCTAATATCTACACTATATACCCAACTCACATGTATTCCTGACTCCTGACTGGTTCTTCCCATACACATAAATGGGAACAGGACCTAGGTCACCACATTGACCCCTGTGACTGGTCCGCTATATGGGCCTCCACAAAAATCTCTTCACCATGTGTACGAGCAGTCGAGACAAATTACAAATTGCTCTTACGTTGGTATTTAGTACCCTCTAGAATAGCTAAATATGTGCCATCCTACTCACCCCAATGTTTCAGGGGCTGTTCCGAGTCAGGCACCCTCTTTCATATTTGTTGGCTATGCCCCACAGCTCAGGCATTCTGGGCTGAAATATTTCATATGGCTACACAACTATTTAAAACGCCCCTCTCACCAGACCCTAAACAAGCTCTACTGAGTTTGAAGCCGGATGCGCTCCCCCGCACGCAATTTCAACTTTTCCTTTCCCTTCTAACAGCCGCTAGACAAACCATAGCTAAGGCCTGGAAGACACCAACCCTATCCATAGCAGAAACCAAATCTAGAATTACCAAATTCCTCTTGCATGCAAAGATGGAAGCAATGGATAAAGAATCCCCCACTAAATTTGAGAAGCTCTGGACTCCCTGGATAACTCTATTCCTCCCACCCTCCATTGACCTTGAGACCCTCCGCCCATGGTGATGCTGTGCATCTAACCCCCTTGATTCTATTAGGTGTTGTGGAGTGGATCGTTGGGACACCAAGCGGACCCCCATCTTTACTCTTTTTCTCTAATCTTTTGTTTCTATTCCTCTTTTCCTACTTCTTCCTTTCCCTACTTTCCCCCTTCTCGGCCCTTCTCATTACCCTTTCTGATAATTACTAGAGTCCAGTACCAAACTCTGTGTAACGCTTTTTCATGCTAGCTGGGCCCAGCCAGTTATTATCAGAAAAATTGTATTAGACGTGATTTATAACCCATGACCTACCCTGTTAAACACCTGGACTTCCTTCCGTAGGCACAGTATGATCCCATTAGGGGCCTGCTAAGTGTAAGCCCACTTCACAAAAGTTGTTACCCCTCAGTGTCTGGTGACATATACCTCGCCCTGTGTTATTCCTTGTGTAATATATAGATTTGTTCTACTGGAAATCGCCTAAGTCTACTGTTACTAGATATAAGTTTGCTGGCATGACCAGCCTCGCTAATACTGGATTTATGTACCATAATCTAAGTCTGTTGTTTATGATAAAATTCAATAAAATTTTTCAACAAGAAAAAAAATAATATAAATTTGTGGTCGTGGTCATGGTGCTGCTGGTGCTGCTGGTGTTGGTGAAGCTCCTGTTGCAAGGAGAGGACATGGTCGATCTGTGCCAGCTACATGCACAAGTGAAACACCTTCCTCAGGTGCGAGTAGCCAACAGAACCTTCAACGTTATATGGTAGGCCCAAATGCCGCTGAAGGAATGGTGAGGCCAAAACAAGTACAGGCGATAGTAGATTGGGTGGCTGACTATGCCTCCAGTTCCTTCACATTGTCTCCCGCCTGGTCCCTTGCTGAAAGCTCAGAGTTGGCACCTGAACCCCATGGCCATCTGTCTTTTACCTCAGCCCCTTGTAAATAAGCCAAGCAGTCTGAGCCCCAAGGCATGCAGCAGTCTCTTATGCTTTTGATGACTCTGCTGGTGTGCTTTCTACACATAGCCCTGCCCCAGAAGTGGAAGACATTGAGTGCTCCGATGCCCAACCACTTCTGTTTCAGGATGAGGACATGGAAACACCACCGCAGCACGTCTTTGATGATGATGAAACACAGGTGCCAACTGCTGTGGCTTTCTACAGTGTGCAGACTGGAGGGTAGTGGTGAAGAATGGGTAGAAGATGATGGGGAGGATGATGAGGTCCTAGACCCCACATGGAATGAAGGTCATGCGAGTGACGTGTGTAGTTTGGAGGAAGAGGTGGTGGTCGCACAGAGGCATCAGCACAGCAAAAGAGGAAGCAGGTTGCAAAAGCGGAGCGACCGTCCCCTAGACAGTATGCCAGCTAGTACCCACCGCACCCAGAGACCTAGCACACCAAAGGCAGCTCAAAGGAGTTCCCTGGCGTGGCAGTTCATCAGACAATGTGCTGACGACAAGACAGCAGCTCTGGGCGCCTAGCCGATTTTACGCACATCCCTTGCCTGGCATGTACTGAATTTGGTGGTGCAGAAATTTCTAAAAAACTACCCGGATATGTCAGAGCTGCTTCAGAAAGTGCGGGCCGTCTGTGTGCGCTTTCGGCGTTCTCACCCTGCTGCTGCTCGCCTGTCTCCGCTGCAGCAGAACTTCGGCCTTCCCGCTCACCGCCTCCTATGTGACATGCCCACAAAGTGGAACCCCACCTTGCACATGCTGGAGAGACTGTGCAAGCAGCAGCAGGCAATAATGGAGTTTCAGCTGCAGCGCGCACGGGTCAGTCGCTCTGCTGAACAGCAACACTTCACCACCAACGAGTGGGCGAGACCTGTGTACCATATTGCGGTGTTTCGAGTACTCCACCAACATGGCCAGTGCCGATGACGCTGTTCTCAGCGTTACTACCCTACTTCTATGTCTCCTTGAAAAAACACTTTGGGCGATGATGGAAGAGGATGTGGCACAGGAAGAAGAGGAAGAGGGGTCATTTCCACGGTTATCAGGTCAGTCATTCACAAGTGACTCAGAGGGTGGGTTCCTGCACCAGCATAGGCCAGGTAAAAAAATTTCAAGCCAGGGCACAGTTCTGGAGGATGAGGAGGACGAGGATGATGCGGAGGAGGAGGAGGAACCGTGTTCACAGCAGGGTGGCACCCAACGCAGCTTGTGGGCATCACTGGAGTGTGGTTGGGGGGATACGGAGGACACATGATACACCTCCCACAGAGGACAGCTTGTCTTTGCCTGTGGGCAGCCTGGCACACATGAGCAACTACATGCTGCAGTGCCTGCTCAATGACAGCCGAGTTGCCCACATTGTAACTTGTGCTGATTACTGGGTGGCCACCCTGCTGGATCCCTGTTACAAGGACAATGTGCCGTCCTTAATTCCCTCACTGGAGCGTGACCGGAAGATGCGTGACTACAAGCGCACGCTGGTAGACGCGCTGCTGAGGGCATTCCCAAATGACACCGGGGGCTCAGTGGAAGCACAAGGCGAAGGCAGAGGAGGAGGAAGAAGTCACCAACGCAGCTGTGGCACCGCCAGCACCTCAGAAGGCAGGGTTAGCTTGGCCAAAATGTGGAAAAGCTTTGTCAGCAGCCCGCCACAGCAAACAGCACCACCAGCTGATAGGCAACATCTTAGCAGGAGGCAGCATTTCAGCAACATGGTAGAACAGTATGTGTGCACACGCCTACACGTACTGACTGATGGGTCTGCCCCATTCAACTTCTGGGTCTCCAAATTGGGCACATGGCCTGAGCTTGCCCTTTATGCCTTGGAGGTGCTGGTCTGCCCTGCAGCCAGTGTATTGTCTGAACGTGTGTTTAGCACGGCAGGGGACGTTATCACAGACAAACGCAGCCTCCTGTCCACAGCCAACGTGGACAAGCTAGCGTTTATTAAAATGAACCAGGCATGGATCCCACAAGATTTGTCTGTACCTTGTGCAGAATAGACATTTATACCGGCCTCACACAGCCATTGGTATACTTAAGTGAACTTATTCTTTTTTTTATAGAACAAAAGTCTTTATTGGAATTTATAACAGGAGAAACATGAGGAATAAACCATGGTGCATTTTATATGGAAAAAGTGAACCCGTGCTAGAACATCTCTGCGTTTGTCTGCAGATAGTGATCTTTTTTTTTTTTTTTTTTAATATGTCTCAATATTTTGGGGGCTACCCCAATTAGAAAAAAAAAAGCAAACAAATAAAAAACAAACTACCTCCTCTTCCTCCTCCACCACGTCCACCTACAACTCCACGGTCACCGCCTCCTCAACCTCCTACTCCACATCCACCTCCTCCTCCATTTTTTTTTCTATGTGATTTTAAGTTATATCCCTATCCACATTTGTTTGCAGGGCCCTACTCTTACCCCCATTTTGCTTCCTTTTGCAGCCCTCTAGCCCTTTCCAGGACTCTTTTAGAGCCATTTTAGTCCCCAAAAGTTTAGGTCACCATTGACTTCAATGGGGTTCGGGGTCAAGTTCGGGGCCAAACTTTTTCGTGAAGTTCAGCCGAACCCACTGAACCCAAACATCCAGGTATCTGCTCAACTCTAATTACAACCCCATATACAAAACCAACCACCTCCTACGCACCTATATCCTGCATACACACCCAAAACATATACAAAAGATGTATCAGAAGCTGTTAAACCTCCTAATCTGGTTCCCTACATCCAGCAACTATTCCTCACACTTCTTCCTCAACTAAGTCTGGCAGACTTGATTATCGATTGTGCATATCAAATAGCCAAACCTAATCACCTCTCTGCATCAGTGCCATGGGACGTACTGGCATGCATCCACTTCTTTCAAAGTAAAGAACGGATCAACTCCCTCGTGACCAGATCCCTTCTTGTCAGTGAAACTATTCACAGATATCGCTGCTGCTACAGCCCAGAGGAGAAGGGTATTCTCTCGAGTAACAACAATCCTCAGAGAGCACAACATACCACATAAATGGGGCTTTCCTGCTAAACTAGTTGTCACGTTCCAGAACCATGACAGGTGCCCTCTGTCACCTTTTCCCTAAAAAACCAGCATTTCTACTCTCCAACACCTGCCCCAGGTGAGTGCACCAAGGACTGCTCTCCACCCCCCCCCCCTTCCCCGAAATTGAAAAAGTGCTTTCCTACATTGTTCAGTTTGGTTATCTACTTTTACTTTTGTTCTTTTACTATGCTGTTTACTATGCTATTGTTCTACTGCCAAATTTGTTTTATTGTTCCTACACTGCATACTGCATACTACTATAAGTTCAAAACCACAATATAGTCTCTGCAACACTAGAAAGCGTAATCCCTGTACTCCCCCCTCTCCCCCACCTGTTAACTACCTGCAACAATGACTATCACCATTACGTCCATTAATGTGAAGGACCTAAATTCCCCCTATAAAAGGATCTTACTATCGAAGGAAGCACTAACCCACACATCTGACATACTATGTGTGCAGGAAACTCACTTTTCCTCTCGTAAGCCACCTTCTTGTTCCCACAAACAATTCCCACAATGCTATTTTGCCAACTCTTTCAAGAAAAAAGCTGGGGTTATGCTTGCCATACGATCCTCTGTCTCCCTCCAGCCGTTCCATAATGTAATAGATCCTGACAGCAGATTTATTATCCTAAATGCCGCCATCAACGATCACACAATAACAATTGCGAATATCTACTCCCCCATCACCAACCAAAAATTCTTCTACAAAACTATTCTGAATAACTGGAGCCCTTTAGATTATCTGCGGGGACTTCAATAGCATAGCTGATCCCTGTCACTTGACACCTAAAATCCTGCCCGGAATCGACCCACCTTTCTCTCTTCCTTGATCCACTCAGAAGACTTGTATAACCACTGGAGGTGCTCCCGTGGTACAGAAAGGGATTACACTTTCTACTCCCACGCACAAAAGGTATACTCTCGGATAGATCTCTTTTTGACTGACAAACACACCTTACAATTGGTCCAAGACACAAAAATTGGGCTTATCACATGGTCTGACCATGCTCCGATTTCAATGAAGTTATTCCCGACACATTCGACCCAAAAAAATTTGGGAGGCTCAACACCTCTCTCATCTCACACCCAAAATATCAAATACAGATCTCATCCAAAGTAAAACAGTACTTTATTAATAACGCTGGGTCCATAAATAACCCCACTACCCCACTACACTATGGAATGCCCATGAGGCCTATATCAGAGGCCTACTCATTAAGTTGGGAGCTCATGAGAAAAGACAGTATAATGCAACAACCAACAAACTCTAGGAAAGCATACATATCCTAGAAAGAGACAATAAACCCCAACCTTCTTCCCTACTTAACGATGAACTAGGCACAGCTAGACAAACTCTCAGTGACCACCTACATTCCAACTTTGACATACAGTATCTCACAAAAGTAAGTACACCCCTGACATTTTTGTAAATATTTTATTATATCTTTTTACATGCCAACACTGAAGAAATTACAATTTGCTGCAGTGTAAAGTAGTGAGTGTACAGCTTGTATAAAATTGTAAATTTGCTGTCCCTTCAAAATAACTCAACACACAGCCATTAATGTCTAAACCGCTGGCAACAAAACTGAGTACACCTCAAAGTAAAAATGTCCAAATTGAGCCCAAAGTGTCAATATTTTGTGTGGCCACCATTATTTCCCAGCACTGCCTTAACCCTCTTGAGCATGGAGTTAACCAGAGCTTCATCGCCTACTCCTATAGGGCCAGTTTCCAGCTGTTGCTGTAAGGGACAGATTATTGTTCAAAAATCATCGCCTACTCCTATAGGGCCAGGTTCCAGCTGTTGCTGTAAGGGACAGATTATTGTTCAAAAATCATCTCCTAGTTCTAAAGGGAGAGGTTCCAGCTGTTGCTGTAAGGGACAGATCATTGTTCTATAATCATCTCCTAGTTCTAAAGGGAGAGGTTCCTGCTGCTCCTGTAAGGGACAGATTATTGTTCTATAATCATCTCCTAGTTCTAAAGGGAGAGGTTCCAGCTGTGTTGTAAGGGACAGATCATTGTTCTATAATCATCTCCTAGTTCTAAAGGGAGAGGTTCCTGCTGCTCCTGTAAGGGACAGATTATTGTTCTATAATCATCTCTTAGTTCTATAGGGAGAGGTTCCTGCTGTTGGTGTGAGCAGTGC
>BLSH010516269.1:122006-140006 GCA_018402905.1 Glandirana rugosa | reverse complement strand
ATCTCCTAGTTCTAAAGGGAGAGGTTCCTGCTGCTCCTGTAAGGGACAGATTATTGTTCTATAATCATCTCCTAGTTCTAAAGGGAGAGGTTCCAGCTGTGTTGTAAGGGACAGATCATTGTTCTATAATCATCTCCTAGTTCTAAAGGGAGAGGTTCCTGCTGCTCCTGTAAGGGACAGATTATTGTTCTATAATCATCTCCTAGTTCTAAAGGGAGAGGTTCCAGCTGTGTTGTAAGGGACAGATCATTGTTCTATAATCATCTCCTAGTTCTAAAGGGAGAGGTTCCTGCTGCTCCTGTAAGGGACAGATTATTGTTCTATAATCATCTCCTAGTTCTAAAGGGAGAGGTTCCAGCTGTGTTGTAAGGGACAGATCATTGTTCTATAATCATCTCCTAGTTCTAAAGGGAGAGGTTCCTGCTGCTCCTGTAAGGGACAGATTATTGTTCTATAATCATCTCTTAGTTCTATAGGGAGAGGTTCCTGCTGTTGGTGTGAGCAGTGCATTTCTTGCACCAAAATAAAAAGTGCGTCTACGTTGGTGTTTTCCAAAAAAAAAAGAAGGTATTAATTGGTATTAATAAATACTTAATTGGGCTACATAGTACATTTGCGGGCACAATGAGGAGAGCATAAAATAAGGGACATGGTCATGGTGCTGCTGGTGTTGGTCGTGTTGGTGAAGCTCTAGTTGGAAGAAGAGGACATGGTCGATGTGTGCCAGCTACACGCACAAGTGAAACACCTCCCTCAGGTAGCCAACAGAACCTTCACCGTTATATATTAGGCCCGAATGCCTCTCAACGATTGGTGATGCCAGACCAAGTACAGGCGATAGTAAATTGGGTGGCTGACAATGCTTCCAGTACCTTCACATTGTCTCCCTCCCGGTCCCTTGATGAAAGCTCAGAGTTGGCACCTGAACCCCATGGCCATCTGTCTTTCACCTCAGCCCCTTGTAAATTAGACAAGCAGTCTGAGCCTCAAGTCATGCAAGAGACTCTTATGCTTTTTGATGACTCTCCTGGTGTGCTTTCCATGGGCCATCCACATAGCGCTGCACCAGAAGTGGAAGACATTGAGTGCACCGATGCTCTACCACTTCTGTTGCAGGATGAGGACATGGAAACACCAGCGCAGCACATTTCTGATGATGACGAAACACAGGTGCCAACTGCTGCAGCTTGCCTCAGTGTGCAGACTGACAAGGAGGGCAATGGTGAAGGGTGGGTGGAAGATGATGGGGAGGAGGATGATGAGGTCCTAGACCCCACATGGACTGAGGGTCATGCGAGTGACGTGTGCAGTTTGGAGCAAGAGGTGGTGGTCGCACAGAGGCACCAGCACAGCAAAAGAGGAAGCAGGTTGCAAAAGCGGAGCGAGCGTCCCCTAGACAGTATGCCTGCTACTACCCACCGCACCCAGGGACCTAGCACACCAAAGGCAGCTCAAAGGCGTTCCCCGCGTGGCAGTTCTTCAGACAAAGTGCTGATGACAAGACACGAGTGGTTTGCACGCTGTGCAATGATAGTCTGAGCCGAGGCATAAATGTTCTAAACCTGACCACAACCTGCATGATCAGGCATCTAAATTCAAGGCACAAGCTGCATTGGAATAATTACCTCAAAATCCAAGAAAGGTCTCGGCTTCCTCCTGCTTCCTCTTCTGCTTCTGCCTCGGCCTCTTCCTCCACCTCTACCGTGACAGTGTCACCTGCCACCTAGCAAACAGACGATATCACAGCAACGCCACCATGTCCGCCACCTTCCCCAAGCATTTCTACACCATGGTCCCATGGAAGCTTACAGCTCTCCATCTCCCAAACACTGGAGAGAAAGAGGAAGTACCCCCCTACCCACCTGCGATCCCTGGCCCTGAATGCCAGCATTTCAAAATTCCTGGCCTTTGAAATGCTGTCATTCCGTTTGGTGGACAGTTTCAAAAACCTGATGGCGGTGGCTGTCCCACAGTACGTGGTTCCCAGCCGCCACTGCTTTTCCAGGCGAGCCATCCCTTCCCTGCACAAACAAGTCGGGGACGAGATCAAGTGTGCACTGCTCAACGCCATCTGTGGCAAGGTCCACATAACCACTGATACCTGGACCAGTAAGAACGAGCAGGGACGCTATATCTCGCTAACTGCACACTGGGAAAATGTAGTGGCGGGTGGGCCTGAGCCGGCTAGCCATTTGGCGCATGTTCTTCCACCACCGCGGATTGCAGGGCATTTCTCTTTGCCTCCTGTTGCCTCCTCCTCCTACTGCGCTTCCTCCTCCTCTACCACCTCCTCATCCGCTCAGCGTAACACCTTGACCACCAACTTCAGCACATCCAGGGGGAAACGACAGCAGGATGTTTTAAAACTGATATGTTTGGGGGATAAACCCCACACTGCACAGGAGCTGTGGATGGGCATTGAACAACAGACCGATGAGTGGTTGTTGCCACTGAGCCTCAAGCCCGGCCTGGTGGTGTGCGACAATGGGCAAAATCTCGTAGCGGCTCTGGGCCTAGCCCGTTTGACGCACATCCCTCACCTGGCGCATGTGCTGAATTTGGTGGTACAGACATTTCTAAAAAACTACCTGGATATGTCAGAGCTTCTGCAGAAAGTGTGAGCTGTCTGTGTGCACTTTCGGCGTTCTCACCCTGCTGCTGCTCGCCTGTCTGCGCTGCCTTACCGCTCAACGCCTCCTATGCGACGTGTCCCACAAGGTGGAACTCCACCTTGCACATGCTGGAGAGACTGTGCGAGCAGCAGCAGGCAATAGTGGAGTTTCAGCTGCAGCACGCACGGGTCAGTCGCTCTGCGGAACAGCACAACTTGACCACCAACGAGTGGGCCTCCATGCGAGACCTGTGTACCGTATTGCGGTGTTTTGAATGCTCCACGAACATGGCCAGTGCCGATGACGCTGTTCTCAGAGTTACTATCCCACTTCTATGTCTCCTTGAAAAAACACGGGTGATGATGGAAGAGGATGTGGCACAGGAGGATGAGGAGGAGGAGGAGGAAGAGGGGTAATTTCCATGGTTATCAGGCCAGTCATTCGCAAGTGGCTCGGAGGGTGGGTTCCTGCACCAGCATAGGAGTGTGGCTGGGGGATACGGAGGACACAGATGATATACCTCCCACAGAGGACAGCTTGTCTTTGCCTCTGGGCAGCCTGGCACACATGGCCGACTACATGCTGCAGTGCCTGCGCAACGACAGCTGAGTTGCCCACATTGTAACGTGTGCCGATTACAGGGTGGCCACCCTGCTGGATCCCCGTTACAAGGACAACATGCCATCCTTAATTCCCTCACTGGAGCGTGAGAGGAAGATGCGCGACTACAAGCACACACTGGTAGACGCACTGCTGTGGGCATTCCCAAATGACACCGGGGGCTCAGTGGAAGCACAAGGTGAAGGCAGGGGAGGAGGAGGAAGAGGCCGCCAACGCAGCTGTGGCACCGCCAGCACCTCAGAAGGCAGGGTTAGCATGGCCGAAATGTGGCAAAGCTTTGTCAGCAGCCCGCCACAACAAACAGCACCACCAGCCGATAGGCAACGTCTTAGCAGGAGGCAGCATTTCAGCAACATGGTGGAAGAGTATGTGTGCACACGCCTACACGTACTGACTGATGGGTCTGCCCCATTAAACTTCTGGGTCTCCAAATTGGCCACATGGCCTGAGCTTGCTGTTTATGCCTTGGAGGTGCTGGCCTGCCCTGCAGCCAGTGTATTGTCTGAACGTGTGCTTAGCACGGCAGGGGGCGTTATCACAGACAAGCGCAGCCACCTGTCCACAGCCAACCTGGATAAGCTAACATTTATTAAAATGAACCAGGCATGGATCCCACAAGACTTGTCTGTACCTTGTGCAGAATAGACATTTAGACCGGACTCACACAGCCATTGGTATACTTGTTTTTTTGAGTATGCCTCAATATTTTGGGGGCTAACCCAATTATAAAAAAAAAAAAAACAGTGTTGGCTACCTCCTCCTACTCCTCCACCACCGCCACTTCCACCTACACTGCCACGGTCACGGCCTAGTCAACCTCTAGGCTCCTACTCCACATCCACCCCCCTTCCCATTTTTTTTTTTTTTTTTTTACAATAATTGTTATTGATTTTCATAACAGGTACAGAGTTGAGACAGAAATGCATTGCTTATAGTGTTAATTATGGTTACTTAACATTTACAATAGGGTTTGATGGTACATAAGTAACATTTTTAAGTAACATTTTTAATAGATTGTCTAAATATATAACGAACAGGGTGGGGTATCATATTCAGTTAGTTTACACTTTGTTTGTTGAGGCTCCCTCCTAAGGGGCACCCCAATGGGACCAAGTCTGTGTCCCCGGAGGTCGCCTCAGCTGAGGAGTCCCCATAATGTTCTTTAATGAGGTTGATGAGGGATTCGATGCTTTAATAACTTTCGGTCAGGTTGGGTATTATATGCATTTCTGAGTAATTCCTTTATAACATAGGTGTAAGAAATATGTAGAGGAAGTGAAGGAAGTAAGGAGTGGAGGGAGGGGGAAATGGTTAAGAGGGAAACATATGAAAGGAACAAGAACTATGTGCTATCTATCACACATGTGTCCTGCTGGGGGGGTTCTGGTTTAAGTGTTTGTTTTGTTACGAATCCAAGTACACCAGGGCTTCCATTTACTGTTAGATCTCTTACCTAATTGGTTGATATTTGAAAGCATTTTTTCATATTGATAGTGGTTGTTTATATATAAAATTGTGTCTGTAAATGATGGGGGTTCTAGGTTTTTCCAGTATTTGATAATATTATGTCTTGCCACTAATAGGACATGTGAGGTTATTGGACGTAAGTGCGGCAGAATTTCTTCTATATTTAGGTTCAATATTGCTAAGTCTGGAGAGGGGTGTACGTTTGAATTTGTCACCTGAGAGATTAGTGAGAAGGCTTCCTTCAAGTATTTTGTTAATTTGGGGCAGTCCCATAATATGTGGAGTAGAGAGCCTGTGCCTCCACATTGCCTCCAGCATGAGGGAGAAGTTTGCGTGTCAAATTTAGCCATCCACATTGGGGTCATGTATCTCCTCTGGTATATGTTTTGGGATGTTTCCCACAGTGTTGTGCATTTTGTGGCTTCGTATGTTTGTTTCAGTACCTTGCTCCATTTACTTGGAGTGTTTGGTTTGCCTAATTCCGCTTCCCATTGGGAGTACAGGCCTGAAGGAGTAAAGATGAGTTTTTCCTGAATATTATTGTAGAATAGGGAGATCCCTTTTTTAACGTTGGCTTCTTTTGTGAGGTAGGAGTGTATGCTTAGTGGGAGTTTTATCTTTAATTGGGGATTGCTTGCTAAGCAATGTGCCACCTGTAGATATAGAAATTGTGAGTTATCTTTTAATTTTAATTCTGTCTTTAGAGTAGAGTATGGTTTAATTTTCCCGTTAGTGAGTATTGTGGTCAGGTACGGGGGATTCTGCATCAGGTGGGTTGGTAGGTGCATTGATGGGGTGATGTCTTTAAAAATATCTAGTTTTATATCTAGGGTCCTTGTTGCAGTATTTGGCCAATCTAAATTTGTGATTTTGTGCCAAGCCTTGGCCGTAGCCAACATGGTTTGAGGAAGCTTGGCCATGGGGTGTATGCTGCATAGCCAGTTGGAGAGGTGGTAATTAGGGGTATTGTATTGTTCCAGTTCAACCCATCTTGTTGAGGGCTCTTGGTTGAACCATTCTTTTGCTTGGGAGAGCAGGCTCGCCCAGTAGTAATTTGACACGTCTACCATGCCTGAGCCTCCTGCTAGTCTGTGTTTAGTTAGCCGATTGTTGGCTATTCTAGGTTTCTTCCCTGCCCATACATATCTTTGTAGTGACGTCTGCAGGAATGTTAAGTAGCTTTTTGGGATAGGTATGGGCAGGGTACGGAATTTGTAAATTAATTGGGGCAGAATGATCATCTTAAATCCGGCTAATCAACCTAGCCAGGAGAATTCAAATTTTCTGATGTCGCTTAGGGCTTGGGTGAATTTCCCTTTGTACTTCAGGTAGTTTTCTTTGAATAGGGTTGAAGGGTGTTTTGTTAAAGATATGCCTAGGTATTCAACTGATTCATCCACCCATTGAAAGGGGAATTGTTGACTGATCAAATTTCTTGTTATGGCGTCTAAGCCTAGATCTAGTAGGTGGGATTTCGTTGCATTGTTTTATAATATGAGACTCGGCCAAAGTCTTGTAATAGGTTGTTTACTGCGGTTAGAGACGTGTGTGGGTTTGTCAGAATTAATATTATGTCATCTGCAAAGAGACTTATCTTATGATTATATTTCCGTATTTGTAGACCGGAGATTTGGGGTGATTGTCTTATGTGTTCTGCTAGGGGTTCTATAGAGAGGTTAAAGATTAAAGGGGAAAGGGGGCACCCCTGACGGGTGCCATTGGTGATGCTGAAGGGGAGGGATAGCATTTCACCTGTATACACTCTAGCCGATGGTGAGATATATAAGGCCATAATGGCTGAGAGTATTGTGCCTTTGAAGCCAAATTTGATAAGTACCTCTTCCATGTATCCCCAATGCACTCTATCGAACGCCTTCTCTGCATCCAGTGTGAGGAGCAGAGAAGGCGTTCCTTTAGATCTAGCAATGTGGATCAGGTTAAGTAGTCTTCTGGTGGCATCTGAAGTTTGCCTTCCTTGCACGAACCCAGTTTGGTCCTTGTTAATTCGGCCAGGAAGTAGGTTGGCTATTCTTTGGGCTATCAATTTAGCGTATATTTTTAAATCTGCATTCAGCAGAGAAATGGGTCTGTAGTTTTGTGGTGACTCGGGGGGTTTCCCTGGCTTAGGTAAGGTGATTATCACTGCGGATAGCATTTCAGGAGGTAGCGTGGAGGAGGAGGCAGCATCATTGGAAAGATCATATAAGTGTTGTTTAAGAATCTCCTGGTATTTCCTATAGTACTCCCCTGGTAGGCCATCCGGGCCCGGAGCTTTGTTAGAGGGAATGGTGTGTATCGCTTGGATGATTTCTTCCTGTGTAAATGGGGCGCTTAGGGTCTCAAGCTGTTCGGGTGTAATTGAAGGCAGGTTGATTCGTGATAGGAATTGGGTAATTCCTTCTTGAGTGGGTTGGGGGGTGTTTGTGTCATTTTTTAGGTTGTAATGGGAGCTGTAATAATCGCTAAATGCGTTTGCTATGTCTTCGGGGTTTATTACTTTTTGTTTAGTAAAGGGGTGGGAAAGATGTGAGATGTGGTTTTTGATTTTTTATCCTTTGATTCTGTTCGCCATAAGTTTCCCTGCTTTGTTTGCAGTGGAGTACATAGTAGCTTTCACTCTGCGGTATGTTTTTTCATGTATTTCTAAAAGTAAATTTTTTAGTTCCATTCTTTTGGTCAGCAACTGTGATTTTAAGTTTTGGGATGGGTTTAATTTATTTTGGGAATCTAGTTGGGCTATTTCGTTTGTGATCTCTTCTAGGTGCTGCGTCCTCCTCCTGTTTGCTCTTGCGTTCTGCTGGATCAGTATACCTCTGATGTGGGCTTTGTGCGCCATACATAATGTGGCTGGAGAGGTCACAGATCCAACATTCATTTAATCTTATGTATTCTGAATACGGGGGGTTTTGCATGATGCATGTGTTGGCTCTCCACAATCCAGTTGTTTTGAGATGAGTGCTGAGTAATAATTTCATTCTCACTGGCACGTGGTCGGACCATGTAATAGGGTCTATGTCTGCTGACTGAATTTTTTGTAGTGACCATTTGTCTACTAGAAAGTAATCTATTCTAGAGTAAGAATTGTGTGGAGGTGAGTGGTACATGTAATCTCGTTCTGAAGTGTGGAGGCAACGCCAAACATCACGCAAATCATGTTTTTTCATAAATAATGACATTGCTGACTGAACTCTATAGGTAGAGTTTGTTGTATCCAGTGCTTGGTCCGGCACAATGTTAAAATCACTGCATATGATTAATGCCCCTTTCCTAATTTTAGTCATTGACTTCATCAACTTGTTAAGAAAACAAACTTGATGAGTGTTCGGAGCGTATACGCTCACTATGGTACAGGTAACAGAGTTAATGCTACACAATAGGATCAAGTATCTGCCCTTGGGGTCTTCTATCTTGTCAATAAGAACAAATGTTAGTCTCTTGTGGATGGCCATCATCAAACCCCTTTTTTTTAAGCTAAGTTGGACGCCCAGAAGACGTTTGGGTAATGTCTGTTGCGGCATAGGTGGGTATCTTTGTAAAGTAGGTGAGTTTCTTGCGCACAGACTATGTCGCTATTCGTTTGAGATGCTGTTCTCCAGAGAGAGCTCCTCTTGGCATAGTGATTAAGTCCTTTAACATTGATGGATATGAAGTTTAAAGCCATGTGGTGTCAGGTGTATGGTGCTGTATGTGAACTTACAGTTTCTCTATATTGCTTCAGTGGAGTCTTGAGGTGTTGATGTTGCCCGTTGTTGTGGTCTGTTTTCCAGTAGACGGTTGTAGATGTCTGATGGATCTTGCAGGCGAGTCCAGAGAGCACATGTGTGGTTAACAAATTGAGGGAAAGAAAAGAGTGAGATGTAACTGAAACAAAACAGTAACAAAAAAGGGAACAATAGGTGTGCAGCTTGTACTATGCCGCATGGCTGCTGCCACTGTGGTAGGGGTGAACAGTTCAAGGACGATTTTGTAAGTAGAGAGATAAAGTCATTTCGGACGTGACTTGTGTATGTCAGCGGTTTCTGTAATGTGCTTTGTTCCCGTATTTAGTGGAATTCCACTGCGGGGGGGACTTTTTTGGGTTTGTCTCCATTTTGAGGCTGGTGTGGGACTTCTGGGATGATTCCCCATGTTTTGAGAAGGGAAAGACCTTGTTCTAATGAAGTGACCCAATGAGATTCTCCTTTATGATCTATTACCAATTTTGTGAGCTATTTCCATTTGTATGGTATATTATTTTTTCGTAGAGTTTTGGTTATGTTGTTCAGTTGCCTGCGTTTATCCAGGGTGTATTTGGACAGGTCAGCAAATATCTGAATGTTGCCGTATGGTTCAGGGAGCTTCCCTAGTTGTCTAGCTTTCATTATGATTTGTTCTTTCATTGTATAAAAGTATACTCGCATTAGCACATCTCTTGGAGTACTGGAGGGGATAAACGGGGGTTTCGGCAGCCTGTGGATGCGGTCGATCATTAGTTGGGTCTGGGTTAAGTCTGGCACCAAGGCCTTGAATAACTCTATGGCGTATTTAGGCAGATCTTGTTGGGACACATTTTCGGGTACCCCCATCATCTTAATATTGTTTCTTCTCGTTCTGTCCTCGAGATCTGCCAATTTAGCTCTAATCCATTGCCTTTCTCCCCCCCTTCTTCCTGTTGGTCTATAATATCGTTAACCATTGTCGCTATGTCTGTGATGGCCACTTCTACCCGATTTACTCTGTCCCCCAATAAAGACATTTCTCTGGTGAATTTGCGGGTTATCGTGCTAAATTCTTCATGTAGGGAGCTGTGAAGCGTCAGTAGCATCTCCTTCATTTGAGTGTCCAGCATAGGCTGGTTTGTTGTTGGGAAGCTCGCTATGGGGGATGTGTGTGTGGCCTGCTGCTGTGGCGTGTCTGCACTCACCCCTTGCAGCATGTCCTCCGTGTCCAGTCTCATCCTTGATCTGGCTGGCCTGTATGATTGAGGGCTAGGTGGAAGTGGTGCTAGCTGGGGGACCTCATCATCAGCCGTCACTAGCTCCGCGTAGTGGTTGGAGAACGCGGATCGCTCCGGCCTACCGCCGCCATCTTGGTCCTCCTCTGCCCGATGAAAGTATGCCATTAACTTCTTCGGCTTGCAGTCGCCTTGCCTCTTCCTAGACATGGTGTCGCGGTCACGGGTCCCGCTGAAGCTGTATGGTGATTTTCACCGGTCGGCAAGTGTCCGTTGAGCTGGGAATCGTCGCTTTGATCTCTCCATGCACCGGAGCTCTAGCTCATGCC
Organism: Glandirana rugosa; assembly: GCA_018402905.1. Lineage (NCBI taxonomy): Eukaryota > Metazoa > Chordata > Amphibia > Anura > Ranidae > Glandirana > Glandirana rugosa. The sequence continues at coordinate 130,044 of BLSH010516269.1, read as the reverse complement.
GCCATCTGCTGCGCGCGCCGGCCATGCTCCCCCTTCCCATTTTTTTAATTTGATTTTCATTTATTTTCCCTATCCCCATTTTTTTGTAGTAAAAAAGTGTTCCTCATGTCAGTGAAGTCAATGTGGTGGCTGTCTCATCCCTGTATACTTAGTAGAAAGAAAATCATCCCCCTTGGTGGGACTTTAAATAGGCAGCAAACCACCACACTAGGTCAGATTGTATCAAAAAATATATTTTATTTAAAAATGGACCCTATATGACATATAATTAGATCATGTATTCGTATGTCGGATCACAAAGTTCTAAAGAATATATCACAAGGTTGACCATATACAGATGTGTGTACATAGCTTTAAGAGATGGTGAGGAGTAATCCGTTGATCAACAAAGGGGAGATGATGTTTAATGTCCCAAGATCCTGCAACGTAAACGTTTCGGGTCCCTGATAGACCCTTCCTCAGAGAAGATATTCAACGGAATCACTCTTTTATTTTTGTGTAGTTGAGTGTATGGCTTTAGATCCGTTTCAATAAACATGCGTCTTTCAGGCACAAGATATACGTCGTATATTGCTGGGTCACTTTGGTCAGAGATTTTTGTTTATATCCCCTGAGAGTCTATCTATCTCAGATAGAGCACATTGCGCCGCCATTCTGTATAAAATTATCGGTTGGTTATTGGTTAGATTGAATGTATATGAGTATATACTTAGGTGATCGGGGGGATCTGCCACCGGTCACCCTGTGACTTGAGAGGGAAGATATCCGTCCGTCCCAGATCTTGTATTCAAGTCTATGTTTCCTGGCATGCCGCCTTTTTTTTGTAGGGCACTTGCCCTTCTCTTACCCCCATTTTACTTCCTTTTGCAGCCCTCTAGCACTTGCCAGGACTTTGTTACAGCCATTTTTGTGCCGAAAAGTTTGGGTCCCCATTGACTTCAATGGGGTTCGGGGTCCGGGATAAAGTTCGAGTCGAGTTCGGTACTGAACCCGGACTTTTTCCCGAAGTTCGGCAGAACCCATCGAACCCGAACATCCGGGGGTACGATCAACTCTACTCTTCACTAAACTTTTAGCTACGTGACTTACAGCTATTATACCACAACTAGTTCACCCTGATCAGGGGGTTTTGTAGCTGGAAGACAAGCTTCTGACGGTACTCGCAGATTTATTGATCCACTACAATGGTCAGAACATCACCAAACGCCTTCTCTGCTGATTTCTTTAGATGCAGAGAAGGTGTTTGACAGAGTATACTGGAACTACTTAAAAGCAGTCCTACAAAAATTTGGCTTTTCCGGAACTACCCTACAAGCAATGCTCTCCCTCTACTCCTCCCCTAGCTCTAGAGTCCTGAACTCAGACCTGCTCTCAGACCCTTTTCAAATCTCCAATGGAACACGTCAAGGGTTTCGGCCTTTATGCCGACAATGTCATTATATCCCTAACTGACCCAATTAAATCACCCCCTGAACTTCACCATACATTAGATCTGTTTAGCAAAACCTCCATATATATAAGATCAATTTCTCAAAGTCTAGCATGCTAGGCATAGGACTTGACCATCATACCAAAAATGACATTACTGCTCAAACGTCTTTCTCGTGGGCCCACAACTCTATGCTTACATACTTGGGAATCCAACTGGTCAATCCCTCCTCCCGACTGCTATCCCTCAACTTCAATAACCTTGGGATTAAACTTCATAAAATGGTGCAAGACCTCCAACAAACTCAAGCATCCTGTGCAGGTAAAATTGCCCTCACCAGAAATTGGAAATCCGCTATTCCCCCTTCCTGCTCCAAACTTATAGCTATCTTGAACAACCACTGCGTGATGGAGTACATGTATGTCAAAAGCCACTTCCTGCCTTCCAAAACAACTGGATTCTCTGGCTCAAACATCCTAAATGCCTATCTCTCACATAACCGCATAGCTACTTATTTGAGCTCCATGTGCCCGGTCCACATCTATTATGCCACCTATCTAATTACACTTTTTTACTCATGAATTGTTATCAATGAATGTTTGTTTGTATAAGTTAAATCCATTTTGAAAGCTCCTATATGTATTTTAATGATCTATATACACTTTTCTGGCAATGTTACGTCTTGTACCTCTTTGAATCTTTACTTGATGAGTCACAGTTTAATTCTATAATTTGTACTTTGACAAAATTTCAATAAAATTTTAAGTGAAGAAAAAAAAAAAAAACCTCTTGTGTGCTCACATAAGGAGGGGGAAGATAAAAAGAATCCACTAGTGCAATAATGTCTAAAACCTCTAGTTTATTAATAAAAATATTCAAATATTGCACTTACATATTGTACAAAGAAACCTGCTGTATTGAATTGTATTGTAATCGTACTGTCTGCCCTAATATTGTAAAGCGCTGCGCAAACTGTCGGCGCTATATAAATCCTGTATAATAATAATAATAATAATATGCACAAAAAAATGGAAAACTTTAACATAACAAGATCAGCTCTTATCAACCCTCATCCATAAAAATCCTAATTACTCCACTCCTCCCACCTACAAAAACCTCCCACCTCCCTATTCATACAATTTACATAATTTGCCCATTCACTCCCACAACAACATTATCATACTCTACTCCACGCCCTCTACCTACTCGGTTTCCAGATCTTTTTTGCTTCTTCATACCCATAATTCTCAGGCCTCAAGCACACAGGACGTTTAACCCCTTCAGATCCGCACTATAGCCGAAAAACGGCTACAGAGCGGTTCTCAATTTCCGGGTGCACGTCCATGGACATCCCGCCCTTGTTCACACTCCCAGCGCGTACTCACAGGTGGCGGCGGCGGCGTGCGTGTGGCTGCCGCATGCTGTGTTGGCGTGCCTGCAGGCCAGGCAGACTCGATGTCCGCTCATGACCCGCGATCGCCTGTCAGAGCTGCAGAACGGGGAACCACCAATGTAAACATGGCGGTTCTCCTTTCTGTGAAGGGGGACATAGCAGATCTACTGATCCCTGTCACTGGGATCAGTGATATCTGTCATGTCCTGGCCAGCCCCGCCCCCACACAGAACACATACAGGGAACACAGTTAACCCCTTCACTGCCCCCTGCAGGTTAACTCCTTCACTGCCAATGACATTTACACAGTAATCAGTGGACATTTAAATTTCTGATCGCTGTATAAATGTCAATGGTCCCAAAAAAGTGTCAAAAATGTCTGACATGTCCGCCCCAATATCGCAGTCCCGATAAAAATTGCAGCTCGCCGCCATTACTAGAAAAAAATAAAAATCATAAATCAATTCCCATAGTTTGTAGACGTGATAACTTTTGCACAAACTAATCAATAAACGGCAATTGCGATTTTTTTTTACCAAAAATATGTAGAAGAATATATATCGGCCAAACCCAACGGATAATTTTTTTTTATGGATTTGTATTATAGCAAAAAGTAAAAAATATTGTTCTTTTTCCAAATCGTTGCTCTTTGTTTGTTTATAGCGCAAAAAATAAAAAACGCAGAGGTGATCAAATACCACCAAAAGAAAGCTCTATTTATGAGGAAAAAAGGATAAAAATTTTGTTTGGGTACAACATCGCATGACTGCGCAATTGTCATTTAAAATGCGACAGCACTGAGGGGGCGTGGTTTGCGCGCGCTGCAGATGGCCGCAAATTTCTAGAGCTCCGGCTAATCGAGGGGACATCACATCAACCCGGACCTCACAACACCATCTGAACCCCGCAAATCCTGCTGGCCTCTCACCCCCACCAGAGGAGTGATGTCCAGGAAGAGAAAGGAGAACCGAAGACCGCAAAAGCTGACAGAATTCTTCAGCCCGGCCTCACGGAGCTCGTCCCAAAATGGCGCCGGCGCGGCAGCTTCAGCCGCGAGAGAACAAACACACAGCCACTACACAGACCTACCCGACGATCGTGTGGAACACAGATCCCCGGGGTCATCTCCGACTCGCCGATCTAATCACCCTGACAGACCGACATGCAGCAGCCCGGCCAAGTCCCGAATGAGGATGGAGAAGCCGACATGTGACCTGGTAAGTCAGGACCCTGCTCCATTCCTCCACACCACTCCCAGCTCATCTATCGCTGCATTCCCAACTAGCAATCAGCCTGTAGTGGATACCCTGCTCAAGGACATGTTGCTCTCACTACAACAATCACTACACACAGATATCTCCACCCTTACTCACAAGCTCTCCAGAGAACTATCGTCCTTAGGAGAGAGAGTCCACACTGCAGAAAATGCCATCAGCGACATCACCTATACTGTCAATGACCTAGTAGATGCCAACGAAGAGGGGGTGGAAGAGCGACAATGGCTGCGATCAAAAATAGCTGATTTAGAAGATCGCAGCAGGAGGAACAATGTTAAGCTAAGGGGGATCCCCGAAACAATACAGCCCCAAGATCTCAATCAATACACCACTGGCCTGTTTAAGGCTCTCCTCCCTGATCTGCAGCCAATAGAATTGTCAATAGACCGTATACATCGGATCCCTAAACCATCCTTCCTCCCAGAAACAACCCCTAGAGACCTTCTGCTGCGTATACATTTCTATACCACCAAAGATGCAGCTTTGAGAAAGGCAAGAACCCTGGGCAAACTCCCCGAGCTCTACGAAGCAATTCAAATGTACCCAGACCTATCCAAATATACTATGGATCTGAGACGCCAATTAAACACCATAACAAAGGCGTTACGCAACCACGGTATTGGATATAAATGGAGCCCCCCTGCAAAACTCACCATAGATCGGAACAACAAATCATACTCCATCTCTTCCCTCGACTCAGGAATAACTCTCCTTAAAGATTGGGGCATCATACCTGAACCCTCTCCTACAAACACTCCGAAGGCGATTCAGGATCCAAGTCCACCGCTGTGGCATAAAGCAAACCGAAAATTCCACCCTAAATTCTAAGCAGGTCCCTCAAAACAACACACCTGCCACTGCTCCCCCCCCCTTACCTTAGCCGAATCTGCAGTGCTAAACCTTTTGGGACGTTCACCCCCACCGTTGTCAAGCAGCTACAATGCTATTGTTTTCTAGCTGCACAGTTATGTTTCTTGTTTTCTTTTTTTTGCTGTTTCTTCTTACCTCTACCCTTCTACCAACAGCCCTACTTCCCCTTACCTCCCGACTCTCAGATGTGGAACCAAGAAGACATCACACAAACCAGAGTAACTCCCCACTGAATCCTCCAGAAGGAATCACCTCTGCAACCCGACATATGAAGCCGTCTCTCACAGTGAGTAAACGTCACAGTGCACATTTAACACCACCACCATGAACATTAAAATTCTGTCAATCAACAGCAAAGGCCTTAATCACCCGGCCAAAAAAGCATCGCTCTGGCAAACTGCCTTAAAGCTGGGAGGAGATATCATTTGCGTTCAAGAAACGCACTTCAAAAAGACGGAAACACCGAAATTCTCACACAAACTATTCCCCCACATCTACCTAGCCAACTCAGATGAAAAGAAAAGGGGGGTAGCCATATTGATCAAAAACACCATAGACTTTGAGATGATTCAGGAACATGCATGACCCGGCAGGCAGATATCTGACCCTTGTCTGTAAAATCAACTCAACCTTAACCACTCTTACTTGCCTGTACGCACCTGATTCCCATCAGATTGCATTCCTCACCAAACTCACAAAGAGAATCCGCAAGATCCAAAAAGGTATGATGGTAATGTGTGGAGACTTTAACATCACTCCGGACTTATCAATTGACACCTCTAACAGACAAAGAAAGGGAGTCTCCCCCCTACAATCCTACCTCAGAACAAATAATCTATATGACACCTGGAGATGCCTTCACCCGGAAGAAATTGATTATTCGTTCCACTCCAATGCCCATAACACATACACCAGAATAGACCTCTTTCTAACTGACAGACAGTCACTTCAACTAGCCTCAGAATCAACCATAGAACAAATTACCTGGTCGGACCATGCACCGATAACCCTATTCCTTAGTCCTGCACAACGTACCAACGGCCCGAACGTATGGAGGGCCAATGTCAAGCTCATGAGATCTTCACCCTACGCAGACGAACTGCATGCCAAACTCAAAGAATTTTTTGAACTTAATGTGGGATCTGTTGACAAAATTACAACGTTATGGCAAGCACACAAAGCTTATATACGGGGGGTGTTTATTAAACTTAGTGTAATAGCCAAAAAAAGGAGATTGCAGCGTCTGGATGAGATCACTGATCTTATCAAATCGATAGAAGATCAAAACAAAATAAATCCCAATGACTCCCTTAGGAGAAAACTAACAACCCTCAGACAGGAACTGCGCTTGCTTCTTCTTGACAATTATGAGAAGGCGCACAAAAAATTTAAGGCAATAGCCTATTCTACCAACAACAAGGCTGGTAAACGCCTGGCGAACCGCCTTAAAGCAGCTTGCATGAAAACCAAAATACCCTTCCTATATCACCCTATCACTAAGTCCAAAGAAGTACATCCCCAGGAGATAGCCAATGCCTTTAGTACTTACTACGAATCCCTTTACAACCTAAAGGCAGACCTGTCCACCCCCCAACCGTCCCCGTTAGACATTCACAACTTTCTGTCACGGGTTAACCTCCCTAAATTGAACCAACTTCAACTACAAAAACTCTGCTCTCCATTTAACGTACAAGAAATACTTCACCACATAGACTCACTACCCAATAATAAGTCCCCTGGTCCAGATGGCCTCCCAAGTGAATACCTCAAACAGTTTAAAGAAATCCTAGCCCCTCACCTATGTGACCTCTTCAATGACGCTGCCTCCTCCTCCAGTTTTCCAAAAGAGATGTTGCAAGCCCTAGTCGTTACTATCCCCAAACCTGGCAAGGAACCCACAACCCCACAAAATTTCCACCCCATTTCCCTCCTAAATGTGGACGTTAAAGTCTATGCCAAAATCTTAGCTACCAGACTAATGGAATTTATCCCCCAACTGATCCATCGAGATCAAGCAGGTTTTGTGAAAGACCGCCAAACGGCGGATGCCACCAGAAGATTGATTAATACCATCCATCTAGCTAAATCCACAGGAACGCCTTCTCTGCTCCTTTCTTTGGACGCAGAGAAGGCGTTCGATAGAGTACACTGGGGATACCTCCAAGAAACCCTTGCCAGGTTTGGATTAAAGGGGAATATACTGCGGGCCATTATGGCACTCTATTCAACCCCCTCTGCTAAAGTGCTTACACCAGACGCAATATCATCAACATTCCTTATTTCCAACGGTACGCGCCAAGGCTGCCCACTATCACCAATTTTATTAAATTTGGCAATAGAGCCACTTGCCGCCTCCGTCAGAGATGCAAGACAAATAGCGGGCCTTGAGGTAGGGAAGATGACCCACAAGATTAGCCTTTTTGCAGATGACGTGATTCTTATGTTATCTAATCCCCTCTCCTCACTCCCCGCCATCCATGATCTATTATTCCAATTTAGCGCAGTCTCATACTACAAAATAAATTCAGCTAAATCACAAATTCTGAACATAGGCCTAGATAGTGTCACCAAAGCTATCCTAGAGTCTAAACTCCCATACCTTTGGGCAGACCATTCTATTAGATACTTGGGTATCTCCCTCACAAGTAATCTTAATTCACTCTTCAAAGACAATTTCCTCCCCTTCAAACAACAATACTCTAAACTACTAGACCACATTACCAAACAAGAACTCTCCTGGGCAGGCAGATTAGCCTCATTCTTAGACGGACGGGTCCTCTCAAGAACAAACCATTACACCAGATCATCAAATCTCATAACAACAAACTTCCCCTCCTTTAACAGAAACTTCTCACTTAATTCTAATGAACACTCCCTCTATGGGTTCATAGATTATCTTACCAGACGGGTTTCCATACCCTCAAATCTGAGATCCTATCGAAACCACTGTGATAGATCCGGATACAAGTCTTAAACACTAAATCGACTTAAATAAAACATCATACTCTGACGCGATTTAACCTTATTATCTAGTACCTACCGCCCCTCACTCCTCTCCCCTAATCTATT
>BLSH010516269.1:97660-120364 GCA_018402905.1 Glandirana rugosa | reverse complement strand
TTTATATTGTAGGCATGTAATTATTAGGAATAACTCACTTAAATCTGTCCAAACAAGAGTCTAGTAGACATCCCGGGTATGAAAAAGTTTGAAACATGAAATCATAAATTATAATATAAAAAAGAACTAAAAATAATTATCAAAAATAATAATGTAATAGTAATAAAATGTATTCAATAATGTAATCAAACCAAAAACACTGAAATTTGTTCAGTTGCAGAATTGTCACTGTCGTCACTTTCAGTGTCTGATGATAAATTTCCCCAAAAATCGGTATCACTCAATTCTGCAAATGATTCTTATTTACTATCGGTGATTTCTAGCTGATCAAAAAACACTTTTGACGTAAAGGGACACTTTTTGGTTGCCATGGACATTCTCAAGTTTCCAGGCAGAAAGAATGGCATATATAATATAAAAGTGCATGCAGGCCACTGGGCAAACCATTAGGGACAAAGGGGGTGTGAAATGATTTCATACAGTAATGTAATCTTACAGATTACAGTGTACTGTATGTGTGTTTCACTTTTTGAATTTCCCGCCCGGCTCCGCCCCGTGCGACGCTCGCAGGGAATGGAGCCTGGCACACAGAGGCATCAGGCGGAGGACACAGCCCGCAGACACGGCGGGGGACATTGCTGGATCCAGGGGACAAGGTGAGTAACGCTGCCTTGGACCCAGCAATGCAATCCCAAGTGTGGCTCGGGGTTACCACTCTTGGTACAGAAAATCCACCCCGAGCCACACTCGGGAATACCGCAAGCAGGTTAAACCTCTTTTGCATATTCACACTTCCAGAATAAACACTCTCCACCCTCCTGCGCCCCTCCCTCAAACATACAGTACCTCACTATCAACCAGCCTTCTGCAGCACTGAAACTCTAGTGAACTCTAAAGAAACCCATTGACAGCTGATGACTCATTGGTTGTTTAGGATACTGTGGTCGGCTTCCAGGCCCTGCTCCTTAACAAACAGCGTACACTGCACCCTGATTGGGCAAAGCTATGTTCGTCGGGGCAAACACCTTGCAAATTTGGGTGTTCGGCGAACGGCCGAACGGGCAAATGTTTGGCCCAAACTGATGCTCCGGCTGAACTGTCTGCCCATCCCTAGCAACCACTAGACTGGAAATAAAAAAATATACTCACAGCACTCAATAGAGCCATCTTGTGGAAAATTAGAATACTGCATCAAAAACATGTGTTAACACAACCCAACTAAATAAAACTAAATAAATATAACTGGGGTCCAGGTTAAGAACATTATTTTAAAACTTAAGTACAACAAATGAAAATAAAAATAATGAAAGAAATAAAAGATGTTAAAAGATATAGAAAAATAAAAATGGGCCACCAGCTACCCCTCAGTATATATTACAAACTATAATATCATACATAATCATGAGGATTCTCGTATAATAAAACATATACCAACATGAGATGTTCAGTGAGACTCCACCATCATTAACTATTGTTAATGAATGCATTCATATCCCACTCAATATGAAGTCTGCATGGAGAAAACATTCAAACCTGTCTCAAACCTATATCTACCCATTTTTACATTATATGTAGAGGTAGCTGCGCCCACCCTATTACAAAAAATATAAGTATATATATGTGCCAATATAAACAGTGTGTATTTCAATATTCACTTTCAAATTCATATAGTGTCCATTTATTTGAGTATCTGCACACATTACTGTGCATAAATCAAATATTTACACACAAACTTAATAAAATGAATATGAATAAAAAGTCCCAGTGTTGGATTCTTCATAAATTAATTCCACGTGCCAAATGCAAATAGTGTACAATCCAAAGCACCAAAGAAGTGATTCATGATTCACAACCACCTTCCACAATGGCCACTCACCAGACAACAGTATTTAAAAAGCCTGTTTATGCTTTAATCTTGTTGGTCCTTTAGTATGGATGGATCAAAAATGCTATTCATGTGCCTTCACCATATGTCATTCTCAGATGCTCATGTAAAAACATCAACGGCCATCATTGCGCAATATTCCACAACTTTTATTACTAAAACAATCAAAAAGTTTTTCACTCATATTTATTAGTGCCTTTAGACTGTCACCAAATCTTTCCAGCATTCCAGTAACCTTTATGTAATGTTTGCCGTTCCAGGAATCGGTGTGTGGATCAAGCCTCAATTTCAATGCGGGTAGTGGGCAGGATATGACGTTAGCATAGCACAACTATCCTCCGCATAAATAATGCATCATCAGGAAGCTAGTTCCACCATTTCATTTCATTTTTCTATCCAATCTCTGCGATTTTATTAAATTTGTGTTTGAATATTTGATTTATGCACAGTAATGTGAGCAAATACTGGATGAAGTAGACACTATATGGTTTTGAAAGTGAGCATTGAAATACACACTGTTTATTTATTTATTTATTTTTTCAGATTAGCTTCGCCTATGGACCCGGGTATACACGGTCCTCGTACTTCAGTGTTTTATTTCGCTATACCAGCGTCATCGCGAAGTGACATCATATCATGTCTGATTTCCCTTGTTTTTTCTATTCGTTATTCTTTATTTTATTATTTTTACTCCATACAAAAAGTATAAAACACAGTCAGACCTTTGTACCCACGATAAGTCCACTCATCTACTGAGTACGTTATTCTTTTCCAGACCCCTCCCCCCCGTCCCTTCCACCCTCCCTCTTCTATCCCTTAGGTTCTGCTTTTTGTTTCATCCGCATTCATTAACTTCACATATCTCTTTGATTTTTTACATTTTACCCATCCATCCCACTTCTCTATCCATTCCTCTGTATCCTCTTCCCCACTGCTTTTTAGGTATTCCATATTCATTAGCTCCTCTACCTTCAGGCACCATTCCTTCAGTGTCGGTGTTTCTGTTATTTGCCAATACTTTGGAATCAGGCCCTTTGCCACTTTAAAAAGGTGTGGCACCACTGACTACAAATATTGTTTGATGGGTCTGTCTGTCCCATGGAATAGACAGATCCAGGGGTCAATCTGAATCTCTATTTCCGTTATTTATTTTATTAACTCTAATATCTCCCGCCAATATCTCTGGAACTCAGGACACTCCCACCATAAATGCATCATTGTCCCTTTGACCTTACATCCCCTCCAGCACCATGCGGGCCTTTCAGTTTGAATCCTTGCTATTCTATCTGGAGTTAAATACCATTGTGAGAAACACTTATAATTAATTTCCCATGTGTTGCTATCCATTGCAGATTTAGATACCAGCGTCATTATCTTTTCCAATTGGTGTTCTCCTACCTGTTGACCCAATTCCCTTTCCCATCTATCGTTGCATGGCGGCCTCCCCTCTCCTCCCATTGTCACCAAAATCTTATATATTCTCTAGACCCCCCTTTTTTTTTCGTCGTACATATTTTTTTTCCATTGGTGTCAGTTCCTTTTCTGTTCTTAGTGGTTGGGGCAACAATGTCACAAAATGTTTCAATTGTAGATACTGCCATGCATCGATCTCTAGGAAATCACCCCTTTGTCTTAGTTCCTCATATGTGGCTATTCTCCTTTCCACCAATATATATTTTAATTTTATTGTGTCCTTTTTTATCCATTTTCCAAACCATTCCCTCTTCCCTGGTGCAAAGTAATTGGTTCCACTTAGTGGAGTGTATGGGGAATTAAATTTCCATTAATTCTGTGCAAAAATTGTATCCCACATTAAAAGTACTGTGTGTGTCAAATCACTTGTGTTTCTATCCAAATCCCTATATTCAGGTGGTATCCATATTACTTTTCCTAATTGACTCTTACTGATTGTGTTTTCCAATTTCACCCATTTTTTATCAGTGCTATTGACCCACTCTATCACCCGTGATAATACATTTGTCATATAATATTTTTTTATATCTGGTACCGCTAAACCTCCTCTAGTTTTTTCCCTGTTCAAAACTGAGAATTTAAATCTTGGTTTCTTATTTTTCTATAAAAATCTAGTTATCAGTTTTCTTAATATCTGAATGAATGTTTGTGGGATTTTAATTGGTAACATTTGGAATTTGTATATAATTTTAGGTAATATTACCATTTTTATCACATTTATATGGCCTATCCATGACAACGGTTTGTGTGTCATTCTACTAATTTCGCCTTTTATTTCGTTTATTAAGGGGATATAGTTAATTTGATACAATTTTTCCCATTTTGCCGATAATTAAATTCCTAAATATTTTAATTCCTGTTTGTTCCATTTAACCACTTCAATACAGGACGTTTATACCCCCTTCCTGCCCAGACCAATTTTCAGCTTTCAGCGCTCTCACACTTTGAATGACAATTGCTCTCTCATGCTACACTGTACCCAAACAAAATTTTTATCATTTTTTCACACAAATAGAGCTTTCTTTTATTGGTATTTAAGAACCTCTGGGTTTTTTATTTTTTGCGACATAAGTGAAAAAGTGTGAAAATTTTGTAAAAAACCCACTTTTTTAGTTTCTGTGATAAAGTTTTGCAAATAAGTAATTTTTGTTCATAAATTTGGGCCAAAATCTATACTGCTACCTATCTTTGGTAAAAATAATGCAAATAAGTGTATATTATTTGGTCTGTATGAAAGTTATAGAGTCTACAAGCTATGGTGCCAATCATTGAAAATTGATCACACCTGATGCACTGATGGCCTATCTCAATTCCTGAGACCCTGAAATGTCAGGAATGTGAAAATACCCCCCAAATTATCCCATTTTAAAAAGTATACATTGCAAGGTATTTAGTAAGAGGCATGGCGAGTTTTTTGAAGTTGTACTTTTTACCCACAATTCTTGGGAATATTAAGAAATTATTTATTTATTTATTTATTTTTTGCACAAAATTGTCATAACAGCAAGTTATTTCTCACACACAGCATATTCATACTTCCAATTACACCCCAAAATACATTCTGCTACTCTCCCCGAGTATGGCGATACCACATGTGGTGTGAGACTTTTTCACAGCCTAACCACATAGAGAGGTCCAACATGCAGGGAGCACCGTCATGCATTCTAGGAGCAGAAATTTCACATCTAATTTCCTAACCACCTATTACACTTTTGAAGGCCCTGGAGCACCAGGACAATGGAATTGCCCAGAAAATTACCCCATTTTGGAAAGCAAACACCCCAGCGTATAATCTATGAGGCATTATGAGTCTTTTGAATGGTTCATTTTTTTCCACAAGTCTTCAAAAAACGTGGAAAGAAAATGAAAACACTTTTATTTACACAAAGTGGTCAATTTATAAGATATTTCTAACACATAGCATTTACATAGCAAAAATTAACCCCCAAAATATATTCTGCTACTCATCCCGAGTATGGCAATACCATATGTGTGAGACTTTTACACAGCCTGGCCACATAGAGAGGTCCAACATGCAGGGAGCACCGTCAGGCATTCTAGGAGCAGAAATTTCACATCTAATTTCCTAACCACCTATAACACTTTTGAAGGCCCTGGAGCACCAGGACAATGGAATTGCCCAGAAAATGACCCCATTTTGGAAAGCAAACACCCCAACGTATATTCTGTGAGGCATTAGGAGTCTTTTGAATAGTTCATTTTTTTTCACAAGTCTTCGAAAAACGAAGAAAATGAAAACACTTTTATTTTTACACAAAGTGGTCAATTTATAAGATATTTCTAATACATAGCATGTACATAGCAAAAATTACCCCCCAAAATATATTCTGCTACCCGTCCCGAGTATGGCGATACCACGTGTGTGAGACTTTTTCACACCCTGGCCACAGAGAGAGGTCCAACATGCAGGGAGCATAAATTACACATAAAATTTCATTCATACCCATCACACTTTTGAAGGCCCTGGAGCACCAGGACAGTGGAATTACCCCCAAAATGACCCCATTTTGGAAAGAAAACACCCGAGGTGTATTCTATGAGGCATGGGCTGCAGATAGGTACTCTGATGGGCTGCAGATAGGTACTCAGGTATTCTGATGGGCTGCAGATAAGTACTTTGATGGGCTGGAGACAGGTACTCGTGTAAACTGATGGACTGGTAAAAGGTACTTGGGTACTCTGATGGGCTGCAGATAGGTACTCGTTTACTCAGATGGGTTGGTGACAGGTACTCGGGTAATCTGAAGGGCAGGTGACAGGTACTCGGGTACTCTGATGGGCTGGTGACAGGTACTTGGGTACTCAGGTGGGCAGGTGACAGGTACTCAGGTACTCAGGTGGGCAGGTGACAGGTACTCGGGTACTTTGCTGGGTTAGTGACAGGTACTCAGGTTCTCTGATGGGCAGGTGACAGGTACTCGGGTACGTTGATGGGCTGGTGACAGGTACTCTGGTACTCTGATGGGCAGGTGACAGGTGCTCGGGTACTCTGATGGGCTGGTGACAGGTACTCAGGTGCTCTGATGGGCAGGTGACAGGTACTCGGGTACTCTGATGGGCTGGTGACAGGTACTTTGATGGACAGGTGGCAGGTACTCGGGTGCTTTGATGGGCAGGTGACAGGTATTCGGGTACTTTGATGGACAGGTGACAGGTACTCGGGTACTTTGATGGGTAGGTGACAGGTACTCGGGTACTTTGATGGGCAGGTGACAGGTACTCAGGTACTTTGATGGGCAGGTGACAGGTACTTGGGTTCTTTGATGGACAGGTGACAGGTACTCGGGTACTTTGATGGGCAGGTGACAGGTACTCTGATGGGCTGTGACAGGTACTCTGATAGGCTGTGACAGGTACTTTGATGGGGTGGTGACAGGTCCTCTTTATTGGGGGGGTGATCAGTGTGATTGGTGTTTACACTAGGCGGTAACAAGCTGTTACCACAATCTCCCTGTCACACACGATCGGTGTGTGAGAGGGAGAACCACGGTAACCGCAATTTTATTGGTTCTTTACACGACCCCCTGGCACACAATCGATCCGGCAGTAGCGGTGAGAAGTGGCCGACGTCATATGACGTCGGCCCGGATCGACAAAGGGTTCCTGCCGACGTCAATTTATTATGACTCGGTAAGGAACTGGTTAAATGGGAAAGTGCTTTGTAGTTCTAATCCCTCTTGTGTCCCTTCATTGATACTTCGGATCTCTGATTTCCCATAATTTATTTTATAATTAGATAATTCTCCGTACTGTTTAATTACTTTCATCACATTTGGAATAGTTGTCCTAGGTGAGCTAATGCATAACAATTAGTGTTGAGCGAACCCGGACTGTAACGTTCGGGTCCATTACCGAACTTTGGGGTGTCTGGGACTCAGACCCGAACACGGACGTTTCAAAAAACGTTTGGGTTCGGGTTCTGGTAGTTGATCACGCATGTTGAATAGCTGCAGGGCAGCCAATCAACAAGCGTTCCACTGGTTTGCCCTTAGAAGCCATCACAGCCATGCCTACTAATGGCATGGCTGTGATTGGCCAGTGCATCATGTGACCCAGCCTCTATATGAGGCTGGAGTCACAGTGCTGCATGTCATATGCTCTTGGGTTAGTGTAGGGAGATGATGCTGCCGGCGTTTTTGTGAGGGACTGATTGTAGACATTTTAACATCTGATCCTGCATCCTGAGATTACTACTACTGTTGCTCTGAGGGACAGATTGCAGAAATTTGAGATTTCACATACTGCTGCTTTGAGTGACAGATTGCAGATCAAACTCTGCATAACACAACTTTCGCTACGATCGTACACAATGATCAGATTGTGGGATCGTACACAACGATCAGATTGTGGGAGTAATTTGAGATTTCACATACTGCTGCTTTGAGCGATCTGACTGCACTAGGTAGAGGCTTCTGCTTAGAGGGACAGATTATTGTTCAAAAATCATCTCCTAGTTCTAAAGGGAGAGGTTCTAGCTGCAGCTGTAAGTGACACATTATTGTTCAAACTCATCTCCTAGTTTATTTGATTTTAATTTATTTTCCCTATCCCCATTTTTTTGTAGGGCACTTGCCCCACTCTTACCCCCATTTTACTTCCTTTTGCAGCCCTCTAGCACTTGCCAGGACTTTGTTACAGCCATTTTTGTGCCTAAAAGTTTGGGTCCCCATTGACTTCAATGGGGTTCAGGGTCCGGGATAACGTTCGGGCAACGTTCGGTGCCGAACCCGGACTTTTTCCCAAAGTTCGTTCAGACCCGCAGAACCCGACCATCAGAATCAGAAACAATGTTCTTATCCCATTATCCTTCCCCTCTCTGCCTGGAACAAACCCAACCTGGTCCCCGTGGACTACTTCCTTTATCACTTCCTTTAGTCTGGTGGCGAGTACTTTTGAGAAGAGTTTAATATCAGAATTTAACAACAAGATAGGTCTATAGCTTGAGCACAATATTTTATCTTTTCCATCTTTTGGGATTATTGAAATTGTAGCCAATAAGACCTCATTCCTCGCCTCCCAGCTATCACCGATCCCATTCATATATTCGCACATTTTGGGAGTGAGGAAATACACACTTATTATATTAGCACATATATATATATATATATATATACGTATATTTCTTGTAATAGGTTGGGCTCAGCTTACCTCTACATATCATTTTAACTGTTTACACTAATATTAGTGAAAAATTGTAGCCACAGCAAACCCCATATAAGGATAAGGACTGTTAGATTATTGTTTAAGAATTGTTTTGCGCTGGTGGCACATAATGCACATGTATACCTCTTTTCACATTGCTGCTTCTCCAGTGGGAATCATATTTATCAATACCCACAAATAAAGTACCTGAAGAGTTCTTATTATGGCACAGCATGTAAGGGTTTAACATGCTGTGCTTCTTATAGCTTCTGCAAATATTACCTATATGTTAATTTAATCTCACCTACATTGCCCTCGTAGTCCTCTCCCGTGTATTGAAGATCAAAAGGGCACTGCAGCAAGTACACTACACTCTTTGTGGCGTATGTATTGAAGGACCCAATGTTATAAGACCCACCAGTAGTTTTAGATTGCTATACTACCGCAATGAATCCCCCAGCCCGTATTGCATATTCATTGTAACCGTGGCCTAACTTAATAACCCTAAGGATTGATAAGTCATCCACCACCGCCACAAGCTCTTCCTCATATAGGGTGAAACAGTGATCCATTGCCCTAAGTAATGTCTCCTCCATTAGGCAAGAATATCTGTCTGGAATTGCAGAGACCACCTGGATACACCCTGACACTGTATCCAACAATCTCAGACCTTGTGCAGCTGTGAGGAGAAGGAAAGCTGCTGCTCTACGAACCTTCTTCCTGATCAACTCAATCTTTTGAGTTTAATTTTTCTTCTTCTTCCTGATCAACTCAATCTTTTGTTTTGGCAGGGTGATAGAAGCATTGGTTGTGTTGAAGAGGGCTCCCAAGTAGTCAGGCAAAATTGGCTTTTTTTTGTCAGGTCAATAGGGAGGTGCATAGGTCAACCAGAAGGCAGCAAAATTGTAGGTTGGGTTGGCCTACCACATATCTAAGATATCTTTGAAACTATGGCAGGATAGGACTAAGCAGGTAGACATCTTGTAATCTACTGAAGGCCTCTAGGCTGTACTGCTCACCCAAATGTCTGGAAAGATTCCAATTCAAATTTTCCAAGAAAATGCACTGAATTAGCTTCTTGAAATTTATGACTGGTTGCCAATTGCAGTTCCTTTTTTTGACCAGCAAGAGATATGGTGAGGAAATTGGCAGACAATGAATGTGTGAACTTGTCTTTGCAATGCTTTGCTCAAACTCCTGAAAAGTGGAACCATCTCACTCTCACCGGAAGAGTCTGAACACTCTAACCATCACAAAGACTTTGAGGATACTGCGGAACACCCAAGGTTTGGATCCATGATTTTAAGAAAGTTGACCGGGTACCTCTCCAGCCTTTCCCAGTGACTCTAACCTGTCAAAAAGCCCTTGGATCTCTGGACCTTGTTGGCTGAAACTCCGACAGACCCTTATACATCTCAACTTCCTACTCTGGAGAAGGAACCCCTACTTCCCTCCTGATACTCCTGAGACTGCCATCTCTAGTTTGTTTCAACAGAGGGAATTCCCATCAAAGGGAATATTACACCAACTTTGTTTTGATGATGCAAAGGAGCATAATTCTTGCTGAACAACAGAAGATGTCTATGACTGTCTCGTCTGACTGACTGCAAACATCTATATTTCCTCTTTTGCTGGAATAATATCCTCCCATGAAAGTCCTCATTGATAGCAGTGATTTGAGTACACATTTTGGTCTCATTTGGCACTAAAGTTAAATTGACCACTGGTTTACATGCTGCTCCTGCAACTGGTAAACCTTTCTGAGGTCCAGATCAAACATTCTATCCAAGAGGTCCACGAAAGTGACTAAATCCTCCCGTGGGAAGGTGACATTCTTAGTCAATCATATCACTGCAGTATCCACCATCATTTGTGTGTTCAGGCAGCTGCAACTCAGACCTCCAAAGGGTAAATTTCCCAGTCTGTGCAGTGAAAATCTTTCTATTTTTTTTGCCCTTAGACAGATAAGACTTTACACTCTTCCATAAATGAAAAATAGGACTGCAATTTCTGCAGGCTCTTTGTCTTATTTAAAGAAACCTTTTTCCGAACAATCACTTGCTTACTGCCACAACATAGGGCTGCACTTAGGCAAAGTTTAATAATTGCTTGGCATACTCTCTCTCCGACATGAAGAGCTCCCCTACCACCTGGGGAACCCCACTGGGTGAACTACCTGCAACCTGTCTGTGAAAGTCCTGCTTGGAAGTGCTGCTGCATGCATGCCTCCCTGTGCCTGCTAGCATCTCAGATCATCAGTCCCTACAGCCTAACTTGTTTGGCATGGGATTGGTCCCCTGATCCAGCAAGTTTTATACCTGAATGGTGCGGATGCTCTGATGAAATGGATAAGGGTTGTCTCTCCCTGGATACAGCGTGTAAAATAAATATTAAACACAATTGACATGAATTTTTTACCACATGTTGGTAACGATCCATACACCCATACATACAAAGAAGTTCAGAAATTAAGTTATGTGTAATAAAATGGAATGACACAGGTAAAAAGTATTGAACACACTAATTGAAATTTATTTCATACTTCGTACAAAATCCTTTGTTGGTAATGACAGCTTCAAAATGCCTCCTGTGTGGAGAAACTAGTCGCACGCATTGCGCAGGTGTGATTTTGACTAGAGTTGACCGATCCCAAACTGTAAAGTTCGGCTCCGTACCGAACTTTGGGGTGTCCGTGACCCAGACCCGAACATTTGAAAAAAAGTTTGGGTTCGGGTTCTGGGTTTGGGTATTTGATCACGCATGCTGAATAGCTGCAGGGCAGCCAATCAACAAGCGTTTCACTGGTTTGCCCTTAGAAGCCATCACAGCCATGCCTACTAATGGCATGGCTGTGATTGGCCAGTGCATCATGTGACCCAGCCTTTTTATAAGCTGGAGTCACTTAGTGCTGCATGTCACATGCTCTCTGGGTAGTGTAGGGAGAGGATGCTGCCGGCACTGTGAGGGACAGATTGCAGATATAATAACATCTCATCCTGCATTACAGAACAATCTGATTGTGGACTAGGTAGAGATTACTACTACTACTGCTTTTAGGGACAGATTGCAGATCTAATAACATCTCATCCTGCATTACAGAACGATCTGACTGGACTAGGTAAAGTCTACAGCTTAGAGGGACAGATTATTGTTCTAAAATTATCTTCTAGTTCTATAGGGTCAAGTTCCTGCTGTTGCTGTAAGGGACAGATTATTGTTCTACAATCATCGCCTACTCCTTTAGGGTCAGGTTCCTGCTTTTGCTGTAAGGGACAGATTATTGTTCTAAAATCATCGCCTACTTCTATAGGGTCAGGTTCCTGCAATCATTTTTCTTCCTTTTGCAGCCCTCTAGCACTTTCCAGGACTTTTTTACAGTCATTTTTGTGCCGAAAAGTTTGGGTCCCCATTGACTTCAATGGGGTTCTGGGTAAAGTTCGGGTCAAGATCAGTACCGAACCCGGACTTTTTCCCGAAGTTCGGCCGAACCCACCAAACCCGAACATCCAGGTGTTTGCTCAACTCTAATTTTGACCAATTCTTACACACAATCTTGAAGGCTCTGTGGGCCTCTTCTATGCATCCTGTTCAATTCATAGATTTTCTATTGGATTAAAGTCAGGTGATTAGCTGGACCATTCTAGCAGCTTTATTCCCATTTTTGAAACCAATTGAGAGTTTCCTTAGCTTTGTGTTTGGGATCATTGTCTTGCTGAAATGTCCTCCCTCGCTTCATCTTCATCATCCTGGTAGATGGCAGCAGATATTTATCAAGAATGTCTTGGTACATTTTTCCATTCATTCTTCCTTCAATGATATGCAAATTGCTAGTATCATATGCTTAAAAACAGCCCCATACCACGATGTTCCCACCTCCAAACATCAATGTTGGTACAGTGTTTTTGGGGTGATGTGCAGTGCCATTTGCCTTCAAAACATGGTGTGTATTATGGCATCCAAAGAGTTAAATTTTGGTCTCATCTGACCAGACTATATTCTCCCGGTATTTCACAGGCTTGTCTAAATGCTGTGCAGTGAACTTTAAACAAGCTTCAACATTTTTTTTTAAACAATTGTACCTGCTAATGCCAGGTCTTTCTGAAGCTCTCCACACGTGGTCCTTGGCTTTTGGGCAACTCTTCTGATAATTATTTTCACTCTTCTGTCAGAAATCTTGTGGTCGTGGCTGGTTTATGGTGAAATTATGTTCTTTCCACTTCCAGATTATGACCCCAACAGTGCTTACTAACATTCAGAAGTTTAGAAATTCTTTTGTAGCCAATGCCATTAGTATGTTTTGCAACAATAAGGTTGCAAAGGTCTTGAGAGAGCCCTTTGCTTTTGCCCATCATGAGATGTTTCTTGAGTGATACTTTGGTAATGAGATATCTTTTTATAGGCCATCATTTGAGATTGAACCAGCTGATATTCATTTGCACTGCCAAGGGGCAGGATTGCTTTCTAATTACTGATAGATTTCAGCTGGTGTCTTGGCTTTCTATGCCTTTTTGCACTTCCCTTTCTACATGTGATCAATGCTTTTTCCTTGTGTCATTCCATTTTATTACACATAACTTCTGAAGGTATTTGTTTTGGTTTCTTTGTATGTATGGATTGCATGGGTTGTTAACGACATATGGTGAAAATAGCACATTTAGATATATATTTACCTAGAAAAATGGTGATGTGGTCAATACTTATTTTATCCAATATACAGTATCTCACAAAAGTGAGTACACCCCTCACATTTTTGTAAATATTTTATTATATCTTTTCATGTGACAACACTGAAGAAATGACACTTTGCTATAATGTAAAGTAGTGAGTGTACAGCTTGTATAACAGTGTAAATTTGCTGTCCCCTCAAAATAACTCAACAAACAGCCATTAATGTCTAAACCACTGGCAACAAAAGTGAGTACACCCCTAAGCGAAAATGTCCAAATTGGGCCCAATTAGCCATTTGACCTCGCCGGTGTCATGTGACTCATTAGTGTTACAAGGTTTCAGGTGTGAATGGGGAGCAGGTGTGTTAAATGTGGTGTTATCGCTCTCACTCTCTCATACTGGTCACTGGAGGTTCAACATGGCACCTCATGGCAATGAAATTGCTGAGGATCTGAAAAAAAGAATTGTTGCTCTACATAAAGACAGCTTAGGCTATAAGAAGATTGACAAAACCCTGAAACTGAGCTGCAGCATGATGGCCAAGACCATACAGTGGTTTAACAGGACAGGTTCCACTCAGAACAGGCCTCGCCATGAACGACCAAAGGAGTTGAGTGCACGTGCTCACCATCATATCTAGAGGTTGTCTTTGGGAAATAGACGTATGAGTGCTGCCAGCATTGCTGCAGAGGTTGAATGGGTGGGGGGTCAGCCTGTCAGTGCTCAAACCATACGCCGCACACTGCATCAAACTGGTCTGCATGGCTGTCATTCCAGGAGGAAGCCTCTTATAAAGATGATGCACAAGAAAGCCCGCAATCAGTTTGCTAAAGACAAGCAGACTATGGACATGGATTACTGGAACCACGTCCTGTGGTCTGATGAGATCAAGATAAACTTATTTGGTTCAGATGGTGTCAAGCAACTAGGTGAGGAGTACAAAGACAAGTGTGTCTCGCCTACACTCAAGCATGGTGGTGGAAGTGTCATGGTCTGGGGCTGCATGAGTGCTGTCAGCACTGGGGAGCTACAGGTCATTGATGGAACCATGAATGCCAACATGTACTGTGACATACTGAAGCAGAGCATTATCCCCTCCCTTCGGAGACTGGGCCGCAGGGCAGTATTCCAACATGATAACGACCCCAAACACACCTTAAAGACGACCACTGCCTTGCTAAAGAAGTTGAGGGTAAAGGTGATGGACTGGCCAAGCATGTCACCAGACCTAAACCTTATTGATTATCTGTGGGGCATCCTCAAATGGAAGATGGAGGATCGCAAAATCTCCAACATCCACCAGCTCCGTGATGTCATCATGGAGGAGTGGAAGAGGACTCCAGTGGCAACCTGTGAAGCTCTGGGGAGCTCCATGCCCAAGGGGGTTAAGGCAGTGCTGGAAAACAATGATGGCCACTCAAAATATTGACACTTTGGACCCAATTTGGACATTTTCACTTAAGGGTGTACTCACTTTTGTTGCCAGCGGTTTTGACAATAATGGCTGTGTGTTGAGTTATTCTACGAGGACAGCAAATTTACTCTGTTATACAAACTGTACACTCACTACTTTACATTGTAGCAAAGGGTAATTTCTTCAGTATTGTCACATGAAAAGTTAGAATAAAATATTTACAAAAATGTGAGGGGTGTACTCACTTTTGTGAGATACTGTATATATATATATATATATATATATATATATATATATTGTAAGGTTGGGGTTGATCAGACTCAAGCGGTAGGTGAGTTGTCATGAAACCACAGCAAACATTCATGTCTTATCTGCTGTCTACCTTGTCTCGTTAAAGGCTTTAGTAGGCTCTGCTCAGCTGGTCTCCACCCCAGGCCCTAATTGGGAACAAGATATACACCTGGCAGTGCAAGCCTGCATTGCTGATTAACGGTTGTCTGTGTTTGGCTTTGTGTGTGGTTGTTCCTTGCGTTTACTCTGAGTCTTATTCCGTGTACCAATCTTTGGCTTGTCTGACTATCCCTGCCTGCCTGATACCCCAATCTTCACCTTGTTCTCTCTTTCTCCTGTGTGCTTATAGCCCTGACCCTTTGCTATTACCTTTGACTATTCTTTGCTGTTCCTGCGCTGTTGCTCCCTCTCTTCCAACTGTAGCCAGTTGAGCGTGAGCTAGGGGACCCCGGGGGCCGCGACCTGGATCCAGTTGCAGCCAAATACATCCTCACCACTAGAGGCACTGGTGAACACCCATTGGCTCTTAGACTCCGCTCCCTGGGGAAACCGATGCACTAGCTCCCTGTGTTTCAGTGTCTGTGCTCCAGGGGGCCCTCTTCCCGTATCAGCCAGAACTCATTAGTAGCAGTCAGCCTTAGGTCCACAAACTTAGTGGTGCGCTTCACAACCCTTGGTGTGATTCACACTCCAGTGGTGCGCACCTGTCACCTGACACCAGGTGTCGTGACATGCATGTTCAGTAAGTGCACCAGTCCAAAGTGGTATTTTTAAGGGCATGGCAGCCCATTTTTATTAAAAGAAACGAAAAAGTCAAACAAAACAGTAATCTTCCCTCGCAGGGGGTTCCAACATCATTTCATAATCATGCTTTAGCCTCCTGGCTTTACTCACTGTCAGCTTCATGCTGTTTGGAGAAATAAACACTCTCCAGGTCTCTTGGTTTTAAATGCAGCTCTCCTGCTAAGGCCTTCTGCTTTAGGCCTAGGTCTGTCTCCCACAGACCTGAATGTTCAGTAACTCAGTGCTGTCCTGTAGCCTCAGGCTACAGGAAATAAGAGTCCACCTGACTCCCTTACACAGACTTCCTGTCTGTTAGGTGGGGCCCTGAGTCATAGTCAGGTCACTGCTATACAGAAGCCATGAGCAAGCCACCATAAGATTATGAGACCCATGCCCTCTGCTCCTACAAGGTCTCACTGATACTGCCCTTATGGCTAACACAGGAGTCATCTAGCCTTTCTTGAGCTACCTTTGAGTACTGTCTTGCTAGGTGGACCCTGGTACCGTATACTGTATGTGACACTTTCGTCCTTCGGGACATTCAGCCATTTTGTGCCTTGGTTTGAAACAGTTATGGCACACCTGCCAGATATTCACAATCCTTCTTACCAAAAGAAAAGCAGAACCTGCAAAACAAAAGTTACTTCCTATAGAGAACACCTGCTGGGGGTGTGGCACCCCCATCCCATCCTGGTCATCCTTAAACTGCACCCAAAACCTTCTGTGGCTATTAAATGTACATTGGTCAGTTTAGTACATGCCGACACAAAATCGCAATACCACAGCAAAAACACTCAGATCTTCTTGTTTTGCACATGGGGTTGTACATTTGAATTCTGCCTTCTCACCCTTCCATAGTAAACATGTCTGTAGGTCCTCCTTCCTCCAGAAAGTAACATCATACAATCCAGATCCAGGAAAACATGCATGCAAAAAATGCTCTCTCGTGCAACTCCAAAATGGTCCTCAATTACTGACTTCTGTATGTAATAAAGACAACCTCATTCTGCTTAGGCTTGGCCACACCCAGCCTTAAAGTATTTGCTGCATTGTGAACAGCTGCCTCCACCCTTCCACCTAATCTTACCCACAACCAATGCTAAGGAAAGTAGGGCAAGAGATCATTCTTGTGAGCCACCAGTAGTGCCCTGCCCTACAGCAGCATGGGGTGCATCTGTAGGAAACACCCCCCAAGGCCGAGCAAGGCTGAGCTACTCTTGATCTTAGCCAAAATGCAGAGAAGCTATAAGTTAGGCAAATTCTCTCACTATCAGCTGACATAAAAATGTCACATCGGGAAAAGAATTAGAACACAGCCATGGTAGGGATATTGCTTCTATGCCCCCTTACAGGGAGAGATTAGACATAATGAATGTGGAGTTTCTTGTAGTTGGCTTGTGCTTTGTGGGTGGAAAATCTTTCATTTTAATTTTTGCCAGATTAGTTACTGAGTATGAATTGCACTGTCAGTGGAATATGTACAGTCAATTGCTGTATTGTCAGCTGTCTTTATGTATTGAGGTATAGTGTCAGCCCTAGAGAACAGCATGATATGTACAGTATAGTAGTTGGTGAGAGGCTTTGGGAGCTGGGTTCTTTTACCCCAACAGTGGTAAATTATGTAGGAAGTAATGAAGTGGCTCTCAAAGCCTTTTTTCTCCTTTTGCCTCCCAGACTACTCTAACCTGATTATGGTACAAGAAAAGACTCTTTGGGGGGCTTTGTTTTTTTTCACCCTGTCAGTGGCTCATTAGGCAGGATATAGTGAAGTGGCTCTCAAAGCCTCTCTCTTCTTATGTCTTCCAGGTACACAACAGCTAGTTGTCTGCAAGTGCTATTAATGCACTGCTTTCCTTTTCCTACCTATCAAATACTGGTCCACATGCAGCTCCAGTAAGGAGAGGATTCATCCCACAAAAAAATATTTTAGGGTGAAAGCTCCAAAACCTACACCAAGTGAAGTATGCCTTCCATATCCAATGGGGACCTGGGATATTAAGTGGAAAATATATCTCTACTGAATTAAAAATTAAGAACTGTTGAAAACAGCCCCTTCCTCTTGTCTTCCATCTCCTCTGCTGTGTGTACACCTCTTCTCCTTCAATTGTCCAATATCAGACAGGAGTTATCCATGTATCTGTAGACATAGAGGGTAGAGGCCTTGGAAGTGGGGTCCTAGAGACTCTTTGCTGTTAACAATTTGTGTGACTGCATCAGTTCTGTTAAAGTGGGATCTGCTGTGCTGGGAGTCCCAGAAGTGCTTGTGCTTCTAGTCTCTGCAAAGAGGGTGGTTGTCTCTCTTAAGAGCATAGACAGACTACAAAGAGTCCCCCAGATGTTTGTGCACTAAATTCTGCATATTCCCAAAGCTTTCCCTACACCCCATCCAAGTTTAACCAGCAATGAAACTAAGAAAAGACATCCACTTTCCAGTTATTGCGAGAGACTGTGCACATGTTGTGTGCCTGTCTGCCTGGGGAACCAGAAGGGAATATAACCTGGGACAAAACAGCAGGACCAGTCAGAGGGTATGCACTACAAACAGACCTGTTAGTCTCTACACACTTTACACTAATTTCTCTCTATGCACTTTCTTAGCAGCACTTCCTATGCTTACCCTATCACAGCTAAAGAACAACATGGCTGCTGTGAACTCACCCTTTTATAGTGTGAGCCCTGGCTTATCCAAAAGCCCCCTTGGCCTTTGGACCTTTAAGCCAGCTAGTCTAAATGCATAGCCTAGGCAGTGAATTATAGTTACTATTGTAAATTTCCACATTATTTTGTCAGGTCCATAAATCACAAACATGTAGGATTTGCCATAAACTCATGGTAGTGGTAAACCCGATCCTCATTTCAAATTAGCATTATTTACATCTGCAAATACACACAGATTCTTGAAAAAGCCATCAGTCAAATACATTATGCAAAATATACCCTAATATTTCCACTGACAGTACTGCTGCCGTTGTTGATTCTTGCAATTAATATAAACTGAAATTCTATTCTGCACTTGCAAAGCTCAACTTCTAAACTAGTAATGTTTATTGCGCGTCAAAGTCTGTGTAAAAAAAAAATAATAATTAAAACAAAACATTGTTTTTGTTATTCTATATTTCAGTTTAGTATCCAGTTTTGAGTCGTATTAATTAAGGTTGCTATACCAACTCCCTTGTCTGACAGATTAATTGTCAGTAAGACTGTACAACTTGTCCAATAGGACTCATTATGGAAGCACTCCAAACAGAATCCAGAAATAGCATCCTCCTGAGTTGTCAACATAAAAATGAATCACTTTACAACAGTATCTGATTCAGAATCTGCTGCTGGCATTGGTAAACAGAATGAGAAGCAAATAAAATATGTTTACAGAAGCTTGGCAGTTCACTTTGCCTTGAGGCTTGGACTGTTAAATATCCATGTAGACAAGAAAATAAATATGTTCCAATTATTACATACCATTCTTAATGTCCCATATTTTAAATTCCTGTTATTTTAAAGTTAATCTGTCATATTTTTAGCTACATGCTGTATGATGAAAAAATCATATGCTTTCAAAATAATGATTAATCTATAGTTTTAAATGTGTAAGTAGTTGGGGCAATCACATGTAGGCCTTTATCAGACAGGCAATTATACCACATTTGATATAGTCTTAATTGTGGAATCACCAAGGTGAAATAAGCTGACAAACTAACACCAGCAACGGGACACTCATTTGATATCAACCTAAAGCCGGCCTTACATTATACAATTTTCTTGTTCAATTTCCTTTAGATTTCCCTTCAACTATGTAGTACAAGGGCCCGCCTGATTGCATACAAATTGAAACTGTTTAGGTTTGACCTCATATAATATGGTTTTGGCAAATTGTACAAGACAATTGGCACTGATTAAAGTGGATGGTTGCCAGATGACTGCCATGCTGGATTCTGACAGTCTAGTAACTCTAGTGCATGCCAGTCTCGTGAACCCCCAAAAGCTGCAGCAACAGTTAATGGGGGTTGTTTGTATTCATGGGAATATCAAGTGCTACTCCACAGCCATTGTATCTATCGAATCTCTCTGTGGCACCGCCACCATGGACCATGAGGTGGGAGTAGTCCCAAATCTAATGTATAACACCGCCCTTGCACGAGACTTCCCTTTTTCCTGGGATTTATGGGAAAATGCCAAGGAAGCAAGGCCCCCAGCTGGATCTGACTCCTGCTGCCCCGGAACCACTGGAGGAGCAGAACGATGAGAAAGAGTCTCCACATTTTCCCCTGGAGGTCCTTGCAGGTGACACAAAGAACCCCCATCCACAGATAGACCTTCCAGACCTGCCCACGGCCCGACAAATGTTTGGCATGGCCCAGCTGAGGGATCCCACTTTAGTTAGGGCAAGGGAACTGGTCAAGTGATAAATGGGATACCCCAAGAGCCAGGGGAGGAGGCTATATTCCCACACTTTTCTGTGGAAAATGACCTGTTATACAGAGTGGATGAGATGTGAGGAGAAAGACTGGAACAGTTACTAGTACCACAACCTCACAGATGCATGGTACTAGATTTGGCCCACTCTCATGTTCTTGAAGGACATCTGGGGGTGGATAAAACTAAAGAAAGAACATTGCAATGGTTTTATTGGCCAGGCTTACACAAAGATGTAAAACTATATTGTGAGTTATTCCAGGGTTGTCAGCTCACTGCTCTCGTCTCACATTTCTGGAGCTAATTGGTAACTTTATCCATCATTGAGGTGTCCTTTGACAGGATTGCCGTGGATATGGTAGGTCCCTTGGTTAAGTCCACTAGAGGGCACCAGTATATCCTAGTTGTCTTGGACTATGCTACTTGGTATCCAGAGGCAATCCCATTAAGGAACCCCTCTGCTAAGAGTATTGCCAAAGAGCCGTCCCTTTTATTTTCACGTGTAGATACTCCTCAGGAGTTGTTAACTGACCAGGACACATCCATCATGTCAAAGGTTACTAAAGAATTGTGTAAATTGTTTAAAATTAATCACTTATGCACTTCTGTCTACCACCCGCAAACGCATGGACTACTGGAAAGGTTCAACAAAACCTTGATAGGAATGTTAAAGTGAGTGGCAGCAGATGGTAGGGACTGGGATTGCCTCTTGCCCAAGCTCGTGTTTGCTGTGCGGGAGGTACCGCAAGCCTCCAATGGCATTTCCCCTTTTGAGTTGCTGCATGGCAGACATCTGAGGGGCCTATTTGATATAGCAAAAGAGACCTGGGAGCAAGAGGCAACCCCACTTAAAAGTGTAGTGGAGCATCTTGCTCAAATGCAAAACTGGATTGGAAAAGTCATGCCCATTGTCAAATCACACTTGCAACAGGCTCAGCAGGCTCAGGCTAGAGTCTGTAACCGTTCAGCCAAGATTCAAACCTTTAACCCCGGTGACAGAGTTCTTGTGCTGGCAAGGGTCATACAAGGTTGTAGAGTGGGCGGGGGAAGTTAACAATAGAGTACATCAGCCTGGCAAAAGAAAGCCCTACCAAATCTACCATGTCAATTTATTGAAGCCCTGGAATGACAGAGAATCCCTTATGGTCCCTTAGCTATGACTACTGCAGGTCCTTCTATGGTGCATGGGGTAGAGATTGCTGAGGGACTGTCGGTAAGCCAAAAACAAGAGACCAAGGCATTTCTGCTAAGAAATAGGGAGTTCTTTTCTGATAATACAGGGGTAACTTCAATGATAAAGCATGATATTGTGACCGAGCCAGGGGTGAGCGTTAACTCAAAACTCTATCGCATCCCAGAAGCTTGGCGCCAAGTAGTCTCAGAGGAAATAAGAAGGATGCTGGATCTTGATGTAATAGAATAATCCCATAGTGAGTGGTGTAGTCCAATCGTCATTATCCCCAAGCCGGATGGCAGCATCTGACTTTGTAATGATTTCCGAAAGCTAAATGAGGTGTGAAAATTTGATGCTTATGCCAGGGTAGATGACTTAATTGAGCATCTGGCACATGCTCGATATATATCACCACCCTGAACCTTACGAAAGGGTGTTGGCAAATACCACTTACCGATCATGCTAAAGAGAAGTCAGCATTCTCTACTC
The DNA here is from genome assembly GCA_018402905.1 of Glandirana rugosa. NCBI lineage: Eukaryota > Metazoa > Chordata > Amphibia > Anura > Ranidae > Glandirana > Glandirana rugosa. The sequence continues at coordinate 98,611 of BLSH010516269.1, read as the reverse complement.
CTGAAGGCACTGGCAGTATAATAAGAGAATGCCATTTGGCCTACATGGGGCATCGGCCACTTTTCAGCGGATGATGGATCGTGTCCTTAAACCCCACCAAGCCTATGCAGCTGCATATTTAGATGACGTGGTAATTTTTTATGCAGACTGGGAGAGCCACTTACCTAAAGTGCAGGCTGTCGTTAATGCCCTCCATGCTAATGTGCTGTGGGATTAGAAGAGGCCCGGTATTTGGGAAACATTATTGGCAGGAGGTAGTAAAACCCAAAGTCACAAAAATCCAGGCAATCCAAAGTTGGCCAAGACCCCTGAATAGTGTTGAGCGAACCCGGACTGTAACGTTCGGGTCCGTACCGAACTTTCAGGGTGTCCGTGGCACGGACCCGGACATTTCAAAAATCTCTCAGGTTCGGTCCGGGGGTTCTGCTATATTACTCCACGTGTTGAGAAGCTGCAGGGCAGCCAATCAACAAGCGTTTCACTGGTTTGCCCTTAGAAGCCATCACAGTCATGCCTACTAATGGCATGGCTGTCATTGGCCAGTGCATCATGTGACCCAGCCTCTTTATAAGCTGGAGTCACAGTGCTGCAGTCACATGCTCCTTGGGTTAGTGTAGGGAAAGGAAGCTGAAAGCTTGTTTCTCCGACCCAGTGTACTACGTGACCGGTTACTGTCGGTACGGTAATCATCCGTACTGACACTACCGAAGATTCCCGTTTGGTCACTTTGCGAACAACTAACCGACGGGACGTCGAAGAGTTGTGCACCTCATTATATCGTCTTGGGGGCCTGGCTTGGACTCTCTAAAAACTTTACAGGCCCAGGCACGGTGCCTGTGGGACTTTCAAGCCATGCCTGGGCTTGCAATGTCAGGCCCAAGCGAGTTGTGATAAGTCCCCAGAACCGGTTGAAACCTAACGGACCTAAAAACACTGAAACCCAAAATGATG
>BLSH010516269.1:38129-78722 GCA_018402905.1 Glandirana rugosa | reverse complement strand
CCAAAGCACCCATACTCCCCATGTTGAGGGCATGTAGCCTGGTACGGTTCAGGAGGGGGGTGCTCCCCCATCCCCCTATCCTGGCTGGCCAGGTTGCATGCTCGGATAATGGTCAGGTTTGGATTTTAGGGGGGACCCCATGTCAATTTTTTTTAAAAATTTGGCGTAGAGTCCCCTTAAAATCCACACCAGACCCAAAGGGCCCTATGCAAATTTTTTCAGTGATTTTTTGTTTATTTCCAAGAACCGGCAATACATTACAGCCGCAATTTTAAATGACAATTTTTCATTTACAAATGTAATTTTGCAGTGGCACTATTCTAAACATCCCAGAGGTGCGCCCTTTTACAGGCAGACTAAAAGGACCCCCCAGGCACATTATTTAAAGGAATATTTCATTTGTATTGTTTCACTTTAAGCATTATTAAAATCACTGCTCCTGAAAAAAAACAATTGATTTAAAAACTTTTTTCTCCATTGATACGTCCCCTACGGCAGGACCTCGTACACTTTTTATGGCAATAACTTGCATATAAGCCTTTAAAATGAGCACTTCCTACTTATGATTTATGGCAAGAAGCCCTTTATCTTCTGTTTGTGCCTATCCTTTGGATTAAAAATGAGACTTGTGTTAAATAAACTGTGCGTTGGTCCCTGCCTTGAGTCTGATTCCCTAGAACATATATACCTGTATATACAGTATCTTACAAAAGTGAGTACACCCCTCACAATTTTGTAAATATTTTATGATATCTTTTCATGTGACAACACTGAAGAAATTACACTTTTCTACAATGTAAAGTAGTGAGTGTACAGCTTGTATAACAGTGTAAATTTGCTGTCCCCTCAAAATAACTCAACACACTGCCATTAATCTAACCACAATGCATCAAAATAAATAATCCATATAGAATATCACATCATAGGCAGTGCATTCAAGTGAATAAACCTTATATACAATATACATATATCAGTTGCTGAAATACCTATATGTCCCAAGGCATTTTAGGGAAAAATTGTACAAATGTATAGCAGAAAATAAATGGTGCTCCGTGTGCAAACTCAGTGACAAAAACAGTTCAATCTGAACATTAGTCCATTAGAGAGCTGTAATAATGGATGACAAAAGTTACTGTAAGTGCTTACAATTTTGCAAGTGAATCTTTCTTCTGTGTCTGTGGAGGTGAAGTCACACGTGCCCCCCCCGTGTCCCCACTCACCAAAAGCTTGCACCCCTACAATAGTATCCCGCGTATAATCAGCCTGTCTGTTCTCCTGGACTCCGGAACGATGACGCTCCTCAAGGACAGGTCCTCAGATTATAGGGCAACCACCATGAAGCATATCATGTGTGGAGAAATGGAAAGCCACTCATAGCGTAATTCAGTTAAAGTTTATTGGTGTCCCAAAAATAAAAGCAACCCCGGTATCCACAAATAGCAAGAATATTAAACAGAGCCGTATCAGGCTTACAGCGCCTGCTGCTTTGAGGAAGGTTCGGATTCCTTCCGTCCATTTATTCACTTGAATGCACTGCCTATGATGTGATATTCTATATGGATTATTTCATTTGATGCATTGTGGTTAGATGACTGGCACATTAATCACAACTTTACTCTGCAGATTTGCACATTTTTATTTCTCTGATGCACTGTTTACAATATGATATTTTAAAAATATTTTAGGGCTATTTTATCTGATTAATTATATAGGATTGTGATTAGGTGGTTGGCACAATAATTAACACTTTAGTCTGCTCATTTGTGCACATATCTCTATACCTACCTGCCATCCATTCATTATGTTATAGGACTAATCACTTCTAATTTATTGAATACTTTTCAAGTCTATTGAGAGACAGCGCCATATCCCTTATCCACCTTTCATTACTTATACCCCACCTTGTGAGGTATTCTGGGAGAGGAGCAGTCTTATTTTCATTCATTGTCCAGTTTTCCATCCTTGGCGTAGAAAAATTAAAATATACACAGCCATTAATGTCTAAACCACTGGCAACAAAAATGAGTACACCCCTAAATGAAAATGTCCAAATTGGGACAAATTAGCCATTTTCCCTCCCCAGTGTCATGTGACTCGTTAGTGTTACAAGGTCTCAGGTGTGAATGGGGATCAGGTGTGTTAAATTTGGTGTTATCACTCTCACTCTCTCATACTGGTCACTGGAAGTTCAACATGGCACCTCATGACAAAGAACTCTCTGAGGATCTGAAAAAAAAAAGAATTGTTGATCTACATAAAGATGACCTAGGCTATAAGAAGATTGCCAAGACCCTGGAACTGAGCTACAGCACGGTGGCCAAGACCATACAGCAGTTTATCAGGACAGGTTCCACTCAGAACAGGTCTCGCCATGGTCGAACAAAGAAGTTAAGTGCATGTGCTCAGCGTCATATCCAGAGGTTTTCTTTGGGAAATAGACATATGAGTGTTGCCAGCATCGCTACAGAGGTTGAAGGTGTGGGGGTCAGCCTGTCAGTGCTCAGACCATGCGCCGCACACTGCATCAATTTGGTCTGCATGGCTGTCATCCCAGAAGAAAGCCTCTTCTAAAGATGATGCGCAAGAAAGCCTGCAACAGTTTGCTGAAGACAAGCAGACTAAGGACATGGATTACTGGAACCATGCCCTGTGGTCTGTTATAACAAAAAAAACGTATTTGGTTGAGATGGTGTCAAGCGTGTGTGGTGGCAACCAGGTGAGAAGTACAAAGACAAGTGTGTCTTGCCTACAGTCAAGCATGGTGGTGGAAATGTAATGGTCTGGGGCTCCAAGAGTGTTGCTGGCACTGGGGAGCTACAGTTCTTTGAGGGAACCATTAAAGTCGACATGTACTGTGGTATACTGAAGCAGAGCATGATCCCCTCCCTTCGGAGACTGGGCCGCAGGGCAGTATTCCAACATGATAACGACCCCAAACACACCTCCAAGACAACTACTGCCTTGCTAAAGAAGCTGAGTGTAAAGGTGATGGACTGGCCAAGCATGTCTCACTAACGCCGATGCCTTCTACAGCTCAAAAACGTTGGCGTTTTTATGGGGCCATTGACTAACATGGAGAGCTGCAAAAAATGCCAGAAAACGCTGGCATCAAAAAACGTCCGTGTGTATGAGGCCTTAAAGAATGAGATAGGTCTAGTCAATACATTGCTCGGGCGACCATGGAAGGTATATCCATTGAAAACACAAAAGAGATGAAAACAAACAACATGTGTAAAAACCTAAGATATCAAGTACTGTGATCTGAACATAAGCCTTAGCAGGGGTAAGGAGACAAAAAGGAGAAGAGAAGGAAGAAGGAAAAATACAGGAACAAGAAAAAAGGGGAGAGAAAAAAAAAAGATGGGAAGGAAGAAGAAGTGTTGGTGACAGGGAATGGACTCACCCTTTGAAGAGAAGAGACTTATAAAAGCATGAAAAGTTATGCTCGAGAGACGTATGCCAGACAGGGATCCCAGATTGCATCACGTCTCTCCATGGAGTCGTCACCACATTTTTGGAGAACCTAACTTTCGGTTCATTGTTATAAAAAAAAAGCGTACCGAAAAAAAGTTATAAAAACCAAAAATAAATATAAAATAATAAAAGCCAAAAACAGTTGTACGCTTCTTGTTTTTCTATCTCTATTTTCTCTCTATTCTCTTTCTATTGCTCTCTCTATTGTTGTTTATGCATATCTGTAATGTTTTGTTGCGGTTTATTATAGTGTTTTTTTTTTTTGCAGATATGCAGTGTTTTTATGTAACGCTTAATTATTTTTTTATTCTTAGCAGGAATATTATTTTAGATTATAAGAGCCTGAGGATATAGTTACCTGGGTATTGTGGGTGCCATCATCCTAATAAAGTGAATAAAATGGATATAGGTATGGGATGTCCCACTAGCAACCCAACACTAATTGAAGAACATGGACCGCACCCAGGGAACACACAGTATATAAAAAATATAACAATTTATTGAGAGTAACAAATATACATCAACAAATAAATGACAACATATTGAGTTTAAAATAAATGATTTTACAGCCCCTGCTGGGGATTGCAGGGTGCCGTCTAATGTCCTCTGATGAAGCCAGAGGCCTGTGTGGTACCAATTTCAGATTGTTTCTCATGTTCTCGACCGGTTTCTAGGAAATTCCGCTTCTTCAGGAGAATAGACATCTAGAACATCTGTACAATTTGGAAACTATATATATAATACAAAGGTACAATCAGAAAATAGACAAATAGTATGAACAAAAGATATATCAGCAATAATTGTTGAAGCTCGGATAGATAAAGGAATTGCTTACCCCAAGGAGGCCGTATTCAAATCCAATGGCCAAGGGCATGCCCCAAAAGGTTTACTGCTAGAATTATTGCCCTCGATCTGACATTCGTGGTGATACCTCACATACATGGTGAAATTATTGTTTACATACGACACGAGACTGATGCTTGCGTCCACCTTTGCGCGCGTGCACGGGGGGCAGGGGTGCATTTTTTTTTTAATTATTAATTTTGCTTTTTATTTTATTTTTACACTGTCCCATTCATTTTTTTTAAATCTTTTTTATTTTTATCACAGGGATTTTAAATACCCACTATGATAAAAATAGGTATTGTCGCATATTTCTTTTTTTTTTTTAAATTTGGGGTCTACTAAACTCTAGATCTTTCCCCAGCCCTTAAAGCATCTGACCACACCAAAATCGGTGTGATAAAATGCTTCCCCAATTTCCCAATGGCGTTGTTTATATCTGGCGAAACCAAAGTCACAAAATGCTCATAGCCTCCGGTTTCTTAGGCTATGGAGATGATTGGAGCCATTCTAGTCATTCTCAGCTCTATGGTAAACTGGAGGAACCACCAGCTGCATTCTCACGTTCCCCGGTGGGACAGGAGATCCCGAGAAGACCAGCAACATACTAGTATGTCGCTGGTCCTTGTTGGGCATATATTGTAATGTTCTTTTTTTTTCATGCAGCCTGTGGGTTTAATAAAAAAAAGAACCAATTGGTAGTTATGCCCACCATTAGAAAACCTCCCTTCATCCTCCCACTTCTAATGGTGGTCATAGCCACTTTTTTAAAAAAATATACCGGAGCATAGGGACAATCCCCCCAATTTCCACCCACTGCCCCTATGCTCTGGTATATTTGCTCTTTTTTTAACTGTGGTGGTGAAATAACCTCCAACAGTGGTGGAGTTGCTGCTTTATGGATGGTGGGAGCAAACGCTATTGCTGTCACTCTAAATAAATCAGTGCTTCAGCTGGCGTACCTGAAAATCAAATAAAGATTAATAAAAACAGTAACATATAACAAAATAATATTCCTGAATAAAATGTATATAGATATGGGATGTCCCGCTAGCAACCCAACACTAATTGAAGAACATGGACTGTCTCGGCACCCACGAAACACACATAGTATATAAAAAATATAACAATTTATTGAGAGTAACAAATATACATCAACAAATAAATGACAGCATATTGAGATTAAAATCAATGATTTTACAGCCCCTGATGGGGATTGCAGGGTGTTATCTAATGTCCTCTGATGAAGTCAGAGGCCTGTGTGGTACCAATTTCAGATTGTTTCTGATGTTCTCGACCGGTTTCATGGAAATTCTGCTTTTTCATGAGAATAGACATCTAGAACATCTTTAGAATTTGGAAACTATATATATAATACAAAGGTACAATCAGAAAATAGACAAATAGTATGAACAAAAGATATATCAACAATAATTCTGAAGCTGGGATAGATAAAGAAGTTGCTTACCCCAAGGAGGCCGTATTCAAATCCAATGGCCAAGGGCATGCCCCAAAAGGGCCTATCCCCCCACGGCAGACATTGGGGACAAATGGAGCAAAATAGCTAAATGTATAAAAATAATAAAACATGTGTCATATACCGACCAGAATCTAGTATGAGATAAAGAGATCCAGTTGGTGAGAAAGATGATATGTGCAGGGAATAAATAAAAAAAAAAAAAAAAGAAAACGGAAAACAGAAGGGGGAAAGTGGGGGGATGGAAAGGAGGAGGAATGGCGGACAATGGTGGCGGCAAAGAAAGGAAATTAGGTGAAGAGTGAGAGGAAGGGGGGGGGGTTCCCAAACCACCATCTAGATCCAAGAAAAAAAGGACGAATGGTAAATACATGTTCAAAAAAAGGGGGAATAATAAAAAATACCCACCTCAAAGGGCGACAATGGCTGGGGGAGATACCCCGGAGACAAAGCTGGGTGCTTGATTAGTTTTAGGCAATGCCTGGATAGGAGTATGGAAGTATAAGAGGGGAAGAGGATACTTCCCAAAAGATATCAGGGTTTAAATAGACATCCTGGCTGAGGCACAGCCCCAGCAATGTACATGTGCCTGCATGGGAAGATAGAGAAATAGAAAAAAGTAATGGTGTAAAAAACAGGGTAGGTAGGTAAGGATCCAGCCATAAGGCAGACCAGAAAGTGGACATATGGATCCTTCCATAGGAAGTTAAAGATAGATCATAGCTCACCTGGTAATGTGCCTGTACACAAGATGTCTCCGGAGGAGCAGCCATGTAATGAGCCGTTGCCGCCCGCTCCTCTTTATCCCCTGCACGGACCGCGCCAAAATCACCAGCCGCAGCTGGGTCCGGCGTGGCCATGCCTGGCCCCTCCCACAACACGCACACAGTGAGTGCGCGCTTGAGGCCAGTGAAAGTGCATGGTCAATTGATCAGCACAGTGGCGAGAGTGGAAGCGTTGCCGAGGCAACGCTTCCGCAAACAGAGGGGTCACATGCCCGCCACTCGGTGATTGGTGCCCATGACCATGAAGGATACAGTGAACTGCGACCCGGATAAGAAAAAAAAAGTATTAAGAATAAAGAAAACACAAACACACAAGTAATTTGTCTTATGCTGCTAGCTAAATCTTAAACTTTGCCTGCTCATGGGTGCCGCACCAACTGGCAAAAAGCCATGTTGGGTGCAACAACCATGGGACAGGCACAGCAACATTTACATTGCTCTAGAAAAACACCTATAAACAGTGATAGACATGGCCCACGATCCTAGAAAATGCAAAAAATGCATTGTTCCTGTTCATATATTAGAACAGAAAGGGAGCAATATGCAGAGGAGCTCAACGCTTGACCCAGCCCCCCCAACAACAAGAAACACCCCCACAAGTCACCTACACTTAAGGATCATTCTAGAGAGAGGGTTTATAGGTATGTACTTCATTAATACTGGGTGGAATGTTTTCCCTTAGGCGTTCAACCCAAATGGTTTCCCATTGTAAGATGCGACGGTCCAAATCACCGCCCCTGGGGTCCTCAGGAATTACCTCCAGCACCATAAATTTGACCATCTCTAAGTGGTACCGATGGCAAAGGCCAATGTGCCTGCCCACAGTGGTTAGTTTATCTCTGAAAGAGCAGTAGAGGTGGTCACAGATACTCCGCCTGAATTCCCATATTGTCTTGCCCACATAAAAGGCACCGCACTCACACACCATCAGATACACCAATCCCTTAGTGCCACAATTGGCATGGCACGAGGGTGAGAACAATTCTCCAGTTGGAAGTTTAAAGGTGGTGCCCTCAAGGACCCACGGACACCGCGGACAATCTCCACAGCGGAATGTACCGCGGGGTCCCAGGGGCCGCGAGGGCAGAGGTTCATAGTAACTACTCGTTAGTGTGTCACGGAGTGAGGCAGCTCTCCAGAACACTAGTTTTTTTATTTTATTTTTTTTATTTATTCCCTGCACATATCATCTTTCTCACCACCTGGATCTCTTTATCTTATACTAGATTCTGGTTGGTATAGGAAACGTTTTATTATTTTTATACATTTAGCTATTTTGCTCCGTTTCTCCCCCATGTCCGCTGTGGGGGGATAGGCCCTTTTGGGGCATGCCCTTGGTCATTGGATTTGATTAAGGCCTCCTAGGGGTAAGCAACTTCTTTATCTATCCCAGCTTCACAATTATTGTTGATATATCTTTTGTTCATACTATTTGTCTATTTTCTGATTGTATTATATATACTGTATAGTTTCCAAATTCTACAGATGTTCTAGATGTCTATTCTCCTGAAGAAGCGGAATTTCCACAAAACTGGTCGAGAACATCAGAAACAATCTGAAAATGGTACCACACAGGCCTCTGACTTCTTCAGAGGACATTAGACGGCACCCTGCAATCCCCAGCAGGGGCTGTAAAATCATTGATTTTAATCTCAGTATGTTGTCATTTAGTTGTTGATGTATATTTGTTACTCTCAATAAATTATTATACTTTTTATATACTATGTGTGTTCCGTGGGTGCCGAGACAGTCCATGTTCTTCAATTAGTGTTGGGTTGCTAGCGGGGCATCCCATACCTATATCCATTTTATTCAGGAATATTATTTTGTCATAGGTTACTGTTTTTATTAATCTTTATTTGATTTTCTGGTACGCCAGCTGCAGCGCTGATTTATTTAGGGTGACAGCAATAGAGATTGCTCCCACCATAGATAAAGCAGGGACTCCACCACTGTTGGAGGTTATTGCACCACCACAGTTAAAAAAAAGCAAATATACCGGAGCATAGGGGCAGTGGGTGGAAATTGGGGGGATTGCCCCTATGCTCCAGTATATTTTTTTAAAAAAGTGTCTATGTCCACCATTAGAAGTGGGAGGATGAAGGGAGGCTTACTAATGGTGGGCATACCCACAGATTGATTATTTTTTTTCATTAAACCCACAGGCTGCATGAAAAAAAAGAACATTACAATATATGCCCAACAAGGACCAGCGACATACTAGTATGTTGCTGGTCTTCTCAGGCTCTCCTGTCCCACCAGGGAATGTGAGAATGCAGCTGGTTGTTCCTCCAGCTTACCATAGAGCTGATTGAAGACTAGAATGGCTCCAATCATCTCCATAGCCTAAGAAACCAGAGGCTACGAGCATTTTGTGACTTTGGTTTCGCCAGATATAAACAACGCCATTGGGAAATTGGGGAATTGATTATCACACTGATTTTGGTGTGGTCAGATGCTTTAAGGGCTGGGGAAAGATCTAGAGTTTAGTAGACCCCAAAATCAATAAAAAAAAATAAAATATGTGACAATACCTATTTTTATCATAGGGGATATTTAAAATCCCTGTGATGAAAATAAAAAATAAAACGCAAAGGTCAGTCTCGTGTCGTATGTAAACAACAATTTCACCATGTATGTGAGGTATCACCACGAATGTCAGATCGAGGGCAGTAATTCTAGCAGTAGACCTCCTCTGCAGATCTAAAGTGGTAACCTGTAAAGGCTTGCGTGTGTGCATCATTTTTAAAGCATGTCATGTTTGGTGTCTATGCACTCGGCATGAGATCAACTTTTATATTTCACCAAACATTTGGGCAAAATAGTATGTTTTGTGCATTAAAATAAAAAAAAGTGGTTTTTCCCCCGAAATTGCATTTGAAAAATCGCTGCGCAAATATTTTGTGAAAAAAAAATGTAACACCCACTATTTAAATCTGTAGGGCCTCTGATTTAAAACAAATATATAATGTTTGGGGGTTTAAAGTAATTTTCTAGCAAAAAAAAAGTATTTTTTCATGTAAACAAAAAGTGTCAGAAAAGACTTGGTGGTTCAAGTGGTTAGAAGAGTGGGTGATGTTGGGCATAAAATGCATTTTGGAAAGTAGACACCCCAAGCTATTTTCTGAGAGGCATGTTGAGTCCATGGAATATTTTATTTGTTTGTCATAAGTGATTGAAAAATGACAAAAAAAAAAAAAATACTCAAAGTTGTCACTGAAATGATATATTGCTCACTCATGCAATGGGTATGTGTGGAATTACATCCCAAAATACATTCTGCTGCTTCTCCTGAGTACGGGGGTACCCCATGTGTGAGACTTTTTGAGAGTCTATCCGTGTACAGGACCCCGAAAACCAATCACCGCCTTCAGGATTTCTAAGGGAGAACATTTATTCCTTCACTCCTCATTACCTACCCATGTTTCGGAGGCCATTAAATGCCCAGATAGCAAAAAAACAAAACAAATGACCCCATTTTGGAAAGTAGACAACCCAAGCTATCTGCTGAAAGGCATGTTGAGTCCATGGAATATTTTATATTTTGCTACAAGTTTCGGGGGAATGACAATTTTTATTTATTTATTTATTTTTTACACAAAGTTGTCACTGAAATGATATATTGCTCACACATGCCATGGGTATATGTGGAATTACACCCCAAAATACATTCTGCTGATTCTCCTGAGTATGGGATACCACATGTGTGAGTCTTTTTGAGAGCCTATCTGTGTACAGGACCCTGAAAACCAATCACCGCCTTCAGGCTTTCTAAGGGCATAAAATGGCGATTTTACTCCTCAGTACCCATCACGTTTTTGGAGGCCCTGAAATGTCAAGGTAACACAAAACTTGCCCAAATGACCCCATATTGGAAAGTAGACACCACAAGGTATTTGCTAAGAGGCATGGTGTGTATTTTGCAGCTCTCATTTGTTTTGGAAAATGAAGAAATAAACAGAATTTTTTTTTTTACTTTTTTCAAATTTCAAAACTTTGTGACAAAATGTGAGATCTGCAAAATACTCAACATGCCTCTCAGCAAATAGCTTGGAGTGTCTACTTTCCAAAATGGGGTTATTTGGGGGGGGGGCTATCTGGCCATTCCATGGCCTACGAAACTGTCATAGGGAGTGAGGAGTAAAATCAACTTTTTACGCACTTAGAAAGCCTGAAGGCGGTGATTGGTTCTTGGGATCCCGTACGCGGCTAGACTGCCAGAAAGTCTCACATATGCAGTGTACCCGTATTCAGAAGCAGCAGAATGTATTTTGGGGTGTAATTTCACATATACCCATGGCATGTTCAAGCAACATATCATTTAGTGACAACTTTGTGAAAAAAATAAAAAAAATTGTAATTTCCCCAAAACTTATGGCAAAATATAAAATATTCCATGGACTCAACATGCCTCTCAGCAAATAGCTTGGGCTGTCTACCTTCCAAAATGGGGTCATTTGGGGGGGGGGGGGGGGGGGTTGTGCTATCTGAGATAGGTAGTATGGGATGGAGGCATACATTTTTGCCCTTAGAAATCATGAAGGCGGTGATTGGGTTTTGGGGTCCCATACGCCAATAGGCTCCCAAAAATTCTCACACATGGGGTATCCCCATACTCAGGAGAAGCAGCAGAATGTATTTTGGGGTGTAATTCCACATATACCTATGCCATATGTGAGCAATATATCATTTCAACCTTGTGTAATTGTTTTTTTTTGTCATTTTGCAATCACTTATGACAAAAAAATAAAATATTCCATAGACTCAACATGCCTCTCAGCAAATTCCTTGGGGTATCTACTTTCCAAAATGGGGTAATTTGTTTTTTTTTTTTTTGCTATCTGTGGCATTTCATGGTCTCCAAGCCTGAGATAGGTAGTGTGAGGTGAAGGCAATATATAATTTCAGTAACAACTTTGTGCAATTTTTTTTTTTTTTTGGTCATTTTTCAATCACTTATGACAAAAACATAAAATATTCACTGTGCTCAACATGCCTCTCAGCACATTCCTTGGGGTGTCTACTTTCCAAAATGTGGTAATTTGGGGGGTTTTGTACTGCCCTTCCATTTTAGCACCTCACGAAATGAGATAGGCAGTCATAGAATAAAAGCTGCGGAAATTCCAGAAAATGTACCCTAGTTTGTAGACGCTATAACTTTTGCGCAAACCAATAAATATACACAAATTTACTTTTTTTTAACCCGAGACATATGGCTGAATGCATTTTGGCAAGAATTTATGACTACATTTTAGTTTATTATATTTTTTGTAATAACATAAAGTTGAAAATATCATTTTTTTCAAAATGTTTGTTCTTTTTTTGTTTATATTGCAATAAATAAAAAGTGCAGTGGTGAACAAATACCACCAAAAGGAAGCTCTATTTGTGAGAAAAAAGGACACAAATTTTGTTTGGGTACTACATTGCATGACCGGGCAATTACCAGTTAAAGTGGCACAGTGCCAAATTGAAAAAAGTGCTCCGGTCCTAAAGCTGGAAATCCTTCCGGGGCTAAAATGGTTAATGCCAGGTCATAGTCAGATGTATGTTTTGCTATCACTGCTTACATGTCTTGACGCACATACTGTTTGCGGTTTCCACCACTCCACTAATATTGTGAGGTTCATTCACAAGAACAATGCTTTTCAAACTTACATTTAACAAGCCATGCGTTGTTCCAAGTAGTAGCTTCCTTATGTTATGTTCCCTTTTCCCTAGTTGCTTCAGCATATCAACAAGGATCACAACGTTTCATATATTTTTGGTTCAGTCCAGCTCACGTGGGTTCTAAATTCCGGCATTCATTTGTTGTTGGCTTATGTACATTATTTAAATGGTTAGATCCTTGCACATGAGGTTTCTGACATCACACCACCACAGGGTGGATGCAAACGGATTGAGATGAGCGTTTTTAATTGACTTGTGCCATGGCAAGTCTCCTCATCCATTTCTCATATGCATATTCATGTATCGTGACATTCCATTACGCATATCATTGCATGACACGTTTTCAGTTCTATTAGGCTTGAATTTTCGTTTTGAATTGCCTGCTGCGCCTCAGGTTACCCAGCCTAGGTAAATTACAAGGGATGGACACATTTCAGTCTGGCTCATACATGATTATTTCAGGATAAGCCAATCATCATGTGCAGGCTGCTACATATAAAATTACACATATAGAGTTTCGTTATTCCATGTCTTAGGTGGGACATGGAGTTTTGGAGGTGTTATTGTTGCTCAGGTCAGTACATTCTGGTTCAATTTTTCAGGTCATGGCGTTACACCACTGCAGCATTTACCTATCGTGATTATAGGTACCAATGGGATGAGATGATCGTTTCTAATTGGCTTGTGCGGTGTCAAGTCTCCTCACCTGTTGCACATACGGTACACGTTTTGATTGTTCTTCTGTTATTTTCCTTTCATTACTTGTTTGCCTGACATGTTTTTCAGGTTCCCTAAGCTTGGGTTATGTTTTAGTTGCTTGGTATGCCTCAGTTAATTTTGGCCTCTGTAATTGCATGTGGCGGGATATTACTTTAGTCTAAAAAAAAAAGTGCATGTCAAGGCTAGATAAGGTACTTTCAATGTATAATTCCTGCTTATGACAGTACTGTTTTTGGTTGCATAGGTCATGTCCCAGGCTGCGGACATTGAAGACTTTGCCTCCATTTCCCGACTAGGGGTTCTGGACATGGCAGCATGCCCTCTCTAAGAATCTGGAGCGTCCCAAGACTCATGGCAGAGTTGAAAAGCAGGGGTATTTCATACCCAGCTTTGTCTCAGAAAGCGGAACTTTTTAGATTACTTTTTCCTTGTGCATCAGGCTCCAATGTGGAGCATACTATCTTTGTGAGTAGTTTTTTATACTTTTAAAATAAAGCTTCTTTTTAATTTACTGCACTTAGAGGCGCACCTGTCTTTACTTTGTCGTTCACTACAGAAGATCGGTTACTTCCAAGAGGTGCAGCCCCTTCAGTGCAACAGAGACTTTCCATTTGTTCTACTGTGTTTTTAGTTCAAAATTGTATTCCATTTATTATATGCTATTTTCACGATATTGTATTCACTAGTTTTTATGCTCGCACCCCTTGGTCTCCGGACCTTTGTGTCACTCCCTCCAGTCACACAGACAGGTTCCTCTCATTGTCTCATAGTGCGCTGTAAATACATTGTTTTTTCCAATGTGGAGCAGTATGTTGTTGTAGGGCTCACTCAAAATTGGCTTGTTCTCTCAAAAATAAAACTGCACGACTAAGCCACGTTGATGTGCCATATTTACAGGTCTGTCTGGCCTCTCATCTGCTGCCCATGTTTTTTTTCGGTGGAGGGTTTTACAAGAGGTTTCCACACAGGGTTAATTTCTTTGCCGATAGATACATTTGAATGTCAGAATCTCAGGTCAGCAGAATCTGAAATGGAGGCAGTAGATTTGCTGCTACAGTCAGAACTGGAAAAGGGTTTCATCATAGGGTCTTTTTCAACAACCCCCTTTCATAACTGGAGGGTCAATTCCCTAGGTTTGGTTAAAGGGAAATTCTCCAGCACTTTACATTTGATTTATGATTTATCAGCCCCTCATGGTTCTCATATACCAAGCCTGAACTCATTGATTCCATCAGAAGAATGTTCGCTACACTACACATCCATGGATCAGGTGATACAATGCATCATCAGGGTGGCGGAGGGTGCCTGGCTGTCGAAAGCAGACATAGCTGACGCTTTCAACCTCCTACTGATCTTGCCGTCACTCTGGCAGTGGCATGGCATAAAATGGAGGGGGCAGCCCTTGACTTTTTAATACTTTTGCACAGGCACAGCTGGATACTCACTCATGTGGTCCATTGTCAAGAAGTCATTCATTACCTGGATGATTTCCTCCTCATCGAGGATTCCAGACAGACCCCTACTGATTTACAGGAATGGACGTCAGTTTTCTCAGCTCTAAACATCCCTCTGGAAAGAAAATGGAAGGCTTGGTGACTTCACTCACCTTCTTAGGTATTATACTGCATACTCAGGCCATGCAAGCTAGTCTGCCGGCAGACAAACTAGAAAGGATCAGAGAACGTATACATGCTTTCACGATCTCACATGCAGGTTCCAGGGTAGAGTTGCAGTCATTGCTCAGCATGCTAAATTTTGTCATTAGGATCATTCCCCAGGGGAGGTCCTTTATTTCCCGCTTGTTGACCTTGTTACCCTCAGCCCCTAACTCTGATTCTCAGGTCAAGTTGGATTCCATGGCTCTATCTGACTTACAGATGTGGGATGAGTTCCTTCAACATTGCAACGGGATTGCAATGCTCATCCCTGCAGGATCAAGTTCTTCTCCTCAAGTCTGGACTGATGAAGCAGCCATCAAGAGCTATTCTGCCATTTTTGGCACTCATTGGTTAGCAGGGCCATGGCCAGACAAGATCTTGGCCATGCCTAGGTTTGAAGAGACGTCAGCTTTGTTAGAAATATACCCTATAGTGGCGGTAGCACAGGCGAGCGGTCAATACTGGATCAGGAAAATGATTATATTTTCCACAGACAATCAGACTACCTCAGAGATTGTGAACAAAGACAGATTCAGGTCTTTATTTATCATGTCTTTCATACGTAGGCTGATTTGGCTTTCCCTCCAGTTCCGTTTTCACATACAGTGCGGATTCCTCAATGGTGTAGAAAATACTGCGGCACTTTCCCGGTTTAACTTTCCACAATTTTTTCGGCAGGTCCCAGACGCCGACATCGGTTCGACACCATCTCCGCATTTCTCAACACTACTGATGGACTAGATACTCACTGGGCCAATGCAGCCCTTTTGATCAATAAATCACTATCTATTAATACCGGGAAGGTTTACGACTCAGCTTGGAGAACTTTCCAGGCTTTCCAGACGCAGTATCCGAGGAGGGATATCCACAATATTAGATTTTGACTTTTGTTTGCTGCATTCTGCCACTCACAACTGAAGCTAATCTGTCAGGGATCCAGACGAGCGTTGCGATTGCGCACACATGTACGCACATGCGTGTGGATTCGAAGGAAGGTTCCTACGACCGTTCGGAGGCACACACATGTGCGCATGTGCAGGGATGTGCACTGTGCTGAACAAACTCACGTTAGCTTTTAAAGGGACAGTGGCTGCATCTGAACTTTCCTGTCTGATCTGCAGCTAGTCCATACCTGTACCTGCTACCCGTTACCTGCTACCTGATCTGCTACATGCTTGACCCAGCTTGTTTTGACCACTCTGCCTTCTCCAATCCAGACCCGGCTTGTTTGACCCTGCTTCCTTCACCAGCCTGATACCTGTTGCCAAACCCAGCTTGCCTCCGACCACTCCTTGTCTGCCGATTCTGCTGCTCTGCTCACCCGTGTCTGACCCGGCTTGGTTCATGTTTCTTCTGCCTGCCATGCATCCAGTTCCAGCAACTGCTGATCTGCTACTGCTGTTCCAGTCTCCAGCTGTCTACCACCTGCTGCTGCTGTTCCAGTCTGTCGGCTGCCCAGTGCTTCAGGCTCTGCTTGAAGCATCCAGTGTCCAGTCTGCTGCTGCTTGCCAGAGGCACTCCTACCTCGCTGTACTCACGAGACCACTGTTCCCATTCCAGTGGGCTCTGAGTCAGGGCTGTATGAGAGGTCTCCTTCTACAAGAAGACAAGCTCTACTACCAGGTACATGGTCCTCATTACAGTACCAGACAGCCATGTCTGAGCCTGCGGGATGAACCACTTCCATGGAGGAGATCTGCCAGCACCTCACTGCACTTACCCAAGCCGTCAGCTCCTTGCAAGAAGGCTACACCAGACTGGAGGCACAAGTCCAGACCTCTTCACCTGCACCCAGCATGGCATCCACCTCTGCAGCTCCAGCACTCACCACTCAAGCCAGCGCCAGTCCTTCTGTGGTCATGCTGCCTCCTGAACCCAGGGTCTCCACGCCTGAAAGATTCTCTGGGGACTGGACCAAGTTTCATGCTTTCCGTAATGCCTGTCAGCTGTTCTTTGCCCTGCAACCACAGACTTTTTCCCTGGAAGTGACCAAGCTGGGGTATGTCATCGCCCTGCTTCAGGGGGCAACCACAAACTTGGGCCCACATTCTATTGGAGGAAAATCATGCACAAGTGCAGACCCTGTCAGCCCTCTTTGATGCCATGGCTCAGCTGTATGATGATCCACAGCGTACCACCACTGCAGAAGCTGCCCTGCATGCACTCCTGCAAGGCTGCAGAGCAGCCGAGGACTATGTTACAGACGTCAGACGCTGGAGCGCAGACACCCAGTGGAATGATGCAGCTCTGCGACACCAGTTTCGCATGGGGCTCTCTGAAGGACTGAAATATGAGCTTGCTAGAGTGGGAACCCCCAACACCCTGGAGGGACTGATTACTCTGTCCATTCAAATTGATTGGTGCCTCCGTGAGCGATGAGCTGAGAGAGCTGCACAACCTCACTGGCCTACCTGGATGCTGCCCAGAGTTCCTATCCATGCCTCCTCTAGTCTGGCACTAACCATGCCAGTTCCCAGCACCCCAGAACCTGAGCCCATGCAATTGGGGCTGATGCGGCCTGCACTGACACCTGAGGAGCGACTTCAACGCTGGCAGAACAACTTGTGCATGTATTGTGGAGAGACGGGGCATTATGTTCACAGCTGTCCCGCCAAGACCCGTAAGTCTGCACCTCTTGCTCCTACTGGCCTGGCTTCCTTGTCTGCCAATGCCACTCACATCGCTCTACCCCTCTCGTTTCAGCTGCCGGGAAGAACCCTCCTAGTCAGCGCCGTTATGGACTCCAGAGCATGCAGCTGTTTTATTGATCTACAGTTCGCCTATCAACACAGCATCCCCCTGCAACCCAAGACCCATGGCCTTTCAGTCTAATTCACTGATGGGTCTCATATCAAGTCTGGACTCGTCACCCAGGAAACCCCTTTGTTGCCCATCAGATCTGCCCTTCATGAGGAACTGTTGAGCCTGGATGCTATCTCCTCCATGCTCTTTCCATGCTCTCTCCAGTCATTTTAGGTCTTCCTCTGCTCCAAGCCCATGCCCATGACCTACAGATCAATTGGACTAATGGAGAAGTCAAATTTTCTTCACCCTAATATCAGAGACATTGCACCTCCAGCACTACTATGCCTCAACATGGACCCAGAGATCCGGCAGTCGGTACCTGAACCTTACTACCCATTCCTGAGCGTGTTCAGCAAGCAAGGGGCGGACACGCTTCCCCTTCATCATCCATACGACTGTCCGATTGATCTTCTCCCCGGGGCCAAGATTCCATTCAGACGTACCTTCCCACTAACCGAACGGGAACAAGAGGCACTAAAGTACTATATAGATGAAAATCTTGAGAAGGGTTTCATTCTTCCTTCCAAGTCCCCTGCCGGAGCGGGTATATTCTTTGTCACCAAGAAAGACCAATCACTCAGGCCATGTGTGGACTATTGTGAACTGAATAAAAATCACGATTAAGAATCGTTATCCCCTGCCTCTAATGACCTAAGTTATTCCAGAGACTGAGATCTTCACCAAACTGGACTTGAGAGGGGCCTACAACCTGGTGCACATCAGAGAAGGGGATGAATGGAAAACTGCATTTCGCACCAGGTTTGGACATTTTGAATATCTGGTAATGCCTTTCAGGCTTTGCAATGCCCCTGCCACCTTCCAACATTTCATTAACGATGTGTTCAGAGACTTTTTGGACATTTTTGTAATCGTGTATTTGGATGACATCCTGATATTCTCTGGATCCCTGGACCAGCATGCCAATCAAGTGCTGGGGAGACTTCGACAACACAGACTGTTCGCTAAACCAGAGAATTGTGAATTTGAGAGGAAAAGCATCCGATTTTCACCAACGGGAGTTGAAATGGACCCACAGAAGGTGTCTGCTGTGATCGACTGGCCAGTACCCACAGACAAAAAGGGTGTACAGCGCTTTGTGGGTTTTGCGAACTTCTATAGGAAGTTCATCAAGGGATGATTTTCCACCATCATCTCCCCTATTACGCAGTTAACCAAGTAAAACCCCCATTTCTGCTGGAACTCTGAGGCCCAAGAGGCTTTTTCACTTCTGCCCCAATTCTGAGCTACCCTACATCCTTGAGATTGATGCTTCCAAAATCGCAGTGGGGGCAGTCATATCCCAGCGGCAGGGAATCAAGGACACCTTACACCCTGTGGCATTCTTTTCAAGGAGGCTCTCTCAGGCCGAAAATAATTATGATGTCAGAGATTGGGAACTTTTGGCCATCAAAGCTGCCTTGGAAGAATGGAGGTATCTGCTGGAAGGTGCAACCCACCCGATTCTTATTTACACTGACCATAAGAATCTTGAATATTTACGTTCAGCCAGACGCTTGAGACCACGGCAGGCCAGATGGGCCTTGTTCTTTTCCCGTTTCAACTTCCATATCACGTACCATGCTGGGTCAAAGAATACCAAGCCTGATAGCCTGATACCTTGTACGATGGCCCCAGAGATTTCTCTGTTCCTGATACCATCTTGCCAGCAGGTAGTTTCCTTCTTTTACAAGCATATCTCTTGTCACAGATTAAACATGCCTCTATGACCCATTCCAGTCCTGCTGGGTTAACCCTCACTTGCCGGGATAATCTGCTATGGAGAGGAGATCGGATTTTTGTACCAGAGAATATCCGGGTGCAAGTCTTAAAGAACCTGCATGTTCACCCCCTGGCAGGTCAATTTCAGTATTCATAAAACTACGGAACTGGTGCAGTGTACTTTCTGGTGGCCCAAGTTGGAGGACATTTGCAGGAGATATGTAAATTCCTGTCCTGTCTGTATCCAAAACAAGACAGCAAGGAGCCGAGTCTGGGGCCTACTCAAACCCTTGCCCATCCCAGACAGACCCTGACAGATGATCTCCATGGACTTTGTTGTTGAACTACCACCTTCCGAAGGTTGCACAGCAATATTTGTGATTATTGATCGTCTGTCTAAGATGGATCACTTCCTACCTTTGAAGAACACTCCATCCATTGTAGAGACTGCTCGAAGCTTCATTAAGGAGATTGTCAGATTACATGGAGTACCTGCAAACATCGTGTCGGATGGTGGGGTCCAGTTCACTTCCCGCTTCATGTGAGCTGCTACAGATTAAGTTGGCGTTTTCTTTGGCCTATCATCCGCAAACCAATGGACAGACGGAACGCACCAATCAAACTCTGGAGCAGTACCTCCACTGTTTTACATACTTCTCCCAGGATGATTGGGTACCCTTGCTACCACTTGCAGAGTTTGGCTATAACAATGCCAGTCATTCGGCCACGGGGCAATCCCAATTTTTTTGCAAACTATGGCTTTAATCTGTCTTTTCCTGCCCGACATTATTCCTGAATCCACAGTCCCAGCGGTACAGAGTACAGTGGACTTCTTAAGCAGGAACAACAAGGTTCTTCAGGAAGCAAATCGCCAAAGCAAAGGCAGACAACAAAATGACTTTTGACAAGAAGAGAAGGGGGGAGCTGGAGTTGCAGCCTGGTGATCGGGTATGGCTTTCTACAGCGAACCTCCGGTTGGCTTGTCCCTCCAAGAAGCTGGCACCCAAATTCATCGGCCCCTTCTCAGTGAAAAGAGTTATCAACGCGGTATCTTATGAACTTTCCTTACCTGACTCTTTGAAAATTCACCCTGTATTTCATGTTGCCTTGTTGAAGCCTGCTGTGCCTGATCCCTTCCCTGGTAGAGGGTCCAGGCCACCAGAACCTGTCCTCATTGAGGAAATGAAGAATATGAGGTTGAGGCTATTCTGGATTACAGGAAGAAACAAGGTCAGATCCAATTCTTAATTAAATGGAAGGGTTATGGACCAGAGGACAATTCCTGGGAACCTGAATCAAATATCCATGCAGACAGACTAGTCAAAGCCTTTTTCCAGACCCACCCAGAGAAAAAAACACCAATGGGCATCCCGAGGCTGCCCCTTGGGGGGGGGGCAATGTCAGGGATCCAGATAAGCATTGCAATTGCGCACGCATGTGCACACGCGCGCGTGGATTTAACGAAGATTCCTACGACCGTTTGCAGACACACACATGTGCGCAACTAACACACAATAGCGCGCTTTGGCACCCAGTGGCCTTTAAAGGGACAGTGGCTGCATCTGAACTTTGCCGTCTTATCTGCAGCTAGTCTGTACCTGTACCTGCTATCCGTTACGTGCTACTTGATCTGCTACCTGTTTGACCCAGATTGTTTTGACCACTCTGCCTTCTCCAATCCAGATCTAGCTTGTTTGACCCTGCTTCCTTCATCAGCCTGATACCTGTTGCTGAACCCAGCTTGCATCCGACCTTTCCTTGCCAGCCTTTCCAGCTGCTGCTGTTCCAGTCTCCAGCTGCCTACCACCTGCTGCTGCTGTTCCAGTCTCCAGCTGTCTGCTACCTGCTGCTGCTGTTCCAGTCTCCAGCTGTCGGCTGCCCAGTGCTTCAGGATCCACTTCCAGCATCCAGTGTCCAGTCTGCTGCTGCTTGTCAGAGGCACTCCTACCTTGCTGTACTCACGAGACCACTTTTCCCATTCCAGTGGGCTCTGAGTCAGGGCTGTATGAGAGATCTCCTTCTACAAGAAGACAGTCTTTACTACCAGGTATGTGGTCCTCATTACATAATCTACAGCACCATTAAAACATATCTGGCCAGAATACAACATTTTTTGTCCTTGCAGGATCCCAGGAGGCCATCCATTTTTGCAGCGCATGCAATGAAAGCGATTCTCAAGGGAATTCAGAAGAGCAGCCCCCCTACCATGGCTAGCAGACTTCCCATCACAGGCCAGATATTCTGGGGTATGTCGGATATGTTCAATATGTCCCCTTTTGGGCGTCTACCGAGTTTGGTGTTAAAAGCGGCCATGTATCTGGCATTCTATGGTTTCCTCAGACCAAGTGAGTTCACTTGTTCTGGGACAATTTCCTGCATTCTCTTGATCAATCAGTTGGTTAGGCACTCCAATTATTTCCAGCTGCACATAGAGGCATGCAACACACAGCAAACAGGAACCAGTACAATCAGATTGTTTAAAACTAACAATGCCTGGTGCCCTGTCACGGTTTTGGATCAACTCATTGTGATGTTAGCAGACAAACCCAGGGATAGTCCATTATTGCCCTTCCCGAGTGCTCCCCTTTCTACATCACAGTTTGGGAAACATTCCTGTTGAACCATGGGTTTAATGCCAAAGCATATTCAGGACATTCTTTCAGAATAGGTGTGGCCTCCGCTGTCTCTCGTCAAGGAGTCATGTAATTAAAAAATTAGAAAGGTGGAATTTATCATGTTTTTCTAGATACATCCCGGATCCACAGGTTGAGATGTCTCTAGCATTTATGAATTTGGTTGATTAAGGTTCTTACAATGTTTGGCAAATAACTCTGTTTGATAAAGCTCATCCTATGTCTTTATTTTTGCCCCCTTTTAGGCGTACCGACAAAGTGACTACGGCACACCCCAGGTCACTTACTTGTCCTCCTCAGTAACTTTCCTAATATGGTTACTTGAGATTCTGAGTACAAATATACTGTATATATATATATATATTTTGTGACGGTATGTGAGGCAAAGTCATAGATGGACGCTATGTGTCGCCTCGTATGCGTTCATTTAAAGTGGACTAAAGTGGAATCCAGTCCATCTTTTGCCAGCCACCATGGCAGGGTTGGTCCAGGACTGGATTTTGTGGTCCACTGAGGTCCACTAGCAGCTGTGGTTTAAATAGACTAGGAAGAGAGCAAGGCTTTGCTCTGCCCTGGGATTCAGAGCAATTAGCCAGGGAAAGCTGACACACGGAGCTTTGGCTTATGGACTAAAGAAAAGGTTTGCACTAACTTTGTTTTGTGGGTGTCTGGGACAAGCCCTACACTGCTCAGTAAGGAATGCTAATGTTTGGTTAGAGCCGGAGAGACAAGGATTTATTTTTGCTGTTTTGTTTATTTTTACTCGCAACCTTTTATCATTAAACCTGGCTGCAAGCCAGATTTTAAGAAACTGCTGCCTGAACTGTCTTCATCCCAGGGAAGCTGATCCCCACAAGAGCTAATCCCTCACATGTGGTGGACTCAGCGCTCAGTTTCCTAAAAGAAGGAGATGTTAAAAGCCCTGCTACAAGCCACTACGGCTCAGCAAGAAACCAACCTCCAGGTCGCACAGGCCACGCAGCTCAGCAGGAGGAGAGTCACCGACAACATGAGGCCCAGATGGAGATAAACCGCCAGTTGGTGGAGGCTCTGGTGGAATTAAAAAAAGGGGTCCACCCAGATGAAAGGTATTAAGGATGAAATTTCTCAAGTGCACCAGGAAATTCATAAGATAGAGGAAAGAATAACAAAGACGGAAGAGAGGATCAGCACAATAGAGGATGAGATGAACCCCTTAAGTGCTGATGTACAATTCCTGAAGGAGAAAATCGATTCATACACTGCTAAATTAGACAATATGGAGAATAGGCTCTGGAGAGAGGATGTAAGGATAGTGGGCAGTGAAGGACCCCACCCTGTGAAGTTCCTGGAGGGCTGGTTTAAGGATGTTTTCGGAAAGGACATATTTACGCCATCTTTCTTCATAGAAAGGGCCCATCGGGTTCCTGCTAGACCACCCCCTCCGGGAGGCCACCCTAGACCGTTGCTGGTGAAGGTGTCTAATTATAGGGATAAGTCCATGATTCTTCAAAAGGCGAGAGAGATTGGAAACATTCTCTTTAATGGGACCAGGGTCTCCATTTACCCGGATTTTTCCCCCGACCTTCAGAAACGAAGAGCTAAATTTGGGGATGTGAAACGTAGATTGCCTCAACTGGAGATCCCCTTTGCATTACTCTACCCCGCAAAACTGAAGATTACAGCCCTAGGTGGTGTTCAGTACTTTGAGAAGACGGATAAAGTAGTGAAATGGTTGGAGGACAATAAGGGAAGACTACAAATAAACAAGGGAGATGCATGGAGATGTTAACGACATTTGATATACTCACTCATGGGGACTTCGGGGGGAAGGGGGGGGGGAGGGGGAGGGAGGGGGAAATCCCTCGTTTGCTCTTCCTCGTCGTTTCCCCTTTCTCTTGTTTCTTCACTCAGTTTTGTTTTTTGTTTTTTTTTTCTTTTCTTCTTTTTTTCTCCTGGGAGTAGTATGGGGAACTGCACAAAGTAATGAAGGAACATAGGAGTATGAAGATTTGGGGGATTGTTATATTTTTGTGTGTTAGTATAATTTGTGAGTTGGGGGGACAGGGAGGGAAGGGGGGGACAGGGAGGGAAGGGAGGGACGGGATGGGTATGCACGCGTGAATGCGGCTCACTTGAGAAAGGGAAAGTCACACACAAAGCCCCAAGGGAGGGCCTGGATAGGTATGGAAAGAGGGGTGGGTACAGCAGTAGCATGGGAGGTGTGAGATGTGTATGTGAGAGATGGATTATGTACAATAACAAAAGTCACAAGGTGGGACATAGGAGATTAAATGGGGCAAATAGAAGGCACGAGAAAGTGGATAAAATTAAACACAATTTTTCACAGGTATGGGGTAGTAGGAAAAAAATATTATTTATGAGTCTAGACCTTGGAAATCCTCATAGACAGGTTAAACAAACCTTAAGAAGATTTTTGTCTTACGCGAATATGGCATGTCAGATCTTTATGCAAAGTAGTACTTCCGTGGCGCCTTTTTACTGCCTTCCTCATAATACAGCCAAATAGGTTGAAAATTGGCTCCTGGAATGTCAGGGGTTTGGGGAATGTAATGAAAACCCAGGCAGTGATCTCCTGTATGGAAAGTAATGATGTGAAGATAGTCTGTCTGCAGGAAATGCATTTCAGCCCAGAGGCTATCCCACATCTTGGGGGTAGAAGATATAATACACAATTTCATTCTACTCATTCCTCGTACTCACGAGGAGTGAGCATTTTTTTTAACAACGAGGTGTCATTCTCCCCCAGACAGACTAGTATAGATAAGTCCGGGCGTTATGTTTTCTTGTATGGGGAAATAGAGAACAAGGAAATTGTTCTTATTAACATATATATTCCTCCCCGTTCAATTTGGAAATATTAGACAAAGTTTTTGAATTTATTATGGATAAACCACATATTCCAATCTTCATGGTGGGCGACTTTAATATGGTCCTCGATGAAGGGCTGGATAGACTCCCCCCCAGGGATCAGAAAAAGGGGAAAAAAGGAAACCGACTTACTCAGACGCTGTTAGAATTTGGACTTAGGGATATGTGGAGGGTGAATAATCCGGAGAAACGACAATATTCATGTCACTCCGGTACGCACCGCACATTTTCCAAAATTGACTTAGCGATAGGTAATGAAAATGCCCTTAGCCTGGTGCACGACGTGATATACCTGCCCCGGGGTCTGTCAGACCACTCCCCTTTGTTGATGGTTGTCAACCTGGGGGAGAGGTGCTCCAATAAAGAGTGGAGGATTAGTCCTCATTGATTGGTATTGATGGGGGACTCGGATGGGGTTCTAGAAGCTCTGGCGGAGTTTGTAGAGATAAACGCGGATTCCGCTCCAATAGACATAGTCTGGGACACTTTAAAAGCCTTCTTACGAGGCACTCTAATACAAAAGGTTAGTAAATTAAAGAAGGACTCTAAAAAATGGCAGGAGAGTGTAAAACAAGAGGTCGAAAAAGCAGAAAAACAGTATATAGAAGATCCTGATCCAGCTAAATATGGACACTTAGTGGATATGCAGCAGGCATATAAATCCTCTATTATGAAGAAAGAGGAAAATAAGAGATTTTTTCAAAGATACAACACCTTTGTTGAGGGTGAAAGAGTGGGGCGTGCTCTGGCTTTCCTAATAAAAACAAATTCCTCGGCTAAAGGGGTTCCCATAATAAAAACGTCGGAAGGGGGGATGACTTCATCAATATCAGGAGTCACTGAGGCCTTCAGAGAGTATTATGAGGGATTGTATCAGTCTCAAAGCGGTAAAGGGGAGGAACTAGAGACAGATTTTTTGAGCAATTTGATGATTCCTACCCTCTCAGACAGCGATAGAGAAGCCCTAGACGCCCCAATTACATTAGATGAAATACAAAATGTGGTGAGAGCCATGGCCAGTCAGAAATCTCTGGGCCCAGATGGACTCCCAGTGGAGGTATATAAACGCTATGGGCAAATACTACTCCCGGAATTATTCAAGGTGGCGGATTGGTCTCTGGAGCATGGGGAATTACTATCTTCCATGCAGGAGGCCACAGTAGTAGTGATACATAAAGAGGGGAAAGATCTGGTAGAGGTCGCCTCATATCGGCCAATCTCACTACTGTGCACAGATATTAAAATTCTTGCAAAGGTCTTGGCAGCCAGATTAAATAAGGTGATACAGAAAGTCATCCATCAGGACCAGTCGAGATTTATTCCCAACAGGTCCACCAGTATGAATATTCGAAGGGCATTTCTGAACTTGCAGACAAACACAGGGAAAAAAAGTACTAGGGACATCCTGTCCCTGGATGCTGCCAAGGCCTTTGATAGCCTGGAATGGGATTATCTGTGGCGAGTTTTGGAGATGTTTCGGTTCGGCCCGGTCTTTATTGGTTGGATTAAAACTTTTTATAAAGATCCCTCTGCTAAGGTTCGGGTGAATGGGAGGTGCTCAGAAAGGTTTCCCTTAACAAGGGGGACGAGACAGGGGTGCCCATTGTCGCCCCTGCTCTTCGCCCTGGCGATTGAGCCATTAGCAATTGCAATTAGAACTGCCACAAGCGTGAAGGGGTTTCATAGATCTTTTGGGGAAGAGAAGATAGCGTTATATGCAGATGACATACTTTTGTTTCTGGATGATACTTCGGCATCTTTGATCTCAGTGATGAATATGGTGAATGAATTTGGAAAATTGTCAGGAGTGAAAATAAACTGGGAGAAGTCGGTATTGATGCCGGTGGATGTATTGGAAGCCCCACTACCTAAGGAGGCTTCCCGCCTGGCAGTATCAGGTAAAATTAAGTACTTAGGTATTGACTTTACAAAAGATCTGAAAGATTTCATTCCAAACAATTTGGTACCACTTCTTAATACATTTAAAAATAAGAGTGAGATATGGCGACGTCTCCCCCTCTCAGTAGCTGGTAGATGTAACTTGATACGGATGGTATGGCTTCCCCAATTGCTTTATATTCTTCACAACTCCCCAGTATGGCTCCATGAAAAATGGTTTCGGAAGATTGATGGAATTTTTCGAGATCTGCTGTGGAAGGGGCGGGTAGCAAGAATTTGTCTGAATACTCTGCAGGTGCAACCAGGGAAAGGGGGTATGGATCTTCCGCAGCCTAGGAACTATTATTTAGCAGCGCAGCTTCAACATTTGGTGGGCTGCGGGACTAGGGGTGGTTACGATCTGAATGGACGCCTGATGCTGGAATCCACCCCTCATAGAACAGTTTTGGAAGCGTTAGAGGCTAATTCATTTGTCAACGATGCCCCAACACTAACAATGATAGTCAAGATATGGAAAACAGTTAAAGAGCAAATGGGAGCCAAAGGGGTCATCTCAGCGATCTCCCCTTTATGGAACAACAGGAACCTAAAAGAGTTGTGTGGGATTGGAATAATTAAAGACTGGGAAAGTCGAGGAATTACTCAGCTGGCCCAACTGTTTGAAGGTGGAAATTTGAAAACCTTCCTAAATCTCAGGGAGGAGTTTGGTATCACGGAACGATCATATTTTGGTTATATGCAAGTCAGACACGCATTAAGCGCACAGTTTAGAAATTGCTTGGTGGAATGGGGGGGAGGTGACCCTGTTGCAAAAAGTGATCGAACCTACCTCACGGAAAGGTATGATCTCTACATTGTATAAAGGGCTGAACATAGGTAGAGAGAGTGAGGTAGAGCTTGGGGTCAAGAAGAAGTGGGAAGAGGATATAGGCCCAATCTCTTCAGTGCAGTGGAGATCTATTCTGGACTCATGTACCTTGGTGTCGATGGCACCGTCGCAGAGAATGTCGCACCTCTTTCTTTTGCACAGAGTTTACTATACCCCCCAGAGATTATTTAGATTCGGGAAGAGGAAAAATTATAGTTGCCCTAGATGCCAGCAAGTTGGAAATCTTATCCATATGATTTGGAGATGTCCAAAATTGAAGAGGTATTGGGAAGAAGTGGTTAGTTCTCTAAATAGAATCTTTAAGACTCGGATAGGGAAAAATCCCTTACAATGCATTCTGGGCAATAGACAGATCAGGGAAAATGGAGGCCGACTTCCGACCGCCATATTGAGCTACCTATTCCAGGCAAGGAAATTGATTGCCCAGAAATGGCAATCAAGAGTCCCCCCGACCAAGGAGGAATGGTTAAACTCTGTGGAAGAGGCTATGTGGATGGAGAGGCGTGTGTTTGTATAAAGGAGCAACTTGAATGGGTTTAAAAAAAAATGAAAGTTATGGCTTCTAGATAAAGGATACCCAGTATAATGGCCTAGAGAACAATTGGTATAGGAGGTTGCCTAGGAAGTAAAGGGTTATTGAATAGCGAATTAGGAGATATCTCTGAGACACAAGGAGTCTAACAATACGACGATATCGGATGGTAGAAAGCATAATTTTATAAAATTTATTTATAACCCTGAAGAGAATAGAAAGGTGGGATGTGTGAAGAGTGTGTATGGGGAAGGATGATTGACTGGCTTGCCTGTTGAAGTCGGGACTGCTTGTGGGAGGGGGTAGGGATAATGATTTTCTTACTATCGTCCTGGTTGTGTATTTCTTGTTCTTCTATTATTTGGACTTTCCCTTTCCCCCTTTTGTGTTTTGGAAATAAAGTATATAGATATTAATGGGGGGAAATTTGGGAAAAGTAATGACCACCACAATATTGTAATCAGCCAGGAGGTTAGTATGAGCTTCAGGCTGAATATTCTTCCTCCTGAGATAAGTTACTGATGTGGTTAAAAAAAAAAAAAGGGGTCCACACCTCCAGTGCCAGTGGAACAAAAGTTTGTACATGCGGTTACCACCTGCAAAAGATGACAACTGCGGATGATGTGGAGGCATGCCTCACCACTTTTGAGAGAGTCACTGTGTGGGAAGGATGGCAAAAAGGACAATGGTTGGGACTGCTAGCACCTTTTCTGACAGGTGAGCCCAAAATGACTATTTTGATTTGTAACCCGATATGGCCCAGGACTATGACTCTCTAAAAACGGAGATACTTACACGCCTGCGTGTCACCATGGCAGTCCGGGCGCTCAGCAAGGTGCATCAGTGGACCTACCGCATGGACCAGCCACCCCACTCCCAAATGTTCAACCTGATCCATCTCACAAGGAAGTGGTTACAAACAGAAACTTTTCCAGGCGTGTGGTCATGGACCGGCATCTGCATGCGCTCCCTGCTAGTCATGGGGACCCCAAAACAGCAAACCAACTGGTGGACCTTGTGGAGAGATACACAACTGCTGAGGACTTGTTGCACCCGTCTGCACCCCACTCCAATGTATCTAGGGGTGCAAGATTGCCCACGGACCTGGAAAGACTGTTACAGGGTTCAAGGTGTGGGGAAGAATGATAAGACTGCTGTTAGATTAGATAATTAGACTGTGGACTCTAGACCCTTGAGAGGACTGGGTATAGGCCATATACAATGCTTCCATTGCCATGCATTTGGTCATATTGCTGCTAATAGAGTTGAGCGAACAGCTGGATGTTTGGGTTTGGTGGGTTCGGCCAAACTTTGCGAAAACGTTCGGGTTCGGTACCGAACTTGACCTGAACTTTACCCCAAACCCCATTGAAGTCAATGGGGACCCGAACTTTTCGGCACAAAAATTACTGTAAAAAAGTCCTGGAAAGTGCTAGAGGGCTGCAAAAGGAAGTAGAATGATTTTAGAACAATAATCTGTCCCTTATAGCAACAGCAGGAACCTGACCCTATAGGAGTAGGCGATGATTTTAGAACAATAATCTGTCCCTTACAGCAACAGCAGGAACCTGACCCTATAGGAGTAGGCGCTGATTTTAGAACAATAATCTATCCCTTGCAGCAACAGCAGGAACCTGACCCTATAGAACTAGAAGATTATTTTAGAACAATAATCTGTCCCTCTAAGCAGTAGACTCTACCTTGACCAGTCAGATTGGTCTGTAATGCAGGATGAGATGTTATTAGATCTGCAATCTGTCCCTAAAAGCCGTAGTAGTAGTAATCTCTACCTAGTCCACAATTAGATTGTTCTGTAATGCAGGATGATCGTTCTGCAATCTGTCCCTCACTGCACCGGCAACATCCTCTCCCTATACTAGCCAGAGAGCATGTGACATGCAGCACTAAGTGACTCCAGCTTATTAAGAGGCTGGGTCACATGATGCACTGGCCAATCACAGCAATGCCATTAGTAGGCATGGTTGTGATGACTTCTAAGGGAAAACCAGTGAAACGCTTGTTGATTGGCTGCCCTGCAGCTATTCAACAGGCGGGATCAACTACGAGAAACCAGAACCCAAACGTTTTTTTGAAATGTCCGGGTTCAGGCAAATGTGTGTGATTGCTATTGACTGGAAACCCACCACTGCACTGCTTGACTCTGGTAGTGTGATAACGTTGGTTAAAAGCAGCTGTGTAAATCCTACAAGTTTACACCCTAGCACTGTCAGGGTCATTTGTATCCATGGGGCACTACCAGACAGTGCTGGTTGAGATTGACACCCCTTGCGGCAGAGTGACCCATTCAGTGGGAGTGGTACCTTCCCTGCTTCAGGAAGCCCTAGTGGGGAGCGGTTTTCCACATTTTTGGAGGTTGTGGGAAGGCACAGAGAGCCTGGAGGAAAGAGTTCCTCCTGCTGAGAAAGCACGGGAGTTCTCACCAGACACTTTTTGCCAAATGGAAGGGAAAACTGGTGGCAGGACCGAGGAGGGAGGAGACCCTCTTCCTTTTCCTGTACTGGCTGGGGAGCTGGAGGAGCTTGAATATAGCTCCCAGCAGGGGGCTAATGTCCCAGACTATTTCTCTGTCCCTGCTGGTGAGAGTGAACCGAATGTAGTCCCTGACTTGGAGGTCCAGAGAGAGGACTTCTGTACTGAGCAACTACAGGATGTCACTCTCCTCGGAGCCAGAGAGAAGGTGAAGGTGATTGATGGGGAACCTGTGGACCCCAATTGGGGGGTGTCTTTTCCCTAAAAAATTGTTGTATCAGGTGGTGAAACAAGGAGAGGATGAACTGGAACAGCTACTGGTTCCCAAACCCTTCCGCCAGATAGTGCTAGAGCTGGCCCATGGCTATGTAATGGGCGACATCTGGGTATGGAGAAAACCAGGGAGAGAATAACCCAGAGATTCTTCTGGCTGGGGTTGTATGCAGACGTCAAAGAATACAGTTATGCCCTAAGTGTCAAATGACAGCCCCGTCACCCCATTTTCGTAGTCCCCTTGTCCCACTTCCCATAATGGAAGTGCCATTTGAACGAATTAGTATGGATCTCGTGGGACCAGTAGTAAAATCTGCACAGGGACACAGCACATCCTGGTGAGCCTGGACTATGCGACCCGCTATCCTGAGGCCATACCCTTGCGGAATACCTCTGCTAAGACTATCTCTAAGGGACTGGTCCAGGTGTTTAGGTGGGGATCCCTAAAGAAATCTTGACTGATCAGGGTACCCCTTTCATGTTCAGAGTGACCAGAGAATTGTGCAAGTTGTACAAAATTTCCCATCTCCCTTCCTCTGTTTACCACCCACAAACTGACAAACCTGAAAAAAGGTGGTGGATAGAGAGGCGCATGCATGATAGCTCTGACATGGCTGCTTAACGCTGGAGCTCCCCACCGCCTTGGACCATCGGCGGCTACAGCCCGTGCATATTGAGCCCAGGACTGGCGATTTCGGGACACCTGCAATGCCAGAAGCCCGAGCAACACAAGGAGAGACCTCAGGCCACAATTCGAAAGTGACCCCCCGGACTGGGTGTACCAAGATGGCCGCTGCGGCCGAACAATATGGCAGATGGAGGGACAGCGAATAGACCGATCCTATGCCCTGCAACCCTCACATACACCATTGTTCAGGTAAAGGGGCAACACATGTTAACTCCCTCTCCCACCTCGACTGAATCTCTATTGGGCCGGGCCATGGAAGACTATACACTCTCCCCTATGGGGCCTACCTTAGCCTGTCCATCTGAACCCCCCACGTCTAACCTGCTGGAAGGAGGCCCCACATTTAACCCCTCTGAGCTGCGTCTTAAAATGTCTGAACTGCTTGACAGAGGCCTGGCAAACACCGCAGCCAGAATCACGGGGGAAATTAAGACTGATTTCCAGAATTTGGGAGCCAGAATGGATGTAATAGAGCAGAAATTGGACAATATGGTCACAAGGACCAACCAAAATTCTGACCACATACAAATCCTGCAAGACCAATTGGAGACAGCATTATCCAGATTAGACGACCTT
Organism: Glandirana rugosa; assembly: GCA_018402905.1. NCBI lineage: Eukaryota > Metazoa > Chordata > Amphibia > Anura > Ranidae > Glandirana > Glandirana rugosa. The sequence goes on along the minus strand of BLSH010516269.1, from coordinate 46,720 downwards.
GAAAATAGGTCAAGAAGATATAATTTTAGGGTCAGAGGCCTTCCGGAAAAAATCACGGAAATTCCAGCAGCAATCAAAGACCTTATCAAGTCCGTAATTCCAGATATTCCCCAACACCGTCTTGAACTGGACAGAGCACATAGAGCACTTGGCCCCCAGAGGAAAGATGGATCTCCCTAGAGATGTCATAGTTAAGCCCCATTTCTACATTACTAAAGAAGAGGTCATGAGACAAGCCCGCTCTAGACCCCAAGTGCTATGCTCAGGTCATCAGGTCCAAATATTTGCAGATCTTTCTCCCACAACTATCCAAAGAAGAAGGTCTCTCAAACCCCTCCTAACCATACTATCTCAAAAAGAAATCAAGTACTGGTGGGGGTTCCCTTTTGCAGTGAAATTCACTTTCTGCGGCAAAACACATGCCTTCAGCGACATCCCTCATAGAGAAAAGATCCTTCTCAACCTGAAGCTCATCTCACAAGACTCCGCCATGGACTACAACAACTCTGCTGCTGTCTCCACGAAACGCCCTCTGCCGAATAGCCCCGTCACCCCTAGTTGGAACAAAACCAAGAGCATCACCGACAACATGCCTCCCTAATCTGGGATCATGAGGACCCGCACACTGGGGCTATAAAACCCCAAATCCCCTGGAACACACCAAGACTGTAGTATGACTTGTTCCCCTTCTTCTCTTAACTGAGATCTGGTGAACATTCATTCGTCATTACTGTTACTATTCCTGTACATCGTTTGCTGCGGCCACACATTCCTCAATTTCTAGGCACAAACGGCCTCCTCACCTCCTTATGGACATCCCCCGAACAGAAGCCAACTCTCCAGCCTCCCCATATGATCATCTTTAACTCTCATGTTTCATTATCAAGGACATGCCTGGGTCTCCCCTCCCAACCCATCATCTCGGATCTTGTACTTCATATCCACATACACTCTTGCAATCCTCTGAGGCTTTCCAGTAGCAACCTTGGGCACCCCCATTTGGGATACCGAGATACGAACTGGTCGATGCTTCCCTCAATCAGGGAGAGCTTGAGGCCAAAGGTTCTCCCAACATTTCAAAGTCACTAGCCACCAAGAGTCCGTAATACCAGGAGAAAGGAGATGACTGACTTAAACTTTGTTTGCCCCTCTGGAGGGGTCGGATCTTACACCCCACGCTGGTTGCCTTGTTTTCCACCTGGGCTGGCCTATAGGCCTTAACAAACATTTTACACCCAGTCCGAAATCCCGCCCCCATCTCCTTTAGGGGACTTGGGGGTGTGATTGACGGGCCCCTAAGGTTAGCTAACCCAAGCAAGAGCCTAGCCTGGGTATAAGTGTGTGCATTATTTTTTCTAATGTTGCATTTGCATTATGTTATGTCTTTGCAAACCACGAGGTCCGAGGTGGTCCACATGTGCCTCCACCTATCCCACCGTCACAAACTTTTGCCACAGTGAGATAGGCTGCCAGAACCCTTCGGGGGGAAGGCTCAGAGTGTTTCTGAATTGTCAGTGTGCTTTCTGACAATTATGGAGGGTCACACCGAGGGACCTTCCAATGCTCTCTCTAGTGTCTTTTTTCCTTTCTAACTTCTTCATTTTCTTCTTTCCACGCCAGTCACCCAGGAGGGGGAGCCTCAACAGTCCCACCAAGGGGACCCGTCATTTACTGAAGACTTCCTCCCAGCCCTCCCAGAAGACATTAGTGGGTAAGTCAATACTTTCCCCCCAGCATTGCTCTCCTGCTCTCTTATGGCTGATCCACACTCCGCCCTCCCCCTCAGGTTCCCCACACACACACACACACACACACACACACAAAACACCCAGGGACTCAACTCCCCTATCAAGTGGAAAAAAGTGTTTGATCTATACCAGTCTTGCACGCTAGACATAGTGATGCTCCAGGAGACCCATTTCCCAGCTCGGTACAAGCCCAGCTTCCTACATAGCCACTACCCTACATTTTTTCTAGCCATTGCAGAAGATACAACCAAGGGAGTAGCTATTTTATGTTCCAAAAATAGCAATTTCACTTGGCAAGCAGACATCAAACACCCAGAGGGGAGGTATATTCTGGTAAAGGGTAAAATAGAAGGACACATTTACACGATAATTTCCTACTATGCACCCAATGAAGGACAAGTTAAGTTCTTCCAGGACCTATTCAAAACTTTAACCCCCCATATTGAAGGCACTGTAATTTTCGGAGGCGACTCCAACATTGCCCTCAACCAAGGAATAGATAAATCCAATTCTCTTGCATCAAGGCTTACATTCCAACCAGAGCCAGTCTCAAAGTAGCCAAACTGCTCCACTCCCATAATTTGACTGACGCCTGGCGCAAATTGAACTCCAGTAAAAGAGGCTAAACGCACTATTCCAACCCACATAAATCCTATGCTAGAAAACACCACATGCTAGTTTCCCTGAACACAATCCCCTCGGCTCTTGACTCTAGCATAGTGGACAAGCTGCTCTCGGACCATGCTTTAGTGACCCTCTCTATGAAACCCAGGGGACCTGTGAAACCCCTTTCCCAATGGTGATTAAATGAAACTCTCCTTAACAACCCGATTCAAACCAAAATCATAGACCAAGCGCTCAAAGAGTACTTTTCTATTAATGACACAAAAGATATTTCTCCTGAAACCCTATGGGCGGCTCATAAGGCTACCATAAGGGGCACTGTTATCCAGATATCCACCCAGTTAAAAAAGGAACATCAGTTCAGTCCAGACTTGAACAGACCTTCACCACCCAGAAAAGGGAACACAAGAAAAACCCAACGCCTGCTTCCCTAGCCCGACTTGATGCAGCCAGGCTTGAACTAAACCTGGCACTCACAGTTAGAGCTGAAAAACAAATTAGATGTTTTATGCTCAGAGAGATAGCATAGGATCCATGCTGGCAACCAAACTTTCCTCCAAACCTAGGGCATTCACTTTGCCTAAAATTAGAATTCCAGGGAAACACCCCTCAGCCAACCCTGTCCAGATTATGAATGCTTTCCATAATTTTTACGCTAAGCTATACTCCTCCAGAATCTCCAAGACAGACCCTAAATTTAAGGAATTCACTGAGGATCTCCCTTTACCTCATCTCTCCCCCTCACACAGAAGTGAACTAGAAGCTCCCTTCACGGTTGAAGAAATCTTGGAGGTTATAAAAGAACTGAAAAAAGGGTCCGCCTCAGGCCCCCTATCGGCCTATCGGTCCCTTACTACAAGACCTTTGCCGACACCCTAACCCCATACATGGCGAGATTTTTTAACTCCAAAACAAAGGGACAGCCCCTAGACCCCACACCCAAGATGGCCTATATAATCGTAATCCCAAAACCAGATTAAAACCCAGAGGAAATAGGGAACTATAGACCCATCTAGCTAATAAACAACAACCTCAAAATCCTTACCAAAATCTTGGCCAACTGCCTAGCAGCCTTCATAGGTCAGTACATCCATAAAGACCAAGTGGACTTCATTCCCGGGAGACAAGGCCCAGATCAAACCAGATGGGCAGTGGACATAATCTCCATACTGCAGTCAAATTGGGATGGGGGACCCAGACAATCAGGCATGCTTCTATCCCTAGATCTTCACAAAGCTTTAGACTCAGTCGAATGGCCGTACATCTTCTCCTTAATGGAACTCTGGGGGTTCGGGCAACGCTTCATTGGCATACTCCGGGCTCTGTACTCCACCCCTAAAGCGCTAATATGCCTTCAAGGCCACTACTCAGCACCCATTCATATATCTAGGGGTACCAGGCAGGGATTCCCCCATCTCCATTGATCTTCGCAATAGCAATAGAAACGCTTGCGACAGCTATCAGACACAATCCAAATATCCAAGGAGTCTCTTGTGGCCTCCATACGCACAAGTGCAGCCTCTTTGCAGACGACATCCTCCTGTTCATGACCTCCCCTCTGATGTCCCTACCAAACCTCTGCAGAGTACTCAGACTTCAAGACATCACGGAGATATCGGGCTTAACGGTTAACTGCATTAAATCTCAGGCTCTAAACATTTCTCTTCCATCGGCACTTGTCTCGTCTCTCAAAAATGCATTTGACTTTAAGTGGAGTGACTCCACTCTTAAATACCTGGGTATTAACCTCACTGATAAGATAGAAGACCTATACAAGATGAACTTTCCTCCCTTATACAGGAAATTGGAACTGGATATGAAGGGCTGGTCTGAGAGCGGCCTGTCCTGACTGGGGCGGATCCACTCACTCAAAATGACCCTCCTCCCTAGAATCCTCTACCTGTTCCGTGCTTTACCAATCCTGATTAGAAAAGATCACTTAAGAGTGTTACAAAGTAAGAAAATTAAATTTGTATGGGGAGGGTCGGGTCATTGGATCTCTCAAAAGACCCTTCTCCGACCCAAATCTCAAGGAGGGCTAGGGATACCCAACCTGCTCTGGTGCTATCTGGCAGCTAGGCTGGCACAACTATCTCTTGTGTACTCCAAACTAGAAAAACCTGACTGGATTGATACAGAAAGGCAGGCAGCACCCACATATACGCCAGACTTTCTCCTCTGGATCCCTCCTAGGAATCGTCCACCGATCCTCTCCCCATCCTATCGCAGACCCTTGCCCTTTGGAATAAGTATTGTTTTGTATTGTATCTTTGGGCGCACACCAGGTGCACACCAGCCATTAGGCCAGGGCTGGGTGTCTGGTCCTGTACCTTTTAGGGGGGATGGGCTCCTCCAGTCACCTGTCCTCCATCTATCCATTAAATTGCATGTGCTTCCATTGTGAAGCCTCTCATATATAGAGTTAGGACTGCAGTATACAGGGAGCCTTGATGAGGCCTGCAGCTTATGCATGCACTTGCAAATGTGTGTAACCAATCCCCTGCCTTTTAAACGTTACTGTTAGACAGGTGTATTTGTTTGGTGTCAGACTGGTCGGTAAGTTGAGCTTGGAATTCTGTGTTTTTTGTTTGTGGATGCCCCTCCATAGCTCCTTGCTGTAGTGGCCAGTTAAGTTATAGGTGGTGGACAGTGACCTTTGTTTTGTATTGTATCTTTGGGCGCAACCAGGTGCACACCAGCCATTAGGCCAGGGCTGGGTGTCTGGTCCTGTACCTTTTAGGGGGGATGGGCTCCTCCAGTCACCTGTCCTCCATCTATCCATTAAATTGCATGTGCTTCCATTGTGAAGCCTCTCATATATAGAGTTAGGACTGCAGTATACAGGGAGCCTTGACGAGGCCTGCAGCTTATGCATGCACTTGCAAATGTGTGTAACCAATCCCCTGCCTTTTAAACGCTACTGTTAGACAGGTGTATTTGTTTGGTGGCAGACTGGTCGGTAAGTTGAGCTTGGAATTCTGTGTTTTTTGTTTGTGGATGCCCCTCCATAGCTCCGTGCTGTAGTGGCCAGTTATAGGTGGTGGACAGTGACCTTTGTTTTGTATTGTATCTTTGGGCGCACACCAGGTGCACACCAGCCATTAGGCCAGGGCTGGGTGTCTGGTCCCGTACCTTTTAGGGGGGATGGGCTCCTCCAGTCACCTGTCCTCCATCTATCCATTAAATTGCATGTGCTTCCATTGTGAAGCCTCTCATATATAGAGTTAGGACTGCAGTATACAGGGAGCCTTGACGAGGCCTGCAGCTTATGCATGCACTTGCAAATGTGTGTAACCAATCCCCTGCCTTTTAAACGCTACTGTCAGACAGGTGTATTTGTTTGGTGGCAGACTGGTCGGTAAGTTGAGCTTGGAATTCTGTGTTTTTTGTTTGTGGATGCCCCTCCATAGCTCCTTGCTGTAGTGGCCAGTTATAAGTGGTGGACAGTGACCTTTGTTTTGTATTGGAATAAGTTAAGACCCTCTCTTCGTCTAACCTCTGACATTTGCCCACTAGCCCATTTATTTCATAACCCCGAATTCCCTCCGTGGACAGACATAAAGGCATTCAAATGGTGGCTGGATAAGGGCTTGTACCAAATTGGGCACTTCTTTAAATTCCATGAGTCCTATTTCCCTGTCCTAATGTGTGAGCAACCTAGAGCTTCCAAGCTCCGAAAAATTCAGATTCACCCAAATATACCACTTCCTTAAATCGAAATGGCGTAACAAACCAAACCTCCCATACATAACCCCATTCGAAATATGGTGTGGCCTAGTGCTATAGGGAGAGGTTCCTGCTGGTGCGGTGAGGGACAGATTATTGTTCTAAAATCATTTCCTACTGCTATAGGGAGAGGTTCCTGCTGGTGCTGTGAGGGACAGATTATTGTTCTAAAATCATCTCCTAGTGCTATAGGGAGAGGTTCATGCTAGTGCTGTGAGGGACAGATTAGTGTTCTAAAATCATCACATACTGCGAGAGGGAGAGGTTCATGCAGGTGCTGTGAGGGACAGAGTATTGTTCTAAAGTCATCTCATACTGCTAGAGGGAGAGGTTCCTGCTGCTCCTGTGAGGGACAGATTATTGTTCTAAAATCATCTTATACTGCTAGAGGGAGAGGTTCCTGCTGCTCCTGTGAGGGACAAATTATTGTTCTAATATCATCTCATACTGCTAGAGGGAGAGGTTTGTGTTGGTGCTGGGAGGGGCAGATTATTGTTCTAAAATCATCACATATTGCTGGAGGGAGAGGTTCCTGCTGGTGCTGTGAGGGACAGATTATTGTTCTAAAATCATCTCCTACTGCGAGAGGGAGAGGATTCTGCTGGTGCTGTGAGGGACAGATTATTGTTCTAAAATCATCTCCTACTGCTATAGGGAGAGGTTCCTGCTGCAGCATGCCACAACAAACAGCACCACCAGCTGATAGGCAACGTCTTAGCAGGAGGCAGCATTTCAGCAACATGGTGGAACAGTATGTGTGCACATGCCTACACGTACTGACTGATGGGTCTGCCCCATTCAACCTCTGGGTCTCCAAATTGGCCACATGGCCTGAGCTTGCCGTTTATGCCTTGGAGGTGCTGGCCTGCCCTGCAGCCAGTGTATTGTCTGAACGTGTGTTTAGCATGGCAGGGGGCGTTATCACAGACAAGCGCAGCCACCTGTACACAGCCAACGTGGACAAGCTAACATTTATTAAAATGAACCAGGCATGGATTCCACAAGACTTGTTTGTACCTTGTGCAGAATAGACATTTAGACCGGCCTCACACAGCCATTGGTATACTTGTTTTTTTTTAATATGTGTCAATATTTTGGGGGCTACCCCAATTACAAAAGAAAAACAAACAAAAAAACAGTGTTGGCTACCTCCTCCTCCTCCACCACCACCATGTTGCTTCCTTTTGCCGCCCTCTAGCCCTTTCCAGGACTTTTTTACAGCCATTTTCGTGCCCAAAAGTTCGGGTCAACGTTGACTTCAATGGGGTTCAGGGTCCGGGGTCAAGTTCGGGTCAAGTTCGGTACCGGAACGCAAACTTTTCCACGAAGTACGGCCAAACCCAACGAACCCGAACATCCAGGTGTCCGCTCAACTCTACTCCTGTGTGACACGTGTAGCCTGACTGCAAAGAAGCTCTGCTACCTTTCTTGGTAAAGTATTCAGGCAGGATTGGGCTTTGTTAATGCTGCCTGGATGTGGGTCTGTGAGTGTCTCTGAGCTGGAAAGGTCTGTCTCTGCTGGTTATGGGGCTGTCTCTGCTAGTTATGGGGCTGTCTCTTTGCTAGTTATGGGCCTGTCTCTTTGCTAGTCATGGGGCTGTCTCTTTGCTAGTTATGGGGCTGTCTCTTTGCTAGTTATGGGGCTGTCTCTTTGCTAGTTATGAGACTGTCTCTGCTGTATATGGGGATGTCTCTGCTGGTTATGGGGCTGCCTCTGCTGGTTCTGGGGCTGTCTCTTTACTAGTTATGGGGCTGTCTCTTTACTAGTTATGGGGCTGTCTCTGCTGTATATGGGACTGTCTCTTTGCTGGTTATGGGTCTCTCTCTGCTGTATATGGGGCTGCCTCTTTGCTGGATATGGGGCTGCCTCTTTGCTGCATATGGGGCTGCCTCTTTGCTGCATATGGGGCTGTCTCTTTGCTGCATATGGGGCTGTCTCTTTGCTGGATATGGGGCTGTCTCTTTGCTGGATATGGGGATGTCTCTTTGCTGGATATGAGGGTGTCTCTCTGCTGGATATGGGACTGTCTCTTTGCTGGATATGGGGCCATCTCTTTGCTGGATATGGGGCCATCTCTTTGCTGGATATGGGGTTGTCTCTTTGCTGGATATGGGGATGTCTCTCTGTTGGATATGGGGCTGTCTCTCTGCTGGATATGGGCTAGTTGAAATCATCTGGAAGTGCCTCTGAGTTTATTTTGGTAAGAGCTGGGTATTTCTAATGTGTGCATTTTACTACATTGCTTTTTATTAATGAATGTTATACAAATTACTTGTATAGCCCCCCAAATTATAAGTTCTCTAAAGGGGGCTGTGCTAGGAGGGGTGGAGACAAGGGGCGGTTCTAGGGGTGGGTAGGGGCGGAGACAGGCGTGGCCTATGGGAGGGGGTACTAAAGTTGATCGGGTATAGGTCGTCTCTCTGTCGGGGTATAGGTTGTCTCTCTGTAGGGGTATAGGTCGTTTCTCTGTTGGGGTATAGGTCGTTTCTCTA
>BLSH010516269.1:27159-38119 GCA_018402905.1 Glandirana rugosa | reverse complement strand
GCGGTTCTAGGGGTGGGTAGGGGCGGAGACAGGCGTGGCCTATGGGAGGGGGTAGAGTTCCCGTGCCTTTTCTCTGAGTAAAAAAGCCCTGTATATATATATATATATATATATATATATACACACACATCTCCATAAATACTGTATATATATATATATATATATATATATATATATATATATATATTATTTATATAAGGTATAGTTCTGTCCCTGTTCTGAGAGGAAGCAAGTGGAAATCTTCCCAACAAGGAAACTGATGACTGGCAGAGTATATAACCCTTCTCAATTTAAATGAAAAGCTGGATGTTGACAAATAGGAATCCGCTTGTAAAAATGTCAAAAAGAATTACATAATAGCATTCAGTTGCACTTGATAATAATCAAAGCTAATGCATTTTTGATCACTTAGTAAAAATGGTCTTAGTTTGTGATAGGTTTTCTTGAATGGTCTTTTTGACATCGAGTTTAATGTGCCCTCCCATGGAATCAGCATCTAATTTAATTAAATCTGTGAAAGAAATACTATACAATACATTATTTCAAAACACATAAAAATGTGAAATCGTGTTGAATTGTTTTGATTAACAGCACATAAAAATGCTTGCAGAACACACACAAAATGGTTTTCCTTTAGTAACTATCAATATTTTCTGTATTCTACCAAGGACTAAACAATCTCTGATATGTAAAATACAAATAACTTGAGAAGGTATGCTTTTAGGTTTTCCATAATTTGACCTCTTCATGATGATTCATGATACATGAAAAGAAATGTTCTGCTTGACATTTAATTTCAGCTGAAACCTTCTGTGATTATATTTGAGTCAATGAAATGTGGAAAAAAAAAAGATACAGTTGTTGAAGTATGATTTTCTGAATGTTTCCGAATTAGTTTTGTATTACACTGGCTGGCAGGTGTATATGTGTCATGTAGGTTTCTCACCCACACATAGTGAGGAACTCCGCATGGCTCATTTACTAAGATTTCAGGAAGTACTGGGCGCTCTACATGTAATAGCGCCCATTTCAGGCAATTAAGACTTCAACTAGGTGAACATGTTAAAGAATAATTGCACTATTAGTGGCGGACATGCCTTAGTAAATTCAGAATTGGCGCTAATCAGCGATTCCGTGGATCTGCAAGAGCCAATTGGTACCAAGTTATTGTATAGCATTGCACTGCAACCATGATCCATGTATGTGAATAAAACATTTTTATGTGAGATGTGCTCTACCTTGTGTGCATCTATTGCTGTATATTGTAATTAGTATTCCTATTTTTTTATTATTTTGCTAACAAGTGCAGTTATGAATGAGTATTACAAAGTAATGCCTGCTATTCTGTAAAGTTACATGTATTAAATATTTACAGTTACATATTTGTTGTATGTTTGTTTGGTTTTTTAGGTGACTATAAAGCTGTAATTATTTATGTTCATTCTTTGATCATACTACACTATAATGTAGGTATCATTGTAGTTAGCATAATGGCTTGGTGGTCTGCTCAGATGTTTCCAAAGCACTCAAGTTATGAGTTCAAATCCCAGCCAACCTACCACCCACCTAAAGCAGCTGAATATTTTTTTCCAGTGCACACTTGAATTAAAATAAACAAACAAGAGTGCGCATGCGTGAGAGGTCCAAGATTTCCGCGTAAGCCCAGACCTCCGCAGCACCCAAGCCACACGGAACCTACAGCACCAAACAGCGTGCACCAGGACAGGATTCTCAGGCCCCACAGGACTCACAAAACCCCAAGGCTTCCCAACATATGTACAGAGGCCCAGTACGGAGAGATCTCAATCCGCAATTTGAGACAGCGGAGCCGTCTGGGTGTACAAATATGGCCGTCGCCGCAAACACAAGGCAGGCCCAAGGACCAGAGCACACAGCGGAGGGAAGGCAGGTAATAGCTCCAGCCTCCCTAACCTTCACCCCAAACCCACAGAAGGAACCACCACAAGGACTGGCTCCATCTCCAGCTTCCACTGAATCCCTCTTGGGCAGAGATTTCGGAGACATAGCAAACTCCCCATCAGGCCTCCCCCCCACCCCCTATCAGGGAATAATGCCACTAAACACCCCCCCACAGAACTCTATCCCCCCTGGAGAGGATCTCATACACAAACTGTCAGACCTTCTTGACAAAGGTCTGGCCTCCACCGCCGCCAAAATAACGGGGGACCTAAAGGCTGACTTCCAAAATCTTGGAGCCAGAATGGAGGCCATAGAAAGCAAGCTGGAAAGGACAATCACCCATACCAATCAAAACTCAGACCACATTCAAGTCCTACAAGATCGTTTAGAAGCAACAATCTCCAGAATCGACGAACTGGAAAACCGTTCAAGGAGATACAACTTCAGGTTCAGGGGGCTCCCTGCAACAAAGGTGACCCAGGACATTATCCAAACTATAATTCCAAACATTCCAGTGCACCATCTGGAACTGGACAGGGCTCACAGAGCTCTGGGTCCCCCCAGAAAAGATGGCTCACCCAGAGATATTATCACCAAACCACACTTTTATGCGGTAAAAGAAGAGGTGATGAGACAGTCCAGAACCCTCAATCAACTCTCATATGAGGGGCACCCCATTCAAATTTTTGCTGATCTATCCCTGGCCACGATACAGTGCAGGAGGGCCTTGAAACCGCTTTTCACTGTTCTCAACTCAAAAAACATAAAAAATATTGGTGGTCCTTTCCCTTCACAGTTTCCAGTCCAAGCAGTACTCCTTCTCATCCCTGATCAATGGAGAAAAAAAAACTCTTCTGCAGTTGCATCTCATCTCTCGGGAAGCTGATATGGACACGTCCAATACAGCCCCCAGCTCATCAAAGAGACCCCCTCCAGCCAGCCCTCTTACCCCACTGTGGAATAAATCCAAAACAAAGAAGTCCAAGGACAATGGCCTGACCTGTACTGATTGTGGATCTTACTACGGGGACAAACCCCCCCCCCACAAACATTTTGCCCGATCTTCTACCTGCTTTACTGGAATTGAGTCTTTGCATGGAGGACAACCATGCTCTGTCGAGCAGCCGAGAGGTTCCTAGACCTCTGTAAACTCTGTTTATAAAAGTTTGTCTTAATCTGTTCTTTCTATGTTCACCCAATTTACCATAGAATCTTTGCATTTGGAGACCTGGGTTGTAGCCACAATTCTGTTCATCAGTGGCCTCCAGCTCCACAGACTTGCTGGGACTTCCTGGCAAACACCATTTGTAATAGAAGTTTTTTCTCCACTTGGGTCTCAACCACAGGGGTGGGTGGGGGAAGTGGCCCCCATCCTGTTGGAAGGTCCATAATTAGATATCCATTGGGAGGATGGGGTGGGTACCCCACCCTCATGTTAGTGCTGTTTTTAATTTTGACAATTGTATGGCTTATACTCTTGGTTATAAAGAAAATGGGCTCCGGGACTCCGGGTGCTACCCATGTGCCTCACCCCACTCCTCAGACACCTCAGTCTCTGGGGACTGGTAAGTCTGGACTGCGGTCCAGACATTTGAGTTGCATGGACTGGGAGGATCTTTCAGTGTCCCCTCAGGCCATACATTCTTGTTTGGAGATGTACTCTCTTACATCTTCATTTCTCCTCTTGACTGTCTTCTTACCTCTATCCCCTTTTCTTGCCTTTCTTTTGTTTCCCCTATGTACACTTTATGAAGGAAAACAAATGTGCTGCCTTTCTTCAGGTAATCACCAGTCCCATCTTCTAAAAGCAGACAGCTTCTGCTCCCGGAGGTTACTCTGGACACTGACTCACACAGGGTCTACTCTCACCGATAAGGTAAGGGAGGCATTGATGCCCAGCTCCAAAACACCTCGGTTCCATGGCTGATCCCACTCTTTCCACCACCAAACTGGTCACAAATAACGCACAGGGTCAAAACTCCCCAACTAAAAGGAGGAGCGAGAGACGCACTTTCCCCGCAGCTTCACACCTATGTTTCTTCACCAACACTTCCCAGTTTTCTACCTGGCGGGCCCTGAAAACAAAACTAAAGGGAGTGGCCATCTTATTCTGCAATTTCACCTTGAAAGGTGAATATAAAGACCCCAATGGGAGATTTCTCTTAGTGAAGGGTTGGATAGACAGCCACCTCTACTCACTCATTTCACACTATGCTCCCAATACAGGCCAAGTTAACTTCTTCCAAACCATGTTGAGCATGTTAAATCCCCTCCTTGAAGGGACCCCAGTCTTTGGGGGGGGGGGGGACTCAAATGTTGCCTTCGATCAGGGGTTGGACAAATCAAATCCCTCGAAACCTCTCCTAACTCGTCCATCCAAGGCTAGTTTAAAAATTGCAAAGATGTTACACACACAGGGTCTGGCAGACGTCTGGCGGGATATGAACCCCACGAAAAGAGACTACACCCACTTCTCGAATTCTCACCATTCCTACGCCCGAATTGACCACATCCTAATTCATTCTCATAAACTTCCTTTAGTTCCTTTAGTGACTAAATCCCAAATCATTGACAACCCTACTTCTGACCATTCTATGGTCTCCATGTCCCTCTTAAATGAGTCTCCCCGCCGTTCCCTCTCCTTTTGGAGGTTGAGCGAATCCCTCTATCTGACCCGTGACGGTCAGTGCCATAGATGAGGCACTAAAAGAATATTTTCTCCACAATTACACAGAGGAGGTTTCAGCTGAGACATTAGGGGTGGCCCATATGGTATCTATAAGAGGCACTTTAATCCAAATAGCCACTAAACTCAAAAAAGAACATTCTGCTGACGTCACAAAGCTAGAACAGACTTATACATCCCTTAAAACCCGACATAAAAATAACCCCCATAGAACAACGCAATTAGAATGCAATTAAATCTCGCTCTGACAACAAAAGATGAAAAACAACTACGATGGAGTGGTGCGAGATTCTACTCCCAAAAGACAGGATAGGCTCAATGTTAGCCTCCAAACTAACCCCACACATTAGAATCCACGCCCTCCCCAAAATTCAAACTAAGGACAACAATACTACATCAAATCCAATTAAAATACTTCAGACCTTCTGAGACTTCTATACTAAGCTTTACAGTGTCCCGAAACATGACCACAGAGGAGCTATGTCTTTATAATTTTCAATTTATCTTGACAGTTCTCTCAGTATGACCTCTGGCCCTCATTCAGAATTAAACCAGTTGTATCCTGTAATTGATAATGGATTAATGCTTTTGAACTTGGTCTGCCTGTCATATTTGAATTTTGTTAAAGTCACTTATTTTATGAAAATAAAAACCCTTTGAAAGTAAAATAAACAAAAAAATGTAAACTGCACATTAACTAGTTTGTGATGTTTGGAATTCCACACCATAATATTATTTAATACTTACATACCATTGCATGCATTAGAAGAGTTAATATAATAGAATCAACCAAACATAAGTGCATTGGCTAATAGGCTTTAGCCTATTTTCAGTATATGCAATATTTTATTAGGTGTAAACACTCTGTGGTATTTGAACCCATGGGTCCTTCAAGGCCTGAGTCTTGCAAGGTAGAGCAAGGTAGAAGCACATACCACTAGCCTATTGGGCTGAACACAGTCATACATAGAGAATACATTTACTAGTGCAAGAACAGTGGAGGGGAAAATGGGATGGGGCTTTGAGGCTTCAAAAGGCTCTTGGATTTGGATAAGTATAAAACATTTTTATTTATACAAATATTTAAAGTTAATTTAAAACAGAGCAAAATACATGCAAAAAAGATAGATGTTGAAACATCATGTGTCATATGGATGATAAGTGTTTTGGACCTCGTAAAGTAGATGCTACTAGTCGTACAGATAACTCTCTCAATCTCTGTTTTCCCACTCTTGCAATTCATTAAGGCGGAGCGTTGAGTCCTTTTTTAACTTTTATTGCAGAACAGATAGGAAGTATAAAGAAAGAGTAGAGTAAAACTGCAGGAAGAAAGAAATGAGGTACAATGAATACATGCATACATGCAATGACATATTACAATGACATGTGCAATCAATACATGGCAAATTACATGTAACTACTTACAATGGATGCCGGGTTAAGGATACTGCCAGGAAAACACCTTGCTAGGCAGAGGATGGCAGCGGATTGAAACAGGATCCGTCCATACATGTACACACTCTTAGAATGGCTGCTAACCCTTGAACTAAACTGCAATGCATTGTGGGATGAATACATTGACAAAATGTTGGTATTGGGAATGCATACCAAAAACAGTCACAAGGTGGCAGCATAACACAAGCTAAACATTAACAGAATGCAAGCTGAATTTGCCAGAAGGCATGACAATAAGTACTATATCACATCACTACTCCTACATTTGGACTATTTCAGTCTTCTTCAGGGAGTTTCTTGTTGGAAAGTGCATTAGACACTAATAGATAAATTACAGTAAACATACAAATCTGAAAAAGTGTATATTCAATATATAATTCAATACCCATCAGGTAAATAGATCTTACACAATGTATGCAGAAAACCTATGTACTGACATCCATTCCAGCTTCAAAAGAATAATCGGAAACATAGGGAGAGTTCAAGTCTGCTTGCACTTCTTCGGGCAGTGAGGGGAGAAGCGATTTTGTAATGCATGTATCTATCTCAGCCTGGGATGATGAGAGCATAGGTATTTTTGACCACCGGAAGTTGCCCATGGGGGGATAAAAAAAAAAGGTAATTTCTAGAGTACGCTTTATGTGGGGCTGAATAGAAGGTGTAGTCACATTCACCTGGGTGTTGCAGTCTCCAGATATCCACTAACTGGGTTCTGTGTAGGGAGTTGGTGATTCGTTTCTGGACTCTAGGTGGAATAGAGGAGTGGCCAGAGGAGGTATCCACAGGGGGGATCAATGGGATGTTAAAGTCTCCGCCTAATAGAAGCTTTCTGCAGAGGAACAGGTCCAACATAAGTTCATTGGAGTGCAAGTTACACAAAGCGGGGGGCTCGCCAGGATGTCCCTGATGGTGCTAGAGTCCGTGACTGGGAGGTATACCCATCAGTGTTCCATAGCGGGGGTAGCATCTTCCTGGTTGACTCGGCACAGTCCGTAAGGCCGCTCTGTGGGGTCATACGCACGCGCGTGACAACTGCCACATAGTAATGAAGAATGCAGCTCACTGTTCAGGGAATCAGTTTGGACTGGGTTCCCGGAATCCGGGGTAGTTGACAGCTAAAGACGATAGCAGAACCTGTGGGTCTCATGTAGGGCATATCCCCATGTTAAGCCGCACCGAAAAGAGGGGCATGGCATCCTGGAATATGAGGAGAACAATGGGGATGCTGCTTAGCAGTCAATAAGGGGAGGACAGCGTTATGTAGACTCACCGTAGGTTTTGTAGAGGCTTAGTGCATGAGGTGTTGGATCTGTGGCAGCTGATGTCCCTTAGGCCTCCCGGGTCTCTTCCAAGTGTGATCTCCACTGCTGTCAGTGGGACCTTTGTAGCCTCGGGGATGGGTTTTGGCTGGTGGATGGGGGACCCGGACATCCCTGTGATCTCGGGAGCAGCACCAACCAATTCGGGATGGGGATTGGAGCTGTCTCCATGAAGGCAAAGAGAGCCGGCAGCTCCCCGGGTCTTCGCAGTGTGAATGACCTCCCTTCCCTGTGGAAGGTAACCAAAAGGGGGAAGCCCCATCTGTATGTGTGTCCCAGGTGGCGTGCTAAATCCTGGATGGGGCGGAGAATGTGGCTCTAGAGATATCTGGGCGTATCCTAATCTGAACCCCTTCAAAGTCTATGTTGCCTGTCTCCCAGGCCTTTCGCTGGAGGGCTTCTTTGTGAATGTAGTGATGGACCCGACATATGACGTTCCTCGGTCTGTTGGGGTCAGTCGGGCGCGATCCTAAGGCTCGGTGGATCCGATCCAGCTCAACATGTGGAGGCAAGGCCGTCAATTTGTCGGAAAATGGTGATGGCTGTGTCCTGTAGGTGTTCCTGGGTGGTAGCCTCCGCGAGACCCCGGAGCCGTAAGTTATTCTGATGGCTCTGGTCCTCCATCTCTTCCAGATACAGTTGGAGTTCTGCAGTCGACTCCACCTGGGCAGTTTGCAGGTCCTCAATGGCAGTCAATCTCTGTTCCACTGCCGCTAGAGAGGTTTCTCCCATTGTGAGCCTGTCCGTCAGTCTGGACTTCTTGTCTCACTTGCTGGATCTCCCGCTTGTGGGTCTCTTCTACTTGGGTGACTAGTGCCATGATGTCAGCTTTAGTTGGCAGTGCCATGAGTAGAGAAGGGAGCTCTGCATCCATCTGTAGCATTAGAGACTGGGGGCTGAAGTGCGGAGGATCATTACAGAAGACTGCTGGGGTATCAGATCCAAACTCCGATAGAGAGGAGGGTGCTGGAGATGTCAGAGGGTTCCCCTGGATCAGGGCCTCAGACTGTGTAGCACATGGCTCCGCCATCTTGGGAGACTGGATGGCTTCGGTGGCGAAGTAGTGCAGGATTTCACCCCCGGTTTTTGCCGCTTTGAGTCCTTTGCTGCTGTTTTTGGTTTTTCGTTTTCTTCCTGAGAGCATATTTCGGTACAAGAGAGCAGTGTAAGCCGAGGAAGAGTAGGAGATAGGCAGGAGCTCACAGAGAACACGTCTCTACTCGGCCATGCCCAGACTACGCCCCCCAGTAAAGCCATTTAATAAACTGCAGTCCATACTGCTCCAAGACATTAAATAGGATCAAAGTCTAGAAAAAAAGAACACTGAGGAAAAATGGAAGTGCTTTAAGAACATATTACATAATGGCATTAGCCAGTGCATTCCGATGGGCAACAAATATAAAAAAAATCAAGTTAAACCTGGGCATCTTAATTCTAGTGTAAAAATGTATATTAAAGAGAAACAACTGTCCTTTAAAAAATATAAAGCTGAGGGGTCAATGTTGGCACTCCAATACTACACAGAGTGAAATAAGAAATGTGAGACTGCAATCAGGGCAGCTAAAATAGACCACAAGAAACACATAGCAGATGAGAGTAAAGTAAATGAATAAATATATTAATAGTAAAATGCAGAAGTTGGTTACACGTGACAGGGAGAAGGCAATTATATTAAAAACATTCTTCTCCTTAATTTTTACAAAGAAAAAAAGGAAAGGTAAAATAAACAAAACTTGTTATTAGCACAACACAGAATTTATCCTTGTGGCTAAAAGAAGCCAGTGTTCAAAAAGACTTGAAAAATGTAATGTGAATAAATCGTAATGACCAGACGGTGTACACCAGACAATCTTCAAAGAGCTTAGCCTTGTTATAGAAAGACAGTTATTCCTACTCTTTAGGGACAGTTTAGTGACTGGAACGGTGCCAGCCGATTGGGGAAAAATTAACATGGTACCAATATTCAAAAAAGGGCTGAGATATATACCTGTAAACTACAGACCAGTCAGCCTAACATCAAAAGGATGTAAACTTTTGAAGGGAATGATAAGGGACCATATCCAAGAATTTACTGATGAAAATAGTATCATTACTAGTAACCAGCAAGGTTAATGAAATAGTGTTCTTGCCAGACTAACCTCTTAACATTCTATGATCAAATGATCTGTCATCTGGATACAAGACCTGTGGACATACTGGGGGAGATTTACTAAAATGGGTGCACTCAGAAACTGGTGCAGCTGTGCATGGTAGCCAATCAGCATCTAACTACAGCTAGTTCAATTAAGCATTGGCAATAAAACCTGGAAGCTAATTGATTTCTATGCAGAGCAACACAAGATTTTGCATGTAGTTTTAGTAAATACCCCCCAGTGTATTTAGATTTTGCCAAAGCATTTGATACAGTTCCTCATAAATGCTTAATTTACAAATTGAGGTCTGTTGGCATTGAGGATAGTGTATGTACCTGGTTAGAAAACTGACTGCAGGAACATGTCCAGAAGGGGTTGATAAATAACATATCTTATGAATGGTCTGGGTTTGTAAGTGGGGTACCCCAAGGATCTGTCCTGGAAACAGTTCTGTTTAATTTGTTCATTAGTGATACAGAGGTTGGTATATAGAATTCAATCCCAGTGTTTGTTGATGATACAAAGCTTATCAGGGAAAACATTTCACAAAAGGATATAGGAGATATTCACTGCATATGCTTGCGCCAATGTCATTGGTGCATGTGCAGTGAAGAAATGGCTCCCCGAGCTGTTTCTTCACTTAGCGAGTGCCATGACTGGAGTGTCCCCCACGCATGTGTGGGAGTGACGTCCCATGCCCCCAGCCAGTCACAGAGCCAGAGTCCGCAGCCCTGGAAGGAAGAGGGATGAAGATGGACGCGGCAGTGTGAGCTTCGTTTGCAGGTAAGTTTCACATAATGGGCTAGTATGCAATGCATACTAGCCCATTATGCTTTTACTTTGCAGGTTACTAAAGAGGAAGTAAAACCCATCAGGGTTTACTTCCTCGCTAAACATATTCTCCCTGGATAAGAGGCGCTTAAGAGGAAATATAATTACAACTTACAAATATCTAAATAGTGATTCAAGAATATGGAGAAAGCTATTCCGTCTCAGGCTGCTTAACCACTTCAGCCCCGGAAGGATTTCCAGCTTTAGGACCGGAGCCCTTTTTGCGATTCGGCGCTGCGTCGCTTTAACTGACAATTGCGCGGTCGTGCGACGTTGTTTCCTGCGTTTAAAACAAACCCATGTTGCAGCGTGCTGGCGCGTTAACAGTCAATTTCGCTGCGTCGCGGCTTAGCGTTTTTCCCGAGGCCAGGATTTCGACCTTTAGGAAGGCCCCGACTTCACCAATTCGTCGGACTCTGCCTTATCGAAAGAGGTATAAGAACTTAGTGATAAATCTATAAACATTCAACATTAATATAAAGGAGAATTCGCGGAGAATAGGTCCCTCTTATACAAATCGCTCCTTCATTTGGGACTACCCAAAATGAAGGAGAAATCATTGGACGTTTCATTTTCGTATTACCCGATCATACGTAACGTATGATCGGGTAATACAC
>BLSH010516268.1:52175-66508 GCA_018402905.1 Glandirana rugosa | reverse complement strand
TTATAAGGACATTTACTATAATAGAGGGGGTCCAAAGAGTGAAATGGCTTAAAGATGATTCTACGGCACACACGTCAGATGTTTCTCATTACGGGGTAACGGGGGGGGGGGGAGGGGACACGGCCGTGCCGGCTTTCTGGGGATGCTTTTTCTGTTTGATCTGCAATTTAGTATGAGGGTGAGACACACACACAGGTTGTAAATGTTCGACTATGCTTTTTGTGGCTGTGTGGCAGTGCCGGCAGTCTGCCAAGTTTTGGCCCCCGCGTGGCTTTTCTCAAAAAAAAAAAACTCAATAAAAGATCCTAAAAAAGAAATAAAGTCCTGTTTGTAGCAGATTGTACCTTGTGCTCTGCTGACGTTAGTCTGATAAATTTACCTTTGTGAAGGTGAAGGTGATAAAATACAGTATCTGACAAAAGTAAGTACACCCCTCCCATCATGTGACAACACTGAAGAGCTGACACTTTGCTACAATGTAAAGCAGTGAGTGTGCAGCTTGTATAACAGTGTAAATTTACTGCCCCCTCAAAATAACTCAACACACGGCCATTAATGTCTAAACCGCTGGCAGCAAAAGTGAGTACACCCCTAAGTGAAAATGTGCATATTGTGTCCAAAGTGTCAATATTTTGTGTGGCCACCATTATTTTCCAGCACGGACATCACGGAGCTGGTGGATGTTAGAGACCTTGCACTCCTCCACCTTCCATTTGAGGAGGCCCCACAGATGCCCAATAGGGTTTAGGTCTGGAGATGCTTGGCCAGTCCATCACCTTTACTGTCAGCTGCTTTAACAAGGCAGTGGTCGTCTTGGAGGTGTTTGGGGTCGTTATGTTGGAATACTGCCCTGTGGCCCAGTCTCTGAAGGGAGGGGAAGCTCTGCTTCAGGATGTCACAGTACATGTTGGCATTCATGGTTCCCTCAATGAACTGTTGCCCCCCCAGTGCCGGCAGCACTCATGCAGCCCCAGACCATGACACTCCCACCACCATGCTTGACTGTAGGCAAGACACACTTGTCTTTGTCCTCCTCACCTGGTTGCCACCACACACGCTTGGCACCAAAAGAATGTGAGGGGTGTATTCACTTTTGTGAGATACTGTGGGGTTGATTTACTAAAACTGGAGAGTGCAAAACCTGGTGCAGCTGTGCAAAGAAACCAATCAGCTTCCAGGTTTTGTTGCCAAAGCTTCATTGAAGAAGCTGAAGTTAGAAGCTGATTGGCTACCATGCACGGCTGCACCGGATTTTGCACTCTTCAGGTTTAGTAAATCTGTCTTGCCCTTTATATGTTGAGTGGCTGGTCCAAGGTTAGTGAACACAAAGGGCTGTGTAAGAAACCAATATTGTATTCAGTGTATGGACTCTATAACAAGCCAGCTTTGTGTCTCACACGTGAATTTCGCAGGTGATGTGGAGTTAGCGGATGAAAGTGGACAAGTGAAAAATCTGCTGGAAAATCAGCAGCGCTACGCCAATGAGGTTCTCAGCGAGAGAGAGACCTGTGTGCTGCTTGCTGTAACAAGTAAGTGAAGTATCAGGGGCGTAACAATAGGGGTTGTAGGGGTTGCAATTGCATGGTCCAGGGGGCCCCTGTGCCTCCATCGTACACCTGAATAGGAGGGATGGCGGGGGCGGCATTTAGAGGAACCAATCGCCTCCATTTTCCTCCTAATGCAGGAGATTGGTTCCTCTATGCTGCCCACGCCGCCCCTCCAATCCAGGTTACTTGTCTTCTGCTGCTCCCAGGGCCCCTGTGTCCCCCCCCCCCCCCCCACAGAGCTGCTGTCTTCCCCCCTCCTGTAGAAGATGAGTCATGATGGAGAGATGGGAATAAAATTGTAAAAGAAATAAAATGAAATGGTAAAAAAATAATAAAATTAAAATAAAAATGAATAACTACTGACAGCAGTGAGGGAACTGCAATTGTGACCTGGCCCTGGCATTTAACACCATGGGGAGGCCTGAAGATGGCAGAAAGGGGGCCGCTGCAGAACTTGTGAAAGGGCCCCGCTGTGGTACCGTAATAAAGGGTCCCGCGATGGGAGTAAAGGGCCCCAGGATCAGTGGGAAGGGCCCTGGCCAGGGGACAGGGGGGCCCTTCATAATTTCTGGCACCGGGGCCCGGAAGCTTCTAGTTACCCCTCTATGAAGTATAATGTATGTGTCTAAGTCACTGGCAGTCTACTCCAGCCCTATCAATTTTGTCATCTTTTCCTCATGCCCAGGGCTTCAGGATTCCTTGGACGTCATATTTACACCCTTACTGAATGATGACAACATTGTGAACTCCAAATTTCTTGGTAAGGCTTGAACATTTCTGTGAAAGAATACAAACTGCGTTCCTTTATACTAAATGTCAGGAGTAGACTGCAGCAGGACCTGTTTTATGGCACGCATTATTGAGATTTTTACTAATGACCATGCAGTATTACATCCAGAAAATAAAACGAAAGGCGGCACATCCAGTATATCCAAGGCTTTATTTGGATCAATGGCACTACAGGTACCAGCAAGCAAGCATGTCTGTATACGCGTTTCACACATCCTCCGTGTGCTTAATCATTACATTAAGCACACGGAGGATGTGTGAAACGCGTCTACAGACATAATTGCTTGCTGGTACCTGTAGTGCCATTGATCCAAATAAAGCCTTGGATATACTGGATGTGCCGCTTTTGGTTTACTTTTCTGGATCTATGCGGGGCGAGCCGTGGCAGGCACTCCAGTGATTCATCTAGCGTGTGAGCAGCGATTCCTTTCTTATATACAGGATTACATCTATTATGCTGAAAGGATTCATTCATCTTCTGAACATGTTACACCCATATTTAGGGTGTAACATGTTCAGCACCCCCACCTCACCGCCCTCTCCCCTCCTCCCCTGTGACAGCAAGCAGGGATTCTTCTCCCCACAGCCACTGTCACATTTTAACTACTTGCCAACCACAGTTTGACGGCGTCAAGGTGGCTCGTTATCGCAAACCGCCGGCTGCGAGATCGCGCACTGTGTTCCGGGGGAGCCAGGGAGCGGGTAGGATGGACTCGATCTCCGACGGCTACCCACGATGGCTCCCCCCGCAGTGAAAGAACGGTGGTCAGTGTATGTAAACACAGATCTCCATTCTCATAGAGGGAGCAGTGTTGCCAACCGCCAGTAAATTTACTGACAGTTTGTAAAAATCAGTGATTTTTACAACTGTCTATAAATATCAGGGTCTGATAATTTGTCATGCTGTGCTGAATTTTTAAGTGTAAACCGGGCAAATTAATTGCTATAGGTATTGCCAGTGTTTCCATATTGTGTTTAAATATCAATTGTCTTCGTTTTTAATAGGAGTTCTATTATTTTTAAGTTGCCAGTGAAAAATGTGCTCCGCCAGTAAGTTTTCCATGTTTTGCCAGTAAAAAACGCTGCGGGAGGTTGGCAACACTGAGAGGGAAGAGGGCTGTGATCACAGGCTTCCTGTATATGGAAGCCGTGATCACTCCCCTACCCCTGCCAGCCCAGCCCCCATACAGTTAGAACACACTGAGGGAACACATTTAACCCTTAGAGCACCCCCTGCAGGTTAACCCCTTCCCTGCCAGTGACATTTACACAGTAATCAGTGCATTTTTATAGCACTGATCGCTGTATAAATGCCAATGGTCCCAAAAAAGTGTCAAAATGGTCCGACATTTCCACCATTTAGCAGATCGCCGCCATTACTAGCAAAAAATAAAAAAAACCCCAGAAATGAATTCTCATCATCAGAAAATGCGGCAACTTTTGCGCAAACCAATCAATATACGCAGATTGCGATTTTTTTTTAACCAAAAATATGAGGACGAATATAAATTCAGCCGAAACCGATGAAAAAAAATGTTTTTTTATATATATTTTTTTGGATTTGTATTTTAGTAAAAAGTAAGAAGGGGAGGGGATCAAATACCACCAAAAGAAAGCTCTATTTGTGGGGAAAAAAGAATGTAAATTTAGTTTGGGTACAACGTCGCACAACCGCGCAATTGTCAGTTAAAGCGACGCAGCGCCGAAATCGCAAAAAGTGCTCTGGTCCTAAAATGTGAAATCCTTCCGGGGGTGAAGTGGTTAAACACAGAGGGTTCTGCCCCCACAGCTGCACCATTCATTCATTGAGATCTGTGAATGAATAAACTACAAGTCCCTTCTTCCACCGCAGCAGATGGCTTGTAGTTCTTAATGAACTACCAGAGCCCTTATAAGAACCCCCGTGGTTCACTGACACTTCCTGTAGATGAGGCTCTATCTGCCCATAGGGAGGTAAGGGCAGGAGCCTGACATTGTACCCTCAATCCATCGATCACAGGTGCAATTCTTTGTAGGCTTCAGTGTAAAAAAGTAATAAATACACTTTTTTTTACCTGCAAATTCTTTACAATTATTTATTTTTTTTACTAAATGTGAACTTTAATGCGTGAGCTTCAAAACATGCTTGCCTTAAGTACCAGTGCTGCAAAAAGCTTGTTTACACCACCAGCTTTTATTCTGCTTACATTACCTGGAGGAACGCAGAATACTGGGGAGGAGGCGCTGTGTAGTCCCAAAATACAGAGGACTATGTGGAGAAAAGATGGACGCTGTATACAGTGTACTGCAATATTGGAGACTTGTGGTGTCTCCAAGTTCCTCTTTTTGTCAGTGTCCCCATTACAAAAAATTCCCCTTACTTGTGATAGGAAGTGAGATGCACTGTTCCTAAAGGGGCAACATTTAACACTTTACAGAGGTTCCACTCCTTCCCTACTCCATCCAAAACTGAAAAAACTTTTAGATGGAGTGGGACTTTGATGGAGACCATTTGTGGTCATTCCATGGATTTTCAATGGGGTTTAAGCCTGGGCTCTGACCAGCCTATGCAAGGACTTTCACCCTTTTTCCTTCAACCACGGTGTGAGCATTTTTGTTGTGTGCTTTGAGTCATTGCCACATTGGAAGGTAAACCTTCTTCCCATTGACAGCTTACTGACTGAGCGACCATTTGACCATGAAAAAAACTTCTTGATTCCCTTCAGTCCGCATTTCGTCCTCAACACTCCATGGAAACTGCTCTCCTTAAACTCACAAATGACCTACTAATGGCCAAAACCAACGGACACCATTCTGTACTACTTTTCCTGGACCTTTCTGCTGCCATTGACACAGTGGACCACCCCCTCCTCCTCAAAAACTCTACTCCTTTGGTATCTGTGACTGTGCTCTTCGCTGGTTCTCATCCTACCTACCCCACCGCTCCTTCAGTGTTACTTACAACTCTACTTCTTCCTCTCCTCTTCCTTTCTCTGTTGGGGCCCCCCAAGGTTCCGTTCTTAGACCTCTCCTTTTCTCAAGCTACACCTCCTTCCTGGGTCAGATTGCCTCCCATGGCTTTCAATCAGGCCCGGACTGGGACAAAAAATAGGCCCGGGCATTTTAGACTGAGCAGCCCATTTTTTTTTAACCTCTTAAGGACAGAGCCTCTTTTTTTTCAGTGTTTACAAATTAAAATCATCTCATTTATGCTATAAAAGTACTTAGAAACCCCAAACATTATATATATATATATATTTTTCTAACCCCCTAGAGAATATGGCGGTCATTGCGATACTTTGCCACACTGTATTTGCGCAGTGGCCTTACAAGCGCGATTGTTTTAGAAAAAAATATTTTTTTTGAATTAAAAAATAAGATAACAGTAAAGTTAGCCCAATTTTTTTCTGTGTTGTGAAAGATAATGTTACGCCGAGTAAATGGATACCCAATATGTCATTCAAATTCAAAATTCATTGGCATGGCGACAAACTTTGGCACTTAATTATCTCCATCGGCAAAGTTTAAAAATTTCTACAGGTTACCAGTTTTGAGTTACAGAGGAGGTCTAGTGATAGAATTATTGCTCTTACTCTAGCGGTTGCGGCGATACCTCACATGTGTGTTTTGAACACCGTTTTCATATGCGGGCGCGGCTTACGTATGCGTTCGCTTCTGTGCACAAGCTCGGCGGGACAGGGCGCTCTAAATTGTTTTTTTTTCTTATTTATTTTACTTTTTATTTTACACCGTCCATTAAAAAAACAAAAACATTTGGGTCACTTTTATTCCTATTTCAGGGAATGTAAACATTCCTTGTAATAGAAAAAAGCATGACTTAAATATGAGGTCTGGGGTCAAAAAGACCTCAAATCTCATATGTACACTAAAATGCAAAAAAAAAAATATATATAAAATAAAATGTCATTTGAAAAAAAAAATAATTTTTATCCTTTAAGAGCATTGAGCGGAAGGGACGTCTGACATCGCTTCCGCCAGCCAATGCTATGGAGTTGATTGGTTGTCTTTTCTTCTCTCCATATTCTTTAACCTCTGCAGTAAAGGAAATATTATTTTTTATTATGTCTTTCTTCTCTTGTTGGGAAACAGAGAAAGTCATTCATCTTTGGGTTATACGGATGCATACAAGAGGATTGGCAAACAAAAAAGGCTGTGGGCTGTTTTTTTTTTGTGTTTATCTATCACGGTTGTTAAGGTAAAACCAAGGAAGCTTAGACTTCTGTAGTGTATCAATGCTTTACGAAACAGAAAAAAACTGCACATATAACCATAGGATACACAATATAACACAATTCATAGCTTACCAAATATGTCTACAACACGCACAATACCAATTATCCTTTCTAGCAAAATATAAGCATGTACAATATGTACGCATTAAGTAAACTAAACCGTTACTCAACTTAGGGTTCAAGATTTAATTTCCTTCATGGTTCTTGCTCAGTTCGACTCAAAATGGCTCCAGCTTCTAACACACGTCTTTCCTCCTTGCCCTTCCAAACACAACTCCCTTTGTCTCCACATGCTCGTTCCAAACCTAAAAACTCTTCCCCCCAGCTTCTGACATTACATCCTGCAGAGAACTTCGTCTCTAGCAGTTCATCTGTTACATTTACATATCAATGGGGAGAACCTTTGCTAAAACAGCACATGGGCTTAAAAATATAACTCCATATTATATGCTATAAAATCAGTACAATAGCCATAGAAACACATACCACCTTTTGACTTTATAGCATAAAATAGGAAAATAAGAAACTTCAACATCTCTTAAAGCCTTTTGTCCAGGAAAGGGCGAAATAAATCACCCCCCCGTATCTTCTGGGCGGTCAGACTAAGTCCCTGGGAGGCTGCAACATTACTTTTGAGCAGAGTTAAAAGTGTTTTTTGGCTGACTGTTGAAAGAAAGTTCCAGGTGAGGCAAGTCCCTTGTCCTCCTCTTGGTCATAAGGAAATGCTCAGATGAAAGTTCACTCCAATTCAGGAAATCATCATCAAGAATTCAAATGAATCTTCCTCAGATTCTCTTCTGGTCTGCCTCCTCCCATCTAGCCTGGCTATCTTCTCTGCTTGCTCCACCTCTCGATGCTCAGTACCTGAAAAGAGTAAGAGACAAAGCAGATTATATGTTCCATCCAACTGTGCTAAAGCATAGCTCACTGCTCACATTTTTCTATCTCTCCAGTTCTAACTGCAGAACTATTGTAGGGTGCCAACAGTTGCCTTGAAACACTTTCACAGAAATACAACTACACTGACCTACCAGACACCTACACTGGCACCTACACTGACCTACCCGATTCCTACACTGACCTACCTGACCACTACACTCACACTCACACTAACCTACCTGACCACTACACAGACCTACCTGGTCCCTACACTGACCTACCTGACACCTACACTGATCTACCTGATTCCTACACTGACCTACCTGACACCTACACTGATCTACCTGGTTCCTACACTGACCTACCTGACCACTACACTGACCCCTACACAGACCTACCTGACCACTACACAGACCTACCTGACACCTACACTGACCTACCTGATACCTACACTGACCTACCTGATGCCTACACTGACCTACCTGGTTCCTACACTGACCTGACTGACCACTCCACTGACCTAACTGACCACTCCACTGACTTACCTGACTACTACTCTGACCTATCTGACACCTACACTGACCTAACTGACACCTATGCTGACCTACCTGACAACTACACTGACCTGCCTGACACCTACACGGACACCTACACTGACCTGCATGACCCCTACATTGACCTACCTGACCCTTATGCTGAGCTATCTGGTTATTACACTGACCTACATTGTACCCACACTGATCTACCTGACCACTACACAGACCTACTAGGTTCCTACACTGACTCACCCACCTCTGACACCTACACTTATCTACCTGGTTCCTACACTGACCTACCTGACCACTACACTGACACCTACGTTGAATCTCCTGTTCTACATACCGGAGCTTTGGAGATTTGGCTGTTAAGCCATTCTACTAGAAAATCATCTAATTTGGGTTCAGTTGGACAACGTCATGGCAGTGGCATCATCCAATTCATTTTGTTTTTACTTGATGCACTTTTATTTCTTGGAAATCCTCACTTCTGGTCATAGGGTGAACTTTATCCATGGCTACAAAAGATAGATTATCCGTTTGATAACTGAGTAACTGCGCACGGTGTCTCCCCACTGAGGTCTGAAGATTGCCATTGACAATAGTGTAAACATGATCATATATTCTTTTACAAAAAGGTGTTTTTGTTTCACCAAAATAGAATGTACCACATTTATAATTAAAGCAGTGACACAGCGTGGGTTGTCAGCACCCAGGGTAAGGTAAGTAATTTGCGCCCCCTAACCCATGGACTTGCAGTAGTCCCTTCCACTAGTACATGGTATTAGTAAGGTAGTAGTAGTACTAGTACATGGTATTAGTAAGGTAGTAGTAGTACTAGTACATGGTATTAGTATTGTAGTATTAGTACTAGTACATGGTATTAGTATGGTAGTATTAGCACTAGTACATGGTATTAGTAAGGTAGTAGTAGTACTAGTACATGGTATTAGTATTGTAGTATTAGTACTAGTACATGGTATGAGTATTGTAGTATTAGCACTAGTACATGGTATTAGTATGGTAGTATTAGTACTAGTACATGGTATTAGTATGGTAGTATTAGTACTAGAACATGGTATTTGTATGGTAGTATTAGTACTAGTACATGGTATTAGTATGGTAGTATTAGTACTAGTACATGGTATTAGTATGGTAGTATTAGTACTAGAACATGGTATTTGTATGGTAGTATTAGTACTAGAACATGGTATTTGTATGGTAGTATTAGTACTAGTACATGGTATTAGTATGGTAGTATTAGTACTAGAACATGGTATTTGTATGGTAGTATTAGTACTAGAACATGGTATTAGTATGGTAGTATTAGTACTAGTACATGGTATTAGTATGGTAGTATTAGTACTAGTACATGGTATTAGTATGGTAGTATTAGTACTAGAACATGGTATTTGTATGGTAGTATTAGTACTAGTACATGGTATTAGTAAGGTAGTAGTAGTACTAGTACATGGTATTAGTATTGTAGTATTAGTACTAGTACATGGTATTAGTATGGTAGTATTAGCACTAGTACATGGTATTAGTAAGGTAGTAGTAGTACTAGTACATGGTATTAGTATTGTAGTATTAGTACTAGTACATGGTATTAGTATGGTAGTATTAGTACTAGTACATGGTATTAGTATTGTAGTATTAGTACTAGTACATGGTATTAGTATGGTAGTATTAGTACTAGTACATGGTATTTGTATGGTAGTATTAGTACTAGTACATGGTATTAGTATGGTAGTATTAGTACTAGTACATGGTATTAGTATGGTAGTATTAGTACTAGTACATGGTATTAGTATGGTAGTATTAGTACTAGAACATGGTATTTGTATGGTAGTATTAGTACTAGTACATGGTATTTGTATGGTAGTATTAGCACTAGTACATGGTATTAGTATGGTAGTATTAGTACTAGTACATGGTATTAGTATGGTAGTATTAGTACTAGTACATGGTATTAGTATTGTAGTATTAGTACTAGTACATGGTATTAGTATGGTAGTATTAGTACTAGTACATGGTATTAGTAAGGTAGTAGTAGTACTAGTACATGGTATTAGTATTGTAGTATTAGCACTAGTACATGGTATTAGTAAGGTAGTAGTAGTACTAGTACATGGTATTAGTATTGTAGTATTAGTACTAGTACATGGTATTAGTATGGTAGTATTAGTACTAGTACTAATACTTGGCATGCAATGCCAAGCTGCGGTTTCCAAAGCAAGCAAAATCCTTTCTTGTATAAGAGAGGTATGGACTACAGAGATAGAGACATTATTTTGCCCCCCTGTACAAATCATTAGTAAGACCTCATCTGGAATATGCAGTTCAGTTTTGGGCACCAGTTCTCAAAAAGGATATCGGGGAACTGGAGAAAGTGCAGAGAAGGGCAACCAAACTAATAAAAGGCATGGAGGAGCTCAGCTATGAGGAAAGATTGGAGGATCTGAATTTATTCTCTCTTGAGAAGAGGAGATTAAGGGGGGATATGATCATCATGTACAAGTATATAAGTGGTCCATATAGTGAACTTGGTGTGGAGTTATTCACTTTAAGGTCATCACAAAGGACAAGGGGGGACTCTTTACTTCTGGAGGAAAAAAGATTTCATCTACATATACGGAAAGGTTTCTTCACAGTAAGAGCTGTGAAAATGTGGAATAGACTCCCCCCAGAGGTGGTTTTGGGCAGCACGGTTGATTGCTTTAAGAAAGGCCTGGATTCTTTCCTTAATGTAAATAATATAACTGGGTGCTGACATCTTTAGGTAAAGTTGATCCAGGGAGAATCCGATTGCCTCTCGGGGAATCAGGAAGGAATTTCTTTCCCCCATTATAGCAAATTGGATCATTGGCTTTGCTGGGGTTTTTTGCCTTCCTCTGGATCAACTGTGGGTGGAGGATTGGATATGGGATTATTTGGTTATATATATAAATGTTTTTTTTTTTGGTTGAACTGGATGGACTTGTGTCTTTTTTCAACCTGACTATGTGACTATGTAACATTAGTACTGACCTACCAGACCATTACACAGACCTACCTGACCACTATATGGACCTACCTGACCACTACACTGACCTACCTGACACCTACACTGACCTACCTGACACCTACACTGGCACCTACGCTGACCTACCTGACTCCTACACTGACTTACCTGACCCTTAGACTGAGCTATCTGGTTCCTACACTGACCTACCTGACCACTACACTGACACCCACGCCAACCTACCTGACCACTACACAGACCTACCTGGTCCTTACACTGACCTTCCTGACACCTACACTGATCTACCTGGTTCCTACACTGACCTACCTGACCACTACACTGACCTACCTGACACATACACTGATCTACCTGACCACTACACTGATCTACCTGACACCTACGCTGACCTTCCTGGCAACTACACTGACCTACTTGACACCTACACTGACCTACCTGATTCCTACACTGACCTGCATGACCCCTACATTGACCTACCTGACCCTTACACTGAGCTATCTGGTTACTACACCGACCTACAATGACACCCACACTGACCTACCTGACCACTACACAGACCTACTTGGCTCCTACACTGACTCACCCACCTCTGACACCTACACTGATCTACATGGTTCCTACACTGACCTACCTGACCACTACACTGACACCTACATTGACCTACCTGACCACTGCACAGACGTACCTGGTCCCTACACTGACCTACCTGATTCCTACACTGACATATTTGACTCCTAAACTGACCTACCTGACACCTACACTGACCTACTTGACTCCTGCACTGACCTACAAGACCCCTACACTGACCTACAAGACCCCTACACTGACCTACCTAGTAATTTCACTAACCTACCTGACCACTACACTGAGCTACCTGGTCCCTACACTGACCTACCTGGTCCCTACACTGACTTACCTGGTCCCTACACTGACCTACCTGACCACTACACTGACCTACCTGACACCTAGACTGAGCTATCTGATTCTTACAATGACCTACCTGCCCCCTACACTGACCTACCTGGTTCCTACACTGACCTACATGGTCCCTACACTGACCTACCTGACACCTAGACTGAGCTACCTGATTCCCACATTGACCTATCTGACCACTACACTGACCTACCTGACCACTACACTGACCACTACACTGACCTGACAACTACACTGACACCCACACTGGCTTACCTGACCACTACACTGACCTACCTGACACCAAATGCATGAAAAGAAAAAGGTGGCGGCACTTCCGACTAAAAACTTTGTTTATTGTAAATCCATTAAAAGCCAAAATACAGCACACATCCTCTGTGGCTTCAGCAGACGCGTTTCACACACCTGTGCTTAGCCATTGATGATGCCTGACACGCACACTGACCTACCTGACACGCACACTGACCTACCTGACCACTACACTGACCTACCCCCCCTCCCCCCCTCCACAGAACATGTCCACTTCCCTGGGCCCAGCAACACATCACTTACGGACTCACTCACCTCTTTCTGTCTCCCATCTGCTATCATGTGGTGACCTCTGCCAAACACTGCCACAATGAGGACTCGAGGAGGAGATTTCAGCCAATAACAGGGCACCCATGTCCGCCACCCGTCTGTCAGTCATGGTGGGGGAAACCGGCTGGCCCATCGGACGGGGCAGTGTGTAAATAAAGAAGGGTGGACGGCAGGCCTGCACTGCGACACAAAAATAGGCCCGGGCATTTTAACCTCTTCACGTCGACCAGAGGCAAATATATGCGGCCTCGGCTTGAAGGGGTTGTACCGGGGTGATATGCAGCTGCACGCACCACCCTGGTTGTTTAGAGCAGACGGTCGGCTTTCTTTGGAAAGCAACCAGTGTGGCTAAAAGCTGCTCGGCTATTATCCCAAGGAGCGGGAGGGGATGCCCCCCCACCCACCCCCTTCCGCGGCTCTCCCGTCCCACCGGGAGGCCCGGGCGACCAGCCGATGTGTCCGCCGGCTGGCTGAAGACCCGAATGAAGCCGCAATCAGCTTTGATCGGAACAAGTAACCCAGAAGTGATGCCGTGACATCACTTCTGGGTTTACTGGAGCCTTAAATGCGCCAGATTTTTTTAAAAAAAGTCAGTATTCAAAACAGCCAAACTTGGCACTTTTAAGAGCAAAAGAAGGGGGAATATAAAATATAAAAATATAAAATAAATTAGAAAAAAAAGAAAATGTAAAGCACCCCGTCCCTCAGTGCTGGCACCCATAAGTGACGCATACGTAAGTGAACGGTGTTCAAACCACACATGTGAGGAATCGCTGCGATCGTTACAGCGAGAGCAATAATTCTACCTCTAGACCTCCTCTGTAACTCTAAACTGGTAACAAGCAGAAATTTTTAAAGCATCACCTATGGAGATGTGCAAGTACAGTCGTTTGTCACCATTCCATGAGTGTGCGCAATTTTAAAGCGTGACATGTTAGATATCTATTTATTCGGTGTAACATCATCTTTCACATTATACAAAAAAAATTGGGCTAACTTTACTGTTTCGTTTTTTTTCTTCTTTCCAAAAAAAAGCGTTTGAAAGACCGCTGCGCAAATACCGTGTGACATAAAATATTGCAACTATCGCGATTTTATTCTCTAGGGTCTCTGCTAAAAATATATATAATGTTTGGGGGATCTAAGTAATTTTCTAACAAAAAATATGGATTTTACCTTGTAAGCAACAAAGGTCATAAAATGGCTTAGGCGTAAAAGGGTTGAACTGGGGGGAGGGGCATTCGTGGGAGTGGTTGGTGATGGGATATCTACGTCCCGAGAGACATCCCAATCCAGTAAAGAGACATCCCCATATAGCAAAGAGAAATCTCCAGTCCAGCAAAGAGACAACCCCAGAACAGCAAAGAGACATCCACCGACCAGCAAGGAGACATCCCCAGACCAGCAATGAGAGATCCCCAGACCAGCAAGGAGACATCCCCAGACTAGCAAGGAGACATCCCCAGACTAGCAAGGAGACATCCCCAGACTAGCAAGCAGACAGCCACAGACCAGGAAAGAGACAGCCACAGACCAGCAAGTAGACATCCCCAGACTAGCAAGGAGACATCCCCAGACTAGCAAGCAGACAGCCACAGACCAGCAAGCAGACAGCCACAGACCAGGAAAGAGACAGCAACAGACCAGCAAGGAGACATCCTCAGACCAGCAAAGAGACATCCTCAGACCAGCAAAGAAACATCCATAGACCAGCAAAGAGACATCCCCAGACCAGCAAGGAGACATCCCCAGACCAGCAAGGAGACATCCACAGACCAGCAAAGAGACATCCCCAGACCAGCCCAGACACCGACAG
>BLSH010516268.1:17268-42700 GCA_018402905.1 Glandirana rugosa | reverse complement strand
CCCCCCCCCCCCCCCCCCCAAAGTACTAGGTGATTTGCCGTTTCTTGTGAAGAGAAGTCAAGTAAAGGGACGTGAAATGTGCTGCATGTAGTGGTTCAAATTCTCATTTATTAGTCAAAGCGTATCTAAGGATATAAAATTGTATATTAATTTCCACATTGTATTTCAATCATCTCTAGTTCAATCCTATTCATTGGAACTTGAAATATGTAAATTTTCCTCATAGTGAGGGGCAATGGACGCACAGAGCATGGCTTGGGAACAATCCCACATGAGTGTCCTCATAAGTGGCTTGCTATGGTGGTCACTCAGCAGGGGGGAGGAGTGCTGGCAGAGGACCTGAGAAGAGGAGGATCGGGGCTGCTCTGTGCAAAACCATTGTACAGAGCAGATAAGTATAACATGTTTGTTATTTAAAAAAACAAAAATGGTAACTGGGCCAGGAGTAGCACAGCCAATGATCAGAAGGCTGGAAGGCTAAATGCTCAGACCATGTCTGTGAAAATGCAGATAGCTGGTATGCAGATCGGACACAGGAAACCTTAGGTGCGGGAAACAGAGTCTTAGTCCAGACGAACAAAAGTCAGCAACAGCCAGGTACCAATTTGAAAGGCCTGGCAAGGTCAGAGACAAGGTCAAGGTCATTATCAGGCAGACAGCAGAGGTGCCAAGACAGTAGACAGAAGGTAAAGTCAGGAAGCAAACCAGGGTCAATAGCAGCAGATCTGGATACAGCAGTGTCAGGCGGCAAGCTGGGTCAAATATAGGATTTCTGAATGCAGATCAGGTCACAGGAGTGGATGACCACTCAGCAACTCTTCTTGGTTATGCTGTGCTTTTAACAGAGCAACTGGCACCAGTGCCAGTTGATTTACACTCAAGTGCATGCACATAATCAACTTTCCAAAGTCTACTCTCCAGCCCTCACATCATGAAGTTCCTGGATCTAATTTTGGACACAGCCAAATCAGATTTTCTTTCCCTGAGAGAATGTTGCTTCCCTAATGCCCCACACAAGTATGCTCAGGTCAAATTGGCATCCCTCAGTTTCTTTCTGCATGAGGGTTCTGGGTTTGATGGTAGCCTCCCTCGAGACAGTTCTCATTGCCCAGTTTCACTCCAGACCTCTTCAATCCAACATACAACAAGCCCAATGCCTCTGTCCAGCCAGACAAAGCTCCCTCTGACATGGTAGATCTCTAATTCTGCTCTGGAATTGTGGAAATATTTTCTTCACATGCCCTGGAAGATGGTGACAAATTATACTAGCCTTACAGGCTGGGGCAAAGTTTACAACTCCCCAACTGTCCGGGGTACCTGGTCTCTACAGGAGTCAAAATATCCCATTAACATTCTGGACCTGAAAGCTATCAGGTTATCTCTACATCACTGGGCCTCCCATCTGCATGGGCACCCAGTCAGACAATGCCACAGCAGTGGCATACATACCCTTCAAGGATCACCTGGACTCAAACCACCCTAAAGACAGTCTGATACTGTCTTGGGTAAAAACCTTAATTCCAGCTCTCTGTCATTCACACCCTTGGAGTGGACAATTGGCAGGTGGACTTCCTTAAGTGGTCAATTCCTAGACCTGGGGGAGTGGTCACTGCATCCAGAGATTTTCTGAAATCTCTGTCAAAAGGTGGTGAAAACCAGGTGCGGGCTGCTTGGCCTTCACGTTCTTCAGCAAGTTGAACAAATTCCAGGGATCTTCTAGCCTTCACAGTAGATGCTCTGGTGATTCCTTGGACCACAATTCAAACTGGTTTATGCCTTCCCTCTAATGGAGAGCCTCCCTTCACTGCTGAGCAAGATGGAGAAGGAAGGGATTGTGGTGATTCTCATCGCACCCAGGAGAATGTGGTAAACAGACATACTCAGACTTCTGACAGCTAAGCCTTGGCCTCTTCTAAACTGACCACACTGTCTGGCATTAATGGCATGGCTGCTGAAACCCATGTATAGGGGTGTGTATGACTCTAAAAATCACTCAGAAAAAGATATCCAACTCCTGTAATATTTACCATTGCAGTTGGAAGGCTTGCTTTACCTGGTGTGAGGACAGGCAGCAAACTCCTAGGGAATACCCCGTCACTCGTATTTTGGCCTTCCTTCAGTGGGGTCTTGCTCTGATTTCCCTTATGGGACCGGTTTCTGCTGTATTTATTCTATTTCAGAAACCTCTTGCCTCGCAATCCTAAATCAAGGCTTTTCTTCAGGGAGCTGCTCATATAAGTCCCCCCAATTCAACCTTCTTTGTCACTCTCTTTGAACCTAATAGAGATTTTTAGTTGGATGATCTCACTTGTACCTTAGGTTTCCTTACCAGTAGCCATAACACCTGCTAGGTGTGTATCCAACTTGGCAGCTCTTTCCTGTAAAGAGCTCCTTCTTGTTCTGCACAAAGGCAAGTGATTGTGAGACCAAAACCTTCCTTCCTACCTAAGGTGGTCTATTTTTTCCACCTCATTGAGGACACTGTTCTTTCTTCCCTTTGTCCTGCCCCAAAACATAACAATACATTTTCCCTACATTGCCTGGATGTGGGGTCAGGACTGTCAGGATCCCAACCTTTATTGGCAAGACTGAGTCCCTCCTCGTTCTGCCTGTGGGCCCTCATAGGGGGCATCATGTCTCCTGCTCCACCATTGCCAGGTGAATCAGGCAACTCTTCCCCAGGACCTAACCCCTTAAGGACAGAGTTCCTACTTTACCAGATTCCATTCTACTTAGGCTGTTGGTGTCTCTGTTAGTGTCAGTTGGGCTTTTTAGCATCAAGCAGCTGCTTCCTAGATTTGGTCCCCTAGCAGTTGGAAGTTCAGGATGCAAGCTTCAGCCGAAAGGTGCTTTGTGCTATTTAGGCTGTGATTTTGTTGTGGCCCTGTTAGCAGTTCTGTTTGCTGTTGTCTTACCCACCCCTCAGTGCCTGGGTTCATTCCCTGATGCTTCTTTTTTTCTTTTTATTTACAACCTTTATAAAGATAAGGTCCCATTTTTCTATGAATAGACGTCCTGTATTGTATAATAAAGGTAATGAGAATTTTTTACTTACCAGTCAATTCCTTGTTGTGGAGACCAATAGAAGACACTGCCCCCACCCCTCTGTATCTTGATAATTCCTTATTGCTTGTTAGAAAACTGGAGTCTCATGGAGTAGATAGGGTTATATGGGTGTGCTTTAGAGGCATTCCTAGCAAGTTTTTTTTGCCAGCGTTATAACATCTGAAGGTAGTCTGCATATAATGCATGGTCTATGAACGCAGTCCTGTACTGTACCCTAACATAAGGAATTCACAAGTAAAGCTGGCCATAGAGGAGGTCGTTTTTTTTTTTGTTCAGCCGGCGGGTTGAACAAAAAAAAACATACCCGATTCCCCGATCCACTCCCGATGGGGATGGGGAGTCCTCCCAGCTGTGTCCACTATTCCGACAGTGGGGAGAGGTCCCTGTCTTCGGAATACACTGATCAGCTCTGCAAACTATAGCCTGCAGCACTGATAGCACTGATTTTTTTTTACCAACAGTGTGGTTGTACAGAAGTTGGTCAGTAGATTGACTTCTGTTCAACCAAAGTCCCCATTCATGGACACGGCCATCTTTAATATTGGAGGGACCCTGGGCAAACATTTTCTATCAAGGGGCCACTGGACTGGAGGTAGCAATCTCTCTATGGAGGGTGCCTCTGGACTAGAGGTAGCAATCTCTCTTTGGAGGGGGCCCTGGCCTGGGGGGGTGGCAATCTAGAGAGACTGCTACCTCCAGTCCAGGGGCCCGTCCATAGGAAGAATGCCACCTACAGTTCTGGAGCCGAGGCCCCTCCATAGGAAGACTACTAAGATTACTATCTCCAGTCCAGTGGTCCCTCCTATTGCAGGATCACATTAAAACGGAAAGCCCCTGAGATACCCATATAGGGTTATATGGGTGTGCTTTAGGGGCATTCCTAGCAATTTTTTTTTGCCAGCGTCATAACATCTGAAGGTAGTCTGCATATAATGCATGGTCTATGAACGCAGTCCTGTACTGTACCCTAAGATAAGGAATTCACAAGTAAAGCTGGCCATAGATGAGTTTGTTCTTTTTTTCGTTCAGCCGGCGGGTTGAACAAAAAAAAACATACCCGATTCCCCCATCCACTCCCGATGGGGATGGGGAGTCCTCCCAGCTGTGTCCACTATTCTGACAGTGGGGAGAGGTCCTTGTCTTTGGAATACACTGATCAGCTCTGCAGACTATAGCCTGCAGCACTGATTGCACTGATTTTTTTTCCAACAGTGCGGTTATACAGAAGTTGGTCAGTAGATTGACTTCTGTTCAACCAAGGTCCCCATTCATGGACAAGGCCATCTT
This sequence comes from Glandirana rugosa, assembly GCA_018402905.1. Classification (NCBI taxonomy): domain Eukaryota; kingdom Metazoa; phylum Chordata; class Amphibia; order Anura; family Ranidae; genus Glandirana; species Glandirana rugosa. The sequence goes on along the minus strand of BLSH010516268.1, from coordinate 38,347 downwards.
TAATATTGGATGGACCCTGGGCAAACATTTTCTATCAAGGGACCACTGGACTGGAGGTTGCAATCTCTCTATGGAGGGGCCCCTGGACTAGAGGTAGCAATCTCTCTTTGGAGGGGCCCCTGGCCTGGGGGTGTCAATCTACAGAGACTGCTACCTCCAGTCCAGGGACCCTTCCATAGGAAGAGTGCCACCTCCAGTTCAGGAGCCGAGGCCCCTCCATAGGGAGACTACTAAGATTACTATCTCCAGTCCAGTTGTCCCTCCTATTGCAGGATCACATTAGAATGGAAAGTCCCTGAGATAGCAAATCAGTGCAGGCTACAGTGACAGTATTGCAGGAACACTGTGCTTCCCGCCGCAGTGTATGGGCCCGCCCGGTGTGTGCCCTCCATGTGGTCTCAGCTGAGCTGATTCAGCACCCCCCCTTCTCCTTCACAGTGGGCAGGTGTCAGTCAGATCTATCAGTATGGGCACAGAGTCGCATGGGGCACTTGCTATGTGGTGAAGGGATTGGACACAATTACAGTAGGGCTCAGGGGGGTGAGAAAACGGATGGTCCCAGACTCCCAGAATGAGCCAGCACACCAGCAGCGCCCCCAGTGGAAGTGAAGCTGTGCAGGGAGAGGCACAGGACAGATTACTCCTACTGACCCTTCCATTGCAGAGACAGCCGGCACCAGAGACCATTGACAGCATGGGCTGAAGGGGCAGCTGCTTTGGGCTCCACATAAACAATTGGGCCTGGGGCAGCTGTCCCTTTTGCCCTGCATTAAAGACAACCCTGTTCATGGATCAAAATTCAACTGTCCCCTGCTGAACCTCCCCAATTTCAATCTTGCCTGAAGCTGTCTCTTTTCAAATCTGTCTTTTTTTCTAGTAGTTCTCTACTCAAATTCTCTATAACTCCAATACATTAATTTAATAATTTGTTCAAATAATTCATTATGTCACTGTGTGTTCATTTTACTTTGAATTTTATTTTAAAAACTCTTGTATTTGTTGTAATTCAGTTTCATAATATTCACGTTCTTATTACGAATATCAAAGAGTGTTACCCGTTTTTAGTTATACTTTTATTGATACTTATGAATCAAATTCTAGGTTTATTTTTTGATGTCTCTTTATCTGTGCATGCCTGTATATATGAACCAATTTCATTACACTGGTGTAGCCATGTGCTCCCTTGGGAGTAGCTGGTAGTTGTGGTTCACCTGATAGCTGCCCTCAATCGCACCATATATCACACTGACCAGGCCGGCTCTTGTTTTTGTTGTTTTATTTGGGGGAAAAAACTTGGATGGGGATGCGGGGTGACTGTGCAATGCCCAAAGAATTATGGTGCAAGGATTCCATATACACTCCTGTATATTCACACTTCACTGCAGACTCTCCCTCTGCAGACCATTGCTCCTCTCAGCTCTCCAGCACTTCACTTGCTGACCGTTTCTCCTCCAGTCCTCTCTCTACACAGAACTCACAGCTTTACACTTCTTTGCGTCTCTCCAGCTCAGATCTTCGTTTCCAGCCTGAAAGGAAATTTATCAGACTTCTCTATACCTTTCTCTTCACCGGGGTTATCACATGGTGAGGCCTACACTGTTTCAGCAGGACCTCAGGAACACCCAATACAGGTCAGGGATCACGGGCCCCTGATTGTGCAGCAAAATACTTTAGTGCTAACCGGGCCTTTGATGGACTACAACTTCCAGCCCATCCTCTCCAGGTCTCATCGACCTGCCCTCTGGTAGTGACTCTCCTTTCCCCTGATTGGCTCCCAAGGCTCCCACAGACTGTCCACCATTCCTCTCCCAGCCTTCTCCAGCACTTTCTCCTCCGGTCCCTGGGACCGTCACTCACCGCACCGGTGGATACTTTCACTCCTCCTGTAGCACCTCCGCTGTTCTCCTGTTCCCCCTGTGTGGCTCCAAGAATCACCCTCCTGTGAGGAAGAGGTTTAAAACCTCGAAATGCGTTAGCCTTCACGGTGTGAGTACCAGCCGTGCATGACGTGTCGATGAACGGGCAGGACTTCACAATTGTTTGGAATGCTTATTTTAACAGCTCGTTTGTGAGTATATCTTTTTAATCTTTTAAATAAAGGCTTTATCAAAGGTAATGCGCTAGGCCAGTGCGCCATTGTCCCTTTGTTTTCATCATAGTGTCCTTGGACTATCAACGGTTCAACAGTGGCAGCAAGGTGGCTCATTACCCAAGTGCCTTTTTAAATGCTTTTAGTACTGAAGCATTGAACCAGGACGTCATTCCCCTCTGATAACAAGTATTTGTTTGTGACCCAAGGTCACCCTCCCCAGACTGGGGGCAACCTCCCAGGTAGGGGCCTGCACCACTACATCTCCAGACTTCCACCCCACACTACTCCTCCCAGATTGGGCTGACTCTGAGTATTTAAGGAGGCCTGCCCCCTGACCATCCTGCTTGGGGATTGGTCAGGGCTCCTCAGAACACTCCAGGTGGCTCCACCCATCTCCCAGCTCTCTGACCAGAAAACCTTCCCCAGGTTTCTAGAAAGAAGTGGGAGGTCCTGGTGACCTCATCTGTTAAGTCCACCCAATCCTCCCTGGGCTCCTCCTCCCGGCCCAGATCAAAACATTCAGGCCTGCACATTACAGTCAGGCCTGGCTAAACCTCTCCTACCTCTCCTAGCCAAAACCCTGCTAGAAAACGCACCTACACTATGGGGGTGCTACACTGGAATTTTGCTGAATATACTGAGACCAAGGACTGAAAGTCATGGTCCTTGAAGTAGCAAGGTTTCTGTTGTCCTTACATCAAAATGCTTTTCCCATTTGAAATCCGAGGAATCATAATATTAGGAAATATCTGAACTCACAAACCTTGTGGACAAAGATCATATTCAGTATATTTTTCTAAATGTATCTTATTCTACCTGGTTTTGGACCGATATTTACAGTATATAGCGTTTTTAATCTTAAAGAAATAATCTTTAATCTTGTGATCTTTTGGAGTTTTTTTTTTCAATCCTTAAAGTGGTAGTGAACCCTCCTATCATTTTCAGCCAAGGAAGCTGCCATCTTGGCCTCTGTTTAATCCACAACTGCCATGATGCTGCACATGTGATCAGCTATGACACCACCTATTGGATGGTTTGACAGTTTGGTTTAGAGCACAACCAATGGGAGTGTTACATTTCCGGCACGTGTAACTGGTTTTTACACTGTTAAATTGATGGGTTTCCTACCGCTTAACTTTTTCAGATTGAATTTTAGCTACCCCAGCTTTTGCAATCAGCCACAAATCCAAATGACTGTATAATAGGAGGAATAGTATACCTACTACAAATGTCATTATTATTCATAGCCAGAAACAGCGGCTTATAGTCGCAATTAAAAAAAAAAACGTCAAACTTGTATATATATTGTATAATCACAAATTTAAATAATCCCTCTTTAGGTGTGTCGCCACCAACCTTAGAACCAATTTAGAGCATGAGGGCACGCCTCAAGCTGGCATACATATTCCGTATCTCATAAAGTCATTACACAACTATACAAAAGATATGTATGTTTTATTACTACACCCACAAATCAGGTAAAATGATGAAATACTCATGAAGACAAACACAGGACCCTGTAAGATAAAATCGTATTTATCAATATAAGTAATATTTTTTAGCATATCCTAAAGGATACCCATCATATACTTCCCTGTTACCGGATAATAGACATTAAGCAACGAGTGCTCCAGAATCCCCCTGCTGAATTTAAAAGATGGCTATATAAAAATACGATAACAGAGTTGGCATTGCCAATAGCTGCCCAAAAGATCCCAGCTGCCTGACTTGTACAATTCTGCTGTATAAAGGACGGTCTCACCCAATTCCAATCACTGAATTTATTAGGTGGGGGAGGCTGTATGCTTTGAAAGTAGGGACTGGTTAAACCAGGGGTAGGCAACCTGCGGCCCTCCAGCTGTTGTAGAACTACATTTCCCATGAGGCATTGCAAGGCTGACGTGTACAATTACTCCCAGAGGCATGATGGGACTTGTAGTTTTGCAACAGCTGGAGGGCCGCAGGTTGCCTACCCCTGGGTTAAACCCAATATGGATAGTAATTGCTGCGCCAAAAACCCCAACCTAAACAATGGAATATAAGCAGCCAACACAATATTGATGAACACAATATCTTACAAATGGAGAGAATGGGTGCGGCGCTAATATACTAAATATGCTATAAATGGCAATATGAATGTCCTTCAACAGATGTCAGATATCAAAGCTGTAACATCCAAAAGAAGACGTTTCCACAATGGGTAGGATAGGAGACCACCACCGCCTGTAACAACAAGAGGAACGATCCACGTTCCCCACCACAATTAGACATCGGGGCCCTTCATTGTGGATTCATTTCTGGCTTCCTGTCTATTGAGGTAGCGGTGGTTGCTGCTCAGTATCTTTTGGAGAGCAACCAATTTCTGCTTTTCGCTCTTAAATGCACTCAACTCTTCGCGTCCGTTCGAACCACGCCCCCTGATGACGTCAATCTATGACGAAACCGGTAGGGGAGGAGTTTGCCAATGAGACGAGAGTGACAATCAGGATGTGGCGGCCATCATGGTGGTGGGGAACGTGGATCCTTCCTCTTGTTGTTACAGGCGCAGGTTACATGAAATTTGATGTAAGTGCAATACTACCTTTTAGAAACAAATCGTTTTTAAACATATTGCACTATGAGATGTCCGTTTTGCTTCCTATGACATATCCTTGCGTATTGCGGGAGGAAAGGATGTGCCTGTTTATTGATGTGGATTGTCTACTTCCTGGTGGCTGGCTTCGGAGACTACCGTGGCAGAGACACTCAGCTAAGAGACCCTGGAAGGCAAGGAGCCACCCTATAGGCCAAACTATGCATAGGAAGACCCCTACATCTCATTTCTCAGAAATAACATATCAAAGTATGGGAATGATGCTTCTACAGTGTATCTAATCGTTCATTGCTTTAATAACACATTACGTTCCTGTTGTCTGTCAACCCTCTAAACCAGCCTTTCTCAACACAGAGGAACCCTTGAAATAATTCTCCGGTCTAGGGGAACCCCTGCTAAAAATTAGAAATCTACAACTCCTGATACATTAGTGTGATGGCCATTGGGAAGATTGCTCCTTACACTTGTGGCCATTGGGAAGAATGCTCCTTACACTTGTGGTCATTGGGAAGAATGCTCCTTACATTTGTGGTCATTGGGAAGAATGCTCCTTACACTTGTGGTCATTGGGAAGAATGCTCCTTACACTTGTGGTCATTGGGAAGAATGCTCCTTACACTTGTGGTCATTGTGAAGAATTCCCCCCTTACAGATTGCTAAAAAGATCAATGGTATCATTGGGAATTTATCTGAGAGGTAGAAAGTGACCATTTCTCAAAGGAACCCCTAACAACCTCTGGAGGAACCCTGGTTGAGAAACCCTGGTCTAAAGCAGCCTTTCTCAACCTTTTTGACACCGAGGAACCCTTGAAATAATTCTCTGGTCTCAGGGAACCCTCTGCTAAAAATTAAAGATCTACAACTCTGATACATTAGTGTGATGGTCAATGGGAAGAATGCTCCTTACACTTGTGGTCAATGGGAAGAATGCCTCTTACACTTGTGGTCAATGGGAAGAATGCTCCTTACACTTGTGGTCAATGGGAAGAATGCTCCTTACACTTGTGGTCAATGGGAAGAATGCTCCTCACAATTGTGGTCATTGGGAAGAATGCTCCTTACACTTGTGGTCAATGGGAAGAATGCTCCTTACACTTGTGGTCAATGGGAAGAATGCTTCTTACACTTGTGGTCATTGGGAAGAATGCTCCTTACACTTGTGGTCATTGGGAAGAACGCTCCTTACACTTGTGGTCAATGGGAAGAATGCTCCTTACACTTGTGGTCATTGGGAAGAATTCCCCCCTTACAGATAGCTAAAAAGATCAATGGTATCATTGGGAATTTATCTGAGAGGTAGAAATTGACCATTGCTCAAGGACCCCCTAGCAACCTCTGGAGGAACCCTAGGGTTCCATGGAACCCTGGTTGAGAAACCCTGCACTAACCAATGTAAATGTCCTCACTTAACATTGAAGCACCAAATAGGGATCTATTTGTTTGGCAGGGCATTACCCCAGGGACAAAGGGTGTAGGCCAAATTCAAATGACTTCTTGCAAAGTGAAGAATCGTTTCTGGTTATTAAAGATAACACAGCCAAGAAAATCACAAAAAATGTAAAAAGCTTTCTTTTGTAATTTTGCTATGCTATCAAAATATGAATTCCCTGAAAATACACAATAGTTCCTCCTTGATAGAATACAGAAACATATAGGCTGCCATTGCTGAACCCTCCTTTCCGAAAAGGCTAGTTGCAAAATCCACTTGAAGTGAACAAAAGCCCATGAAGAGGAGGTCCTTACTGCCATTCTGACCCGCTAACCTCGGCACCCTAAATAACTGAACAAATATGGAGATTCGAACTTCTAGCTTTCCATGCCTGGTTTAAAGTGGAGCTTCACTCTTTCAATCAACATTGATTAGCATTAATCCTTATGCTGCTAGCATTAGCAAATAGACATATCATATATATTTATATATCATATTTACTTGTTTTAAACTTTTTTTTTACAGTTCCTCAATTACTTCCTGGTTTCCAGGCCTAAGCCAAAATGATGTCATACATCTGAGGTTTCTTCAGGAGGGGAGGAGGGTTTTTTTTTCTCAGCTAAGCACACCCTCCTGCCTGCATGCCTAAGCTAAGGGCAGATGGATCCTAGGAGATAAATGGTATGTGAATCATCTGCCCTTACTCAAGATGGCCATGGCTAGAAATGCTAGGGTTTTTTTTTTTTTTCAAAGTGATTTTTTCAGCAAATTAAAGCATAGTGACATGGATGGATGGGTGAGATTACTTTGAATACTAAAAATGAATTAAATAGGGTTTTCAGTTTGTGATGCTGGTTAAAGTGCTTGTGAAGCAACTTTAAACTACAGGTAAGCCTACAATAAGGCTTACCTGTAGGTCCCGGGAATAACCCCTAAACCTGTATGGTTTAGGATAGGGTGACCAGACGTCCCCAGTTTCAGGGGACAGTCCCCAGATTGAGGACACTGTCCCCGGACCAAATCTGTCCCCGGTTTTGTCCCCTGATTGGATTTGAACAGGGACCCAAGCCATTTCAAAGTTCACAGTCAGTGCAGAATTAAAAAAAAAATCTGAATTACACCCCCACTCTGCTGCTCCTACTAACTTGGGGGGGGGGGGGTGTAATACCCGCTCACATGTTCTTCTGCCTTGGCTCAACTCCCTGCCAGCTGCCTGCCTGCCTATCTCCATGCCTTCCCCAGTGGAGTAATCTTCCTCCGCTGAGTTCCACTCCCCACCCAGTAGTAGCCGAGGCCCAAAGAGAGGCTGTGAGGCGGGCAGTGGTGGTGACAGGCAGAGGGATGGAGCTGAGCTCAGCTGACAGTGTCCAGCAGCGGGCACAGAAGGTAAGCAGATCCGATCGTGGGGCTTTAACACCGGTGTGCTTTGGGGGTGTCTGTGAATAGACTACATTGCACTGTGTCTGCCTCTCTGGCATAATGGATGGCATCATAACTCACAGGCAGCAGGCATTCTATCATTGCTCTGGCTGGCATTGCACTGCCACAGTGTCACATAACATGGCTGCTGGGACAGGGATCTGTGCCTTCCCTTAGTAAAACCACCTCCCCCCACAGTGAGAAAGCACTTGTTAGGCACACATTTAACCCTATGATTGCCCTAGATGTTAACCCCTTCCCAGCCAGTGTCATTAGTACAGTGACAGTGTATATTTTTAGCACTGATCACTTTATTAATATCACTGGTTCCCACAAAGTGTCACTTAGTGTCCGGTTTTGCCCCGCCGCAATATCGCAGTCCCGCTATAAGTTGCTGATCGCCGCCATTACTAGTAAAAATAAAATAGGTCCCCGGATTTCATTTTAAAAATCTGGTCACCTTAGTTTAGGAGATATCCCCTGTATCTGCATGTGCCAATGTCATCGGCACATGTGCACTGAAGATGTGTTTCTTCTGTATTTGTGCCGTAAATGATGGCTCCCCTGCGCATGCGTGGGAGTGACGTCAGCGCGGCTCCGCCAATCACAACGCTGGAGCCCGCACTGTGATTGACCTGGAAGAAGCATGTCGCCGGTCACAGCGGTGTGCCGAGACTGCAGCAACAGCTTCGTTCCAAGGTAAGTGTTTCATAATGAGCTAGCGCTGCATACTAGCTCATTATGCCTTTGCTTTGCAGAGTTTTTTTTTGGGTGGGGTGGGGGCGGCTTTACAACCACTTTAATGTGAAAGCCAATTCACACTATATACATTTCGGGCACTTTAGTGAGTGTATGACAAAAACCCTGATTGTGCTGCACTTTTGATGCAGATCGGGGCAAGTCCATCTTCCTTGCATAAAATACATTAAAAACAAAAAAACAAAATGAAAAGCACAGATATGAAAATGGGATTGTGAGACTTTAAGTTTATCCATGAATTCATCAGCACAAAGGGGCACCATTCTATTGATAGTATTCCCCGGGAGCCATGTGCCAAAATGTAGTAGCATGATCGAATCTCTACAGATCGTCTGTATGGCTCTAGCCTGAAGGTAGAAAAGGAATTTACCACTGCTGATTGCAATGAGTAAATATTGTATTTCATTTTCTTTAGCGAAATTGGGCAACTGGGGAGAATCCAAGGATTCGAGTCGCAAGCCGAAATCTAAAAAGTCCAGTCGAAAAAGCACAGTGGTGATTTCCACCCCTCCGGATGGTAAGAAGATTCATTTTGTTAAACAATTTTATGGATGTTATATAATATTACTGTGATTTATTACTATAATTTTACTTTTCAACAGGTACAGCAAAACAGAACACGCCCATACGAAAACGGTCAATAAAGCCATGAGGACGCATGTGATACTAGAGAACCTGATAAACCTCTGCCAGACCATCAAGTGACATTGAGCTCTCTACATCAACACCTACCCACCACCCTATACCACCACCCCATGCCACCACCCCATGCCATTACCCCATACCACCACCCCATGCCACCACCCCATACCACCACCCCATGCCACCACCCCAAACCACCACCCCATACCATCATCCCATACCACCACCCCATGCCACCACCCCAAACCATCATCCCATACCACCACCCCATGCCACCACCCCAAGCCACCACCCCATACCACCACCTCATGCCACCACCTCATACCATCACCCCATACCGCCACCACCCCATACCACCACGCGCCATTTGAGGAGATCTCTGAAAAATCACGCAGTAATACTTTTCTGTACAGAAAGATGTGACGCCTTCTGGAAATGTCCGAAACAGAAGTGTCAATGGATCTTTGGGAAAGCCTTGCTCTCTTGTGCTAACAAAAAAAATCACTAATGCTGTGTTTTCTATATATAAAGAAGGGAGGTCATTTAAAATTTGCATGGCCATGCTGTATTTATGCATCGCTCCCAACTGTCCCGGATTTCGAGGGACTGTCCCTGATTTGGAACAAAGTCCCTCTTTCCTCCTCATTTGTCCCTTGTTTTGGTCTGATCTATTCAGTTTTATATAAAATGAGACTGAGTTAAAAAAAAACTGATTTGAACTCAACCACCAAAGAACTGCATAGAATGTACAACGTTACTCACTGGACTGTAATAAATTCACATTTTATTAATAAAAAAAAAATGGATATTTTCAAACTGTATAATGCATTAATTGGTACCAAACCCACGTCACACACACCTAAAAACATGCGTCCATCTCTCTTTTGCATGATTCATTTTGTGTTATGTTTTTTGATTAATAAAGAGTGTGTGTGTGTCAGTCTCAATAATCAGTTATCCCTGTATGTTGTATTCTCCAAGATGCACGTCCAAGAGTCTTTTAAAATGATCAATACTCCCCGCTGACACCACCAATTGTGGCAGAGAGTTCCACATCCTTACCGCCCTGACAGTGAAAAACCCCCTGCGCCTCTTAAGATTAAACCGCTTCTCCTCCAATCTCATTGTGTGGCCCCCATGTCCTCTTACACTTCCTGAGACTGAATAGTATTTTCCTATGCTGGGATCCCCATTGCGATATTTGTAAATCGCTATAATGTCTCCCATCAAGCATCTCTTCTCCAGCTGCATGCTATTGCTCAGTCTGTCTTCGCTGTCCTGATGATATGGAAAGAAACACACGACAACATGGAGCTGTTGTTGAAGTGCATCCAGTACACCAAGGTTCAACTGGAATATCTGCGGAGATCTAAAAGTAGTGGCTTTGCTGCTTAGAATGCTCGGATAAACCAAGTACTACAGCTGTACACTCACTGGCCACTTTATTAGATGCACCTTGCTAGTAGTGGGTTGGACCCCCTTTATTAGGTCCCCCTTGCTAGTAGCGGGTTGGACCCCTTTATTAGGTCCCCCTTGCTAGTAGCAGGTTGGACCCCCTTTATTAGGTCCCCCTTGCTAGTAGCAGGTTGGAGCCCCTTTATTAGGTCCCTCTTGCTAGTAGCGGATTGGACTCCTTTTATTAGGTCCCCCTTGCTAGTAGCGGGTTGGACCCCTTTATTAGGTCCCCCTTGCTAGCAGCAGGTTGGAGCCCCTTTATTAGGTCCCTCTTGCTAGTAGTGGGTTAGACCCCCTTTATTAGGTCCACCTTGCTAGTAGCAGGTTGGACCCCCTTTATTAGGTCCCCCTTGCTAGAATCGGGTTGGAGCCCCTTTATTAGGCCCCCCTTGCTAGTAGCAGGTTGGACCCCCTTTATTAGGTCCCCCTTGCTAGTAGCGGGTTGGGCCCCCTTTATTAGGCCCCCCTTGCTAGTAGCGGTTTGGACCCCCTTTATTAGGTCCCCCTTGCTAGTAGCGGGTTGGAGCCCCTTTATTAGGTCCCTCTTGCTAGTAGCAGGTTGGACCCCCTTTATTAGGTCCACCTTGCTAGTAGTGGGTTGGACCCCCTTTATTAGGTGCCCCTTGCTAGTAGTGGGTTGGAGCCCCTTTATTAGGTCCCCCTTGCTAGTAGTGGGTTGGACCCCCTTTATTAGGTCCACCTTGCTAGTAGTGGGTTGGACCCCCTTTATTAGGTGCACCTTGCTAGTAGCGGGTTGGAGCCCCTTTATTAGGTCCCTCTTGCTAGTAGTGGGTTGGACCCCCTTTATTAGGTCCACCTTGCTAGTAGTGGGTTGGACCCCCTTTATTAGGTCCACCTTGTTAGTAGCAGCTTGGACCCCTTTCATTAGGTCCCCCTTGCTAGTAGCGGGTTGGACCCCCTTTATTAGGCCCCCCTTGCTAGTCCCAGGTTGGACCCCCTTTGGCCTTCATTCTTGGTGGCATCGATACAACAAGGTGTTGGAAACGTTCCTCAGAGATTTCCCTCCATAGTGACAATGATGACATCACACAGTTGCTGCAGATTTGTAGGCTGAACATCCATGATGCAAATCACCCATTCCATCCAGTGACGGCTGTTTTTTTTTTTGGGGGGGGGCAAACAACCCCCCCGTTGGTCGGTGGCATCAGCACCACCACCCCCCCATGCCGTATGTACTGCAGCAGCGGGCTCAGGCAGGCAGCGGCGTGCTTCAGTGGGCAGCGACGGGCTAGGGGGGCAGCGCATGGGCTTCGGCGGGTTGCGGGCTCCAGTGGCGGGCATTGGCAGGTTGCAGGCTGCAGCGGCAGTGGGCTTCTATGGAAGGCGGGCGACTCCTCCCTTTTTCTCCTAGGCGTCCAATAGGACTGCCTGTCCTTTCAGCCAATCTGGTGACATGTATCAGACCCGCTTCCTGATTGGCCGGGAGGAGGATCACAGTTGCAATAGCTCTAATTAGAGCTTCAATAAACACCCCCCCCCCCGCCTATCCCCGCCATAGGAATTCATGCGCCCGACGTCCCGAAAGGGGCTGGGCGCATGGATAGGGAGGGTGGTGGAACATGGACGGGGGGGCGGCGCCCATGCGTCCACAATGGACAGGCCAACCCTGGTTCCATCACATCCTTAAGGCACTCTATTGGATGAGATGTGGGGAGTGTGGAGGCCATTGGAGTGCAGGGACCTCGTTGTCCAGTGGTGAGATGATTGGTGCTTTGTCCTGCTGGGAGGAGCCATCAGAAGATGGGGGCACTGCAGTCATAAAGGGGTGGGCATGGTCAGCAACAATACTCAGGTAGGCCGTGGCGTTTAAACCATGCTCAGTTGGTACTAAGAGGCCCAAAATGTGCCCATCTCCCACGCCACCAGCCTGAACCGGTGATACAAGGTTGGATGGACCCATGCGCCAAATTCTGACCCCACCATCTAAATGTCACAGCTGAAATCCGGGCTCCTCAGACCAGGCAACGTTACTACAATCTTCTATTGTCCAATTTTGGTGATCCTGCCAATCGCAGCCTCAGCTTCCTGTTCTTAGCTGACAGGAGTGGCACCCGATGTGGTCTTCTACTGCTGTAGCCCATCTGTTTCAAGGTTGGATGTGTTGTGTGTTCACAGATGGTATTCTGCATACCTTGGATGTAACGAGTGATTATTTGAGTCTCTGTTGCCTTTCTGTCATCTGGAACCGGTCTGCCCATTCTCCTCTGGCATCAACAAGGCATTTTCCTCTACACAACTGCCGCTCACTGGATATTTTATTTTTTTCCCACCATTCTCTGTAATTACGGAAGATGGTTGTGCGGGGAAATCCCAGAAATACTCAGACCGGCCCGTCTGCCACCAGCAACCATGCCACGTTCAAAGTCACTTCAATCCCCATTCTTCCCCATTCTGATGCTCAGTTTGAATTTCAGCAAGTCATCTTCACCACGTCTAGATACCTAAATGCATTGAGTTGCTGCCATGTGATTGGCTGATTAGCAATTTGTATTACCAAGCAATTGAACAGGGTATCTAATAAAGTGGCTGGTGGGTGTATATGCAAATGGACCAGCCACATTAAATTAAAAAGTAATGGCCACTCCAAAACTTCCAGGGCAGAAAAACATGGCACATGAACCACTTGTTGACCCTATAAAGAGGTTTCCAAGAATAACCGATGCCAAGATTAAGGTAGGCGGTTTTGTTGGTCTACAGATCAAAAATCGCCTGGAAAGCATTCAAGGAAGTCATTGTGAATTTTCATGGCAACTATAGAGCACAAAACTACAATCAGCTGCTTGACAAACTTCTTACGGCATAAAGACCGAGAAGAGTCATTGAAGATTCATTGCATTCACACCACTTGGCATGATGAGGCCGGTGCCATCACTAGGGGACGGGATCTCCGAATGACATCACTGGATGGCCACACCCCATGGCTATGTAAGAAATGGCAGACACCGGAGCTAATACAACAGCGGGCGCTAGCATAGGGAGAAGGCATCAGAGGGGGGAGGGGAACCGGAGGGAGAAGACACGTTGGAGCTACGACGGGAAACATTCTCATTTTTAATAAAGGTCTTTGACAAAACCCTGTGCACTGTTTTTATTTATTTTTTACACTTTTTTGGGGAGAATGAGTAGGGATACAATTTTTCCCATACTCGTTCACATGGGAGGAGGCGGGATCTGGGGGCCCCCATGTTTACCCCCACAATTACTGCCCAGGGTTGTTGGGAAGAGGCCCGTGTCCCCATCAACATGGGGGATAAGTCATTGTTGTGGGACCCAAAGCCACTGTCCTTTGGGCTATACTGCCTGAAAATAGTTGAAAAGTGGATTTGGGAGGGCCCAAGAAAATGTTCGCCCAGGGTCCGGTCAATATTAAAGACAGCCCTGACCCAGCCCCCTCATGTTGAGGGCATGTGGCCTGGTATGGTCCAGGAAGGGGGGCTGCTCACTTGCCCCCCCCCTTTCCTGATCTGCCGTGCTGCATGCTCGGAAATAGGTCTGGTATGGATCTTGGGGGGGGGGGGCCCACACCACTTTTTTTATTTTGGCATGGGGGTACCCCTTAAAATCCATACCAGACCCTTTTTATGGTCTTGGGGGGGCCCACTCCGCTTTTTTTTTTGTTTATTTTGGCGTGGGGATCCCCCTCCCAGACTCAAAGGGCCTGGTATGGTCGGATTCCGTTCATTGAATTCGCATGGAAGTAGGGCACAGTCGGAGCAGTGTGAACCCAGCCTTAGAGTCCTCCAGCAGCACACAACAATAATACCAGCACAGGAAGACTCTAATGCAATACCAATATGGAGCAAAAGTCAAGTGTGTACTGCAAGTGTAGCAAACATCACATAAGCCTTAAAGCGTTTGTTAACCCAAAAAATAAATGCTGCTCCTGTCTCTTTAATGTGCAATTAGCAGCATGGTGCTTTTGCTTTTTAAATTATCCCTCTGTATCCCCTAAAATATCTGCTTGATAATGCCGGGTCATGACTTCCCCACTGTGTGCTGACTCCCCTTGTATATAGCTTATCCTGAGAGCCCCGTGGTCTATGCAGGCTATGTCACTCCCAGCTCTCCTGTCTGCCTGTCCTCCCTCTTCCTCTCCTAGCTTCTACTCTCTGCTCTCATAATTAACTCTAAAAGCTCCTATCCCTCTGTATTAGAAGAATAAGTTCCCTGTGTCAGTGTTATATCAGAAATATTATTATCTATATAGATAACACAGCATTGCTCTCTCTCTCCAGGTAAGCAGTAGTGCTTAACCCCTCCCTTAGAAATTCTGATCTGAGAGAGAAGAGCTGAAAAACGACAACTGATCCTAGTAAGAAGGTGTGTTATCTATACAGAGAAGTATAGTAAGAAGGTGTGTTATCTATACAGAGAAGTATAGTAAGAAGGTGTGTTATCTATACAGAGAAGTATAGTAAGAAGGTGTGATATCTATACAGAGAAGTATAGTAAGAAGGTGTGTTATCTATACAGATAAGTATAGTAAGAAGGTGTGTTATCTATACAGAGAAGTATAGTAAGAAGGTGTGTTACCTATACAGAGAAGTATAGTAAGAAGGTGTGTTACCTATACAGAGAAGTATAGTAAGAAGGTGTGTTATCTATACAGAGAAGTATAGTAAGAAGTTGTGTTATCTATACAGAGAAGTATAGGAAGAAGGTGTGCTATCTATACAGAGAAGTATAGTAAGAAAGCGTGTTATCTATACAGAGAAGTATAGTAAGAAGTTGTGTTATCTATACAGAGAAGTATAGTAAGAAGGTGTGTTATCTATACAGAGAAGTATAGTAAGAAGGTGTGTTATCTATACAGAGAAGTATAGGAAGAAGGTGTGTTATCTATACAGAGAAGTATAGGAAGAAGGTGTGTTATCTATACAGAGAAGTATAGTAAGAAGGTGTGTTATCTATACAGAGAAGTATAGTAAGAAGGTGTGTTATCTATACAGAGAAGTATAGTAAGAAGGTGTGTTATCTATACAGAGAAGTATATATATGTTATAATACATGGCAACTTCTTGTTATAATATAGAGCGGATAGGAACTTTTTATACAAGTGGCTTAACAAACATTTTAACTTGGCATTGTTACATTGTTGCAACAGATTTGAATGTAATTTAGGACACCTCTACTGCACTTATTAACAGTATTACCCAAGAAGCTTGCCATGCAAACTCTGCTTCAGTGCCTTAGGTGTGTACAGAGCCGGTGCAAGGATTTTTGACTACACAGGCGAAGGTGCATTTTGGTGCCCCCCACCCATCCTTCCTCCTGCTCCACCCCTCATGTGGCATAAACTCTATTTGTCAGATTGTCAGACTGCATACAATAAGGTGACCAGATTTTTAAAATGAAATCCGGGGACATATATTTTTTTTTCTAGTAATGGCGGCACTCAGCGACTTATATCGCTATTGTGACGGACAAATTGGACACTAAGTGACACTTTTGACACTTTGTGGGAACCACTGATTAATGCTAAAAATATGCACTGTCACTGTACTAATGACACTGGGTTAACATCAGGGGCAATCAAAGGATCACTCCCCCGGGATAGGCAGGCAGGGGGCTGGCCGGAAATGGAACCAAGGCAGAAGAACGTGTGAGCGGGAGCTGAATGGGCATGCGCCCGAAACTGAAGAAAGAGTCCCTCCACTCTGACCAGCAGATGATCATCAGAAAGGGTCACAGATAATGGAAAAAATACATCCCCCCTAAGCCAGTAGGAGCAGCAGAGTGAGAGTTTGTAATTCAGAATTTTTTAATTCTGCACTGACTGTCTGAAATTGCTTGGGCCCATGGGCGTCCGCAGGTAGGGGCAAGGGGGGGCAGTTGCCCCCCCTCTAGAATCTGGGGTTCCCCACTAGGTCCTTATCCTCTTGAGCCATGTATGCAGTTTCTGACAGTCTCTTGGGCTATGTATGCAGTCTCTGATTATCTCCTGTACTATGTCCGCAGTCTCTGACCATCTCCCATACTATGTCCGCAGTCTCTAACCGTCTCCTGTACTATGTCCGCAGTCTCTAACCGTCTCCTGTACTATGTCCGCAGTCTCTGACCGTCTCCTGTACCATGTCTGCAGTCTCTGACCGTCTCCTGTACTATGTCTGCAGTCTCTGACCATCTCCTGTACCATGTCTGCAGTCTCTGACCATCTCCTGTACTATGTCTGCAGTCTCTGACCGTCTCCTCTACCATGTCTTCAGTCTTTGACCATCTCCTGTACCATGTCTGCAGTCTCTGACCGTCTCCTCTACCATGTCTGCAGTCTCTGACCGTCTCCTGTACCATGTCTTCAGTCTCTGACCGTCTCTTGTATCATGTCTGCAGTCTCTGACCGTCTCCTGTACCATGTCTGCAGTCTCTGACCATCTCCTGTACCATGTCTGCAGTCTCTGACCATCTCCTGTACCATGTCTGTTGTCTCTGACCATCTCTTGTACCATGTCTGCAGTCTCTGACCGTCTCCTGTACCATGTCTGCAGTCTCTGACCGTCTCTTGTATCATGTCTGTTGTCTCTGACCATCTTTTGTACCATGTCTGCAGTCTCTGACTGTCTCCTGCACTATGTCTGCCGCCTCTGACATCTCCTGTACGATGCCTGCAGTCTCTGACCGTTTCCTGTACAATGACTGCGGTCTCTGACTGGGATAATGTGATAATGACATTGTCAAAAAGGGGCAGAGCATGGGTGAGCTTAAAAGGATGCCCCCCCCCCTGAAAAAACTTGTGCGGACGCCCATGCTTGGGCCCCTGTTAAAATCCAATCCAGGGACAAAACCGGGGACAGACTTGGTCCGGGGACAGTGTCCTCAATACGGGGACTGTCCCCAGAAACCGGCGACGTCTGGTCACCCTAGCATACAAAGCACATGGGATTGGCAGACTGCATACAACAGGGCACATGGGATTGTCAGAGTGAGACTGTGGGCATGATGGCACATGGGCAGCAGGGCTGGTACAACAATATATACAGCTTGCTTGCCCTACCTTTCACATAGATGGCAGAGAGAAATCTTCATCACTGTGCTGTACCACCAATGGCACTCCTCCTGGGCCTTCTGCTGTCACTCGGCTCCAGGCTCCCTGGGCTCCCTCTCTTCTCGCACGCTCTGTGTAAGAATGCAGAAATTTGGTGACCCTCTCAGCAGCCGCCCAGGCAGGTGGGAGGATTTTTTTTTACTTATCCAGCGACCCTCGGCTTCAGGACCAGGGCTGAAAGGAGAAGTAGAGAGGCGGCGCGATGGGGGTGTCTTTTTCACAATCTCGCTCTGCGCTCCAGCTGGCAGAGAAGGAGGAGTGTAGTAGGCATGGCCGGCCCAGGATTCTAGTGAGCAGAGGCGAGCAGGCGAGGTTAACAGCACCCAGCTTGGCCCAGCATCGCCTGTCAGTGTGCTCAGCAGGGTTTGGTAGAGGAGCGAGGGCGTGCCATCCGCTGGCACCAACATAAGGACCTCTTGGGAAACCCCTGGTTTTGGCGCCCCCCTCTCCTGGCGCCCTCAGGCAGCCGCTTTGCCTGCCTAATGCTGGCCCTGGGTGTGTATTGGCACCGGTGATATATTTTCTGCTGCTGATCTGATTATTCTCAGTGCTGAATGAATCCCTTATCAGTGATACTGATCAAGGAGAACATTCATATCGTTTCTCACAGGTTGGTCTATGAATAAAGATGAGTGCCTTTAGAATTGTCTCATCTCCTTCTTAGATAATTGGAGCTGTGGCCATGGGCTGGACGCGTCATTTGAGGAGATCTCTGAAAAATGCTGCGGTAATACTTTTCTGTACAGAAAGATGTGACGCCTTCTGGAAATGTCCGAAACAGAAGTGTCAATGGATCTTTGGGAAAGCCTTGCTCTGTTGTGCTAACAAAAAATCACTAATAATGTGTTTTATATAAAATATATATATATGAAGAAGAGAGGTCATTTAAAATTTGCAGGGCCATGCTGTATTCATTCATTGCTCCCAACTGTCCCGGATTTCGAGGGACTGTCCCAGATTTGGAACAAAGTCCCTCTTTCCTCCTCATTTGTTCCTTATTTTGGTCTGATCCACAGAGTTCTATATAAAATGTGAGAGATTGAGTTAACCACTTGCCGACCGCAGTCTGACAGCGACAGAGTGGCTCGTTATCGCAAACCGCCATCATAGGACGGCGGCTGCGATAACTAGTGCTGTGAGCTCGCGTGCTCACTGTGTCCGGGGGGGGCCAGGGAGCGGGAAGGGTGGGCTCGATCGCCGCCGTCTACCCACAGTGGCCCCCCTGCAGTGAGAGAACGGAGCTCTCTGTAAGTAAACATCGATCTCCGTTCTCATAGAGAGGTAAGGGTGGGGATCACAGGCTTCCTGTATATGGAAGCTGTGATCACTCCCCTCCCCCTGCCAGCCCAGCCCCCACACAGTTAGAACACACTGAGGGAACACAGTTAAACCTTAGAGCGCCCCCTGCAGGTTAACCCCTTCACTGCCAGTGGCATGTACACAGTAATCAGTGCATTTTTATAGCACTGATCGCTGTATAAATGCCAATGGTCCCAAAAAAGTGTCAAAATGGTCCGACATGTCCGCCGCAATATCGCAGTACCGCTAAAAATCGCAGATCACCACCATTACTAGTAAAAAAAAAACGAAAAACCCCAGAAATGAATTCTCATCATCCGTAAACGTGGCAACTTTTGCGCAAACCAATCAATAGACGCCGATTGTGATTTTTTTTACCAACAATATGAGGAAGAATATAAATCGGCCAAAACCGATGGAAAAAAATGTTTTTTTATATTTTTTTTTTTTTGGATTTGTATTTTAGCAAAAAGTAAGAAATTTGGGGTTTTTTTGCAAAATTGTCGCTCTTTTTTGTTTATAGCGGCGATCAGAAATGACGCAGCGGTGATAAAATACCACCAAAAGAAAGCTCTATTTGTGGGGGAAAAAGGACGCAAATTTTGTTTGGGTACAACGCCGCACGACCGCACAATTGTCAGTTAAAGCGACGCAGCGCCGAATCGCAAAAAGTGCTCTGGTCCTAAAGGGGGAAATCCTTTCCGGGGCTGAAGTGGTTAAAAACACAAAAAAATTCCGGTGATATAACGCTGGTAAAAGCTGAATAAAAATCACTGATAAGCTACTGACGTTTTTTTTTTGGACGTTTTTTTAAGGTCCTTTGTGCATGACGTCTAAGTTTTACTTTGTTATTTTATCTTAATTCTCAGTAAATATTACTAAATCCCCTTTATCTCAGCCAACCATTGGCCATTGTTTAAACTCAATTGGAGGAATTATATTTTGCAACTATTATTGTTGTTGTTGGAGAATTCAATGAGTGGCGGAAGTTACCAAATTAACTGCTCCTTTTGCTCGCCAGAATTATAAGGGTAACTTGTGGATGTGAAGGAATTGTGATCTTTATGTCAACAATTTCCATTAATTAACCACCTCAGTGCTGGGCACGAAAACCCCCTTCCTGCTCAGGCCATTTTTCAGCTTTCAGCGCTATCACACTTTTGAATGACAATTACTCAGTCAAGCAGCACGGCACCCATATGAAATGTGCGTCCTTTTTTTCACACACATAGAGCTTTCTTTTGGTGGAATTTAATCACTAGGGAGGGGGGTTTATTTTTTGTGCTATAAATAAAAAAAGATTGAAAATTTTTCTTTGTAAATTTTGGCCCAAATTTATACTGCTACCGATCCTTGGTAAAAATAACCCAAATTAGTGGATATTATTTGGTCTGTGTGAAAGTTATAGAATCTACAATCTATGGTGCCAATCACTGACTATTGATCACACCTGATATACTGACGGCCGATCTCATTTCCTGAGACCCTAACAAGCCAGGAAAATACAAATACCCCCCAAATGACCCCTTTCTGGAAAGTAGACATTCCAAGGTATATAGTAAGAGGCATGGTGAATTTTTTGAAGTTGTCATTTTTTCCAACAATTCTTTGCAAAATTAAGATTTTTTTTTCATTTTTTTCCCCACAAAATTGTCACTGTAACAGGTTATTTCTCACACCCAGCATATACTCCTCCTGAGTATGGCGATACCACATGTGAGTCTTTTTCACAGCCTGGCCACATATGGAAGCTCAACATCAGTGGCGGCTGGTGAAGTTTTTGGATGGGCGGGGTGCCAGGCCCCGCCCTTCCTTTTGACTCCTCCTACTTCTAATAAGCCCTGCCCCTTATATAATCCACCCACTCTGTCCCCTGTATTCCACATATTGTGTCAGGAGTACACAGCTCAGCATCACAGGACACAGTATACAGCTCAGCCTCACAGGACACAGTATACAGCTCAGCATCACAGCACACAGTATACAGCTCAGCATCACAGCACACAGTATACAGCTCATCATCACAGGACACAGTATACAGCTCAGCATCACAGGATACAGTATACAGCTCAGCATCACAGGACACAGTATACAGCTCAGCATCACAGGATACAGTATACAGCTCAGCATCACAGGGCACAGTATACAGCTCAGCATCACAGGACCCAGTATACAGCTCAGCCTCACAGGACACAGTATACAGCTCAGCATCACAGGACACAGTATACGACACAGGACATTTACGACTAGACATATGACACAGGACACTACGACACGACATATGACACAGGACACTACGACTCGACATATGACACAGGACACTACGAC
>BLSH010516268.1:3467-13641 GCA_018402905.1 Glandirana rugosa | reverse complement strand
AGTGACTGGTGGCGGTCAGTGGTCAGTGGGTAGTCACTGGTGGCGGTCAGTGGGTAGTCACTGGTGGCGGTCAGTGGACAGTGGGCAGTGCGTAGACACTGGTGGCGGTCAGTGGGCAGTGCGTAATCACTAGTGGTGGTCTGTGGCCAGTGGGTAGTCACTGGTGGTGGTCTGTGGGTAGTGGGTAATCACTGGTGGCGGTCAGTGGGTAGTCACTGGTGGTGGTCAGTGGGCAGTGGGTAGTCTCTGGTGGCGGTCAGTGGGTAGTGGATAGTCACTGGTGGTGGTCAGTGGGCAGTGGGTAGTCACCTGGCGGTGGTCACTGATGGGTGACTGGCGGTGGTCACTGATGGGTGACTGGTGACTGGCGGTGGTCAGTGATGAGTGACGGGTGACTGGCGGTGGTCAGTGATGAGTGAGGGGTGACTGGCGGTGGTCACTGATGGGTGACAGACCTCGGTCGCTGATGGGTGACGGGTGACAGGCCACAGTCACTGATGGGTGACTGGTGACAGGTGCACTTTATGATGGCAGTCTGATGACAGGTACACTTTATGGGGGCAGATGGGGTGACTGTTGGGTGACTGGTGCATTGGGGGGGCAGGGGGGATGTGACAGGTGTGTGTTTTTACTTTACAGATCAGTAACTCACTGATCCTAGCTCTGGAAACTGTGTGAGGAGAGAAGAGCTGGTAACAGAGAGTTAATGGGATACAAAACTTCCATAGATATTTAGGGTACATTGTGATCATAGCAAGTGTGCACCCTCATTATTAGGTCTTATATACGCTGCGCTCTCAGGCCAGGCCTGGATTAAGAGCATCATGGACCTGGTGCTGAGGAAGTTACATCCTCCTCCTCTGCCGGGGCCTGTGCTTGCACTTGAATGGTTGCTAGGATGCTAGGCAGTTCTAGCAACCAATAATTTTCACAGCATTGGAAACTGGGCAGTGGTGGGCAGAGTGGCGGCGCTGTGGTGACAGGGCGAAGTTCTTGGGCGGGTGGGCCTATATTAAGGTAGGGGCCTGGAGCTGCAGCTCCAATAGCCCCTACATTAATCTGGCCCTGACTAAGGCCCTGGGGCACCCCTCTGGGATCACACTGTGCTGCAGGGGTGAGGGGGCAGCTGTGAAAGCTAGAGCGCTACAGTATATAAACATCATCATTTATACACTTAAATAGAGGGCGCACAGGCTAACTTTGAGAGTATTACTTAATATACTGAAACTCTATCTCAAATGTACTGGTTGTATTGGAAGGAACTGTAAACTAGAATGGTAAAATCTCATAGAAATGCTAAGCTGTTTAGAGGAGGGTAGAGGAAATGGAATTGAATTGAGTCTAGTCCTGGAAGAGAGGTAAGAAAAGAGAAGACAGAAAGAGGAAAAGTGGACGGGAGAGGTAGTAAAGGGAACAGTGGCGGCTATAATGGGTGGGTAGAGGGTGGGTAGGACTAGCTTTCCGGGATCAGTGGCTCGTGTGTCAAATAGGAGACTAAAGTAATAAGTGGTATGGGAGGTGGTTACGGCATTAGGGGGTTCCTGTCAAAGTCAGGCGGTAGGCAATTTCTAACCCAGGGGTCCCAAATTTTCTCAAATTTGCATATCCTGTTGCTGTCTATGGCTTCCATTTTAGGATGTATAAAGGCCTTATTCATTCTGCCTCTGGCATCTGCCACAACCAGCGGAGGGGACTTCCAAGCCTTGGCAATTGCCTGCTTAGCAGCGGTCGTGAGGAAGACTAGCAGCTTAAACTGAGAGGAAGTCAACTGACTTGGTTTCAGGTTGAGTAGAGCGATCGATGGGTCGGGTGCAATACTTGTCTCTAAGGCTTTGAAGGCGATAAGGAAGATTTGCTTCCAGAATTCCTTTGCTAAGGGACATTCCCACCAGATGTGGTAGCATGTACCTGGCTCGTTACAGCCTCCAAAACAGCCTATTGGGTACGAAGGGAGATATTTTGTGATTCTGGCTGCCACTAAATACCATCGGGTGATGACCTGGTCTCCTTAGCCAATATATTAGGGGAGGAGGAGTTAGTAGCTGACCATATATTAGACCATTCAGTTGTGTTGAAGGTACGCCCCAGGTCAGATGCCCATTTGACTGCATAGGAGGGCATAGGGTTGTCCAGATCTGTGACAAGTAGCTGATAAAGTAAAGAGATGGTGCCTCCAGCATGAGGATCAGATTTGCAGACCCGCTCAAAGGGAGATAGATGAGTCAGAGGTGTATCTGTAGTAAGGGAGGGTGTGTAGAAGTTCTTTATTTGTAAGTATCGAAATAATTCTGAGCTGGGTAAACCGTGAGCTTTCCAAAGGGTAGGAAAGGGGCTGAAGGAGTTATTGGTGATAAAGTTGCGCAATCGGAGCAGATTGGAGGAAGTCCAGATTTTGAAGGAACTTGGGGAGTCCCAAGTGGGGGGAAAGGCTGGATTTCTTAGAAAGGAAAGAAGGGGATTATGGGGAGATTGCAAGATGCGGGAAACCCTGTGCTTATCCCAGACGGCATTCTTCCCATTGACCACAAGTGTAAGGAGCATTCTTCCCAATGACCACAAGTGTAAGGAGCATTCTTCCCAATGACCACAAGTGTAAGGAGCATTCTTCCCAATGACCACAAGTGTAAGGAGCATTCTTCCCATTGACCACAAGTGTGAGGAGCATTCTTCCCATTGACCACAAGTGTGAGGACCATTCTTCCCATTGACCATCACACTGATGTATCAGGAGTTGTAGATTTTTAATTTTTAGCAGGGGTTCCCCGAGACCGGAGAATTATTTCAAGGGTTCCTTGGTGTTGAAAAGGTTGAGAAAGGCTGCTCTAATGCAATACCAATATAGAGCAAAGGTCATGTATCGAGTTCTGCAAGTGTAGCAAACACCACATAAACCTTAAGGCCCCTTTCACACGAGTGGATGACGTTTTGATGGACTCCACTGCTCAGCGGCGATCCGTCCGTTGATCCCCGCTGAGCCGGCGTATGACAGGACAGTCTCTGCACTCCGTGTCACAGCTCCATTCTCCTCTATGGAGGATCGGATGGACGCGGACCGTCTGTCTGTGTTCATCCGATCCGATCCGCCCGTGTGAAAGGGGCCTAACTTGGCACTGTTACATTGTTGAAATAGATTTGGATGTAATTTAGGACACCTGCACTGCGCTTATTAGCAGTATTACCCAGGAAGTTTGCCATGTGAGCTCTGCTTCAGCGCCTTAGGTGTGTATTGGCACCGGTGATATATTTTCTGCTGCTGATCTGATTATTATCAGCGCTGAATGAATCCCTTATCAGTGATACTGATCAAGGAAAACATTCATATCATTTATCACAGGTTGGTCTATGAATAAAGATGAGTGCATTTAGAATTGTCTCATCTCCTTCTTAGATAATTGGAGCTGTGGCCATGGGCTGGACGCGTCATTTGAGGATCTCTCTGAAAAATGCTGCGGTAATACTTTTCTGTACAGAAAGATGTGACGCCTTCTGGAAATGTCCGAATGTCAATGGATCTTTGGGAAAGCTTTGCTCTATTGTGCTAACGAAAAAAATCACTCATAATGTGTTTTATATATATACTGTATCTGAAGAGCTGACACTTTGCTACAATGTAAAGTAGTGAGTGTACAGCTTGTATAACAGTGTAAATTTACTGTCCCCTCAAAATAACTCAACACACAGCCATTAATGTCTAAGCCGCTGGCAACAAAAGTCAGTACACCCCTAAGTGAAAATGTCCAAACTGGGCCCAAAGTGTCAATATTTTGTGTGGCCACCATTATTTTCCAGCACTGCCTGAACCCTCTTGGGCATGGAGGTCACCAGAGCTTCACAGGTTGGCGCTGGAGTCCTCTTCCCCTCCTCCATGATGACATCACAGAGCTGGTGGATGTTAGAGACATTGCGCTCCTCCTCCTTCCGTTTGAGGAGCCCCACAGATGCTCAATAGGGTTTAGGTCTGGAGATGCTTGGCCAGTCCATCACCTTTACCCTCAGCTTCTTTAGCAAGGCAGTGGTCGTCTTGGAGGTGTTTGGGGTCGTTATGTTGGAATACTGCCCTGCGGCCCAGTCTCTGAAGGGAGGGGAAGCTCTGCTTCAGTATGGCACAGTACATGTTGGCATTCATGGTTTCATCAATGAGCTGTAGCTCCCCAGTGCCGGCAGCACTCATGCAGCCCCAGACCATGACACCCCCACCACCATGCTTGACTGTAGGCAAGACACACTTGTCTTTGTACTCCTCACCTGGTTGCCCCCACACACGCTTGACCCCATCTGAACCAAATAAGTTTATCTTGGTCTCATCAGATCACAGGACATGGTTCAGGTCCCCAGAGAATTCTTTACCATGAGGTGCCATGTTGAACTTCCAGTGACCAGTGTGAGAGAGTGAGAGTGATAACACCAAATTTAACACACCTGCTCCTCATTCACACCTGAGACCTTGTAACATCAACAAGTCATGACACTGGGGAGTGAAAATGGCTAATTGAGCCCAATTTGAACCTTTTCACTTAGGGGTGTACTGACTTTTGTTGCCAGCGGTTTAGACATTAATGGCTGTGTGTTGAGATATTTTGAGGGGACAGCAAATTTACACTGTTATACAAGCTGTACACTCACTACTTTACATTGTAGCAAAGTGTCAGCTCTTCAGTGTTGTCACATGAAAAGATAGAATAAAATATTTACAGAAATGTGGGTGGTGTACTTACTTTTGTGAGATACTGTATATACAGGCGGTCCCCGGGTTACAAACATTATAGGGACTGTAGGTTTGTTCTTAAGCTGAATTTTTATGTAAGTGGGAACAGGTAGATGTTTTAAGTGTGGCTCCAGGGTATACAGCATCGCCAGATAGCAGTATACAGAGTCACCATATAGCAGTATACAGAGTCACCATATAGCACTATACAGAGCACCAGATAGGTCATACAGAGCACCAGATAGGTCATACAGAGCACCAGATAGGGAATACAGAGCACCAGATAGTTCATACAGAGCACCAGATAGGTCATACAGAGCCCCAGATAGGTCATATAGAGCACCAGATAGGGCATACAGGGCACCAGATGGGGCATACAAAGCACCAGATAGGGCATACAGGGCATTAGATGGGGCATACAGGGCATCAGATAGGGCATACAGAGCACCAGATAGGGCATACAGGGCATCAGATAGGGCAGACAGAGCATCAGATAGGGCAGACAGAGCACAAGATAGGGCATACAGGGCATCAGGGCATACAGAGCATCAGATAGGACATACAGAGCACCAGATAGGGCATACAGGGCATCATATAGGGCATAAAGGGCATCAGATATGGCATACAGAGCACCAGGTAGGGCATACAGGGCATCCGATAGGGCATACAGAACATCAGATAGGGCCTCGAGGCGGCCCCCAACGCCCCCCCCCCCCCCTGAAGTCGGGACAAGCCCCACACTTACCCCATCTAATAGCAGGCAGGCCAGGTCTATGCAGAGATCGGCTTGCGGTCAGCATGCTGAGCAGCTCGGGACTGAA
Organism: Glandirana rugosa; assembly: GCA_018402905.1. NCBI lineage: Eukaryota > Metazoa > Chordata > Amphibia > Anura > Ranidae > Glandirana > Glandirana rugosa. Next base: position 8,115 of record BLSH010516268.1, on the reverse strand, counting down.
ACCCCGCAGAGTGCTGAGCCTGTATGAGTAATCACACAGGCAGCATGTCTGCCACAGTCCCGCCCGACGCCCACAGCAGCCAATGACAGAGAGTCATTGGCTCTGATGGCTCAGGGTCAGCCAATCAGACTATGTGTGTGCTCTTGTTCAGGGCATCAGATGGGGCATACATGGCATACAGAGCACCAGATAGGGCATACAGGGCATCAGGGCATACAGAGCACCAGATAGGGCATACAGAGCACCAGATAGAGCATACATGGCATCAGATAGGGCATAAAGAGCACCAAATTGGGCATACAGAGCACTGGATAGGGCATACAGGCATCAGATAGGGCATACAGAGCACCAGATAGGGCATACAGGGCATCAGATAGGGCATACATAGCATCAGGCAAGGCATACAGGGCATCAGATAGGGCATACAGAGCATCAGATAGGGCATACAGAGCATCAGATAGGGGCTTGCGGCGCCCCCAAGTCGGGACAAGTCCCGCACTTACCCTATCTAATAGTAGGCAGGCCAGGTCTATGCAGAGATCGGCTTGCGGTCAGCATGCTGAGCAGCTTGGGACTGAAACCCCGCGGAGTGCTGAGCCTGTATGAGTAATCACACAGGCAGCATGTCCGCCACGGTCCCGCCCCCCGCCCACAGCAGCCAATGACAGAGGGTCATTGGCTCTGATGTCTCAGGGGGCAGCCAATCAGACTATGTGTGTTCGCTTGTTCAGCGCACACACATAGACTTTAACCCCTTCCTTATTGGCCACTTAAACCCCCCTCCTGCCCAGACCAATTTTTGGCTTTCAGCGCTGTCGCATTTTGAATGACAATTGCGCGGTCGTGCGACGTTGTACCCAAATAAAATTTGCGTCCTTTTTTCCCCACAAACGAGCTTTCTTTTGGTGGTATTTGATCCCCTCTGCGTCATTTCTGATCGCCGCTATAAACAAAAAATGAGCGACAATTTTGCAAAAAAGAACAATATTTTTAACTTTTTGCTAAAATACAAATCCATTTAAAAAAATTATTTATCAGTTTTGGCCGATATTTATTCTTCTACATATTTTTGGTAAAAAAAAAAAATTGCAATCGGCGTATATTGATTGGTTTGCGCAAAAGTTATCGCGTCTACAAACTGGGAATTGATTTATGGCGTTTTTATTATTTTTTTAGTAATGGCGGCGATCTGCGATTTTTATCGGGACTGCGATATTGCCGCAGAAATGACGGACATTTTTTACACATTTTTGGGACCAATGACATTTATACAGCGATCAGAAATTTAAATATCCACTGATTACTGTATAAATGTCAATGGCAGTGAAGGGGTTAACTGTGTTCCCTAGGCGTGTTCTAACTGTGAGGGGGCTGGGAAGGGGTTAACCTGCAGGGGGTGCTCTAGGGGGTAACTGTGTTCCCTAGGCGTGTTCTAATTGTGAGGGGGCAGGGCTGGCCGGGACATAACAGATCTAACTGATCCCAGTGACAGGGATCAGTAGATCTGTTTGTCCCCTGTGACAGAACGGGGAACCGCCGTGTTTACATCGGCGGTTCCTCGTTCTGAGGCTCCTAAAACAAATCGGCGGGTCTTGGGCGGACATTGAGTCTACCCGAGCCACGGGCACGCTCGCGTGCCGCCGCTGCCGCCAGGGGGCGCGCGAGGAGCGTGCACAGGGGACAACGTCCATGGACGTCGTCCCGGCATTTCAGATCTGCGCTGGAGCCGTACTTCGGCAATAGTGCGAATCTGTAGGGGTTAATGACTGGCCAATCGGCTCACTACCTGTTGTCAGCTGACAACTTGTCAGCGGCGGGGAGGTGGCGCCGAAACGCCCCTTATGCACCAGCCGCCGCTGCCTCCCGGGATAAGTAGCTGGGGGATAGATCTAGGGGAAAAAGAAAAAGGGGGGACAGTGGGGAGAGAAAGGAAAAGAGTGATCTCAGAGGACAATGCATAGAACCAATATCCAGGCGCAGGGACAGTGCACTAGGTGAGGGAAACAATAGAAATGAAAACTGAGGTCCCTGCTGTCCCAAACTCCTAGACCAATGAGGGAGATGCAGGCAATTCAGCCAAGGGGCTTTTGCCACTTTTGTTTCCAGGGTTCCTCTCCATAGATATCCATCTGTATTGTTGTCCTCCCTTCACATCCACTCTTTGGTTTCCATGTCCATTGGAATATTGGACTTAAGCCTCGTACACGCGGTTCGACGATCGCATACAACAGGTCGTACTCACGACCGCTGTATGCGAAATCGATCGTTCGTATGCGCGATTAGAACAGTCGAACATACGACGGTCATACAAGGGAGTGGTATGAGGAGACTAGAAAACTTGGTCGTACCAACAAGCGCTCATACGACCGTTGTATCGCGTGTACAGAGCAGTTGGTACAACAAAGTTTTATTGTGCAAAACACGCATGCTCAGAAGTCAGGAACGGCCGGATGCTAATTCCATGCAAATGAACGTTCTTTCTGTGGTCGTACGATCGTGTAGTGCAGTCAGTATGCTGCATACAACAGCCAACATACGATTTGACGCGATCGTACATGCGATCGTCGTGTACGAGACTTAAGGCCCGGGCGTATATAAAATAATAAACAAAACGTCGGGCCCGACGTCAAGGAAAAAAAGTCAGCGTCTTTCGGCGTTATGCATTGGCGTTTTTGAGCGTTAGTGAGCGTCGGCGTCAATAGACGTTTTTTTTAAAAAAATCATTCCTCTGCTATTTTTCAACCTAAAAACGTCGGCGTCAAAAAACGCCGGAAAACGCCGGTATAATAATAGGTGGCGTTTGTTGGCATATTGTGGCGTCGGCGTCAAAAAACGTCAAAACGTTACAGCCTCAGAACGCGATGGCCATGGGTTCTACTTTCTGCTCACTAACGCCGACGCCACCTACAGCTCAAAAACGCCGACGTTTTTATGGGGCCATTGACTAACATGGAGAGCTGCAAAAAAACGCCAGAAAACGCCGGCGTCAAAAAACGTCCGTGTGTATGAGGCCTTAATGCTTTTCAACCTCACCATCCCATATGCCATTGATTACCATTCCCTGAACAGGTGGTGTGATTGGCGCCCTCCAAGGGAAGATCCCCTAGATATTCACATCACAGCCTTTCACACACAGCTGATCCCTGGGATTGATCCATGCTGCTTCACATGGCTTACAGGTAACTTTTGCAGACATATTGGTGAAATTGGACGCTCTAGTAGTGGTCCTGTTTGCTCCATATTGCAATACCTTTTTGTACATTGATACTCTGCTACCACAGCAATCACTATTATCACTTTATATATCTTTGCTACAGCTGACATCTATCTGCACAAGGTGCAACCTGCAGGGTCAAATCATCCCAACCACCTCTCCCCTTTCCATTCCTCTCACCTATTGGTCTCCATGTCCATCTCATTTTTTTTTTTTTTTTTTGGACCAGGTCGGTACATATATGTAACAATATATATACAGTCAGGTCCATAAATATTGGGACATCAACACAATTCTAATGTTGTTGGCTCTATACACCACTACAATGGATTTGAAATGAAAGGAACAAGATTTGCTTTACCTGCAGACTTTCAGCTTTAATTTGAGGGGATTTACATCCAAATCAGGTGAACGGTGGAGGAATTACAACAGTTTTGTATTTGTGCCTCCCACTTTTTAACCACTTCAGCCCCGGAAGGATTTCCAGCTTTAGGACCGGAGCCCTTTTTGCGATTCGGCGCTGCGTCGCTTTAACTGACAATTGCGCGGTCGTGCGACGTTGTACCCAAACGAAATTTGCGTCCTTTTTTTTTCCCCACAAAGAGAGCTTTCTTTTGGTGGTATTTGATCACCGCTGCGTCATTTCTGATCGCTGCTATAAACAAAAGAAGAGCGACAATTTTGCAAAAAAAACCCAAATTTCTTACTTTTTCCTAAAATACAAATACAAAAAAAAAAATATATAAAAAACATTTTTTTTCACCATTTTTGGCCGATTTATATTCTTCATCATATTTGCGATTAAAAAAAATCGCAATCGGCGTTTTATTGATTGGTTTGCGCAAAAGTGGTCGCGTTTACGGATGATGAGAATTCATTTTTGGGGTTTTTAGGCCTCATGCACACGGACGTTTTTTGACGCCGGCGTTTTCTGGCGTTTTTTGCAGCTCTCCATGTTAGTCAATGGCCCCATAAAAACGTCGGCGTTTCTGAGCTGTAGGTGGCGTCGGCGTTAGGGAGCAGAAAGTAGAACCCACGGCCATCGCGTTCTGAGGCTGTAACATTTTGACGTTTTTTGACGCCGACGCCACAATATGCCAAGAAACGCCAATATATGCCACCATATGCCACCTATTATTATACCGGCGTTTTTTGACGCCGACGTTTTTAGGTTGAAAAATAGCAGAGGGATGATTTTGTTATAAAAAACGCCTATTGACGCCGACGCTCACTAACGCCGAAAAACGTTGCCTTTATTTCCTTGACGTCGGACCCGACGTTTTATTTTTTTATATACGCCCGTGTGTATGAGGCCTTACGCTCAAAAACGCCAATGCATAACGCCGAAAAACGTCGACTTTTTTTCCTTGACGTCGGGCCCGACGTTTTGTTTATTATTTTATATACGCCCGTGTGTATGAGGCCTTAATTTTT
>BLSH010516260.1:92000-102647 GCA_018402905.1 Glandirana rugosa | reverse complement strand
AGCACAGATGCATGGGTGATGGATGGGTGAGCACAGATGCATGGGTGACAGATGGGTGAGCATGGATGGGTGAGCACGGATGGGTGAGCACGGATGGGTGAGCACGGATGGATGGTGAGCATGGGTGACGGATGGGTGGACATGGATGGGTGAGCACGGATGCATGGGTGACGGATGGGTGCGCACGGATGCATGGGTGACAGATGGGTGAGCATGGATGGGTGAGCACAGACTCATGGGTGATGGATGGGTGAGCACGGATGGGTGAGCATGGATGCATAGGTGGCGGATGGGTGAGCACAGATGCATGGGTGACGGATGGGTGGGTGGGCACGGATGGCTGAGCACGGATGCATGGGTGACGGACGGGTGAGCACAGATGCATGGGTGACAGATGGGTGAGCACGGATGGGTGAGCACGGATGTATTGGTGAGCATGGGTGACGGATGGGTGGGCACAGATGGGTGGGCATGGATGCATGGGTGATGGATTGGGTGGGCACAGATGGGTGGGCACAGATGGATGGGCATGGGTGAAGCTGGATGGGTGGATGGGGGTCCCTGCCTGGCACATAGCGGGGCTGTGGGCACTTTAGATCCTGCCCACAGCACCGCTGCATCTCTTCTCTCCCCTCTCTCCCCCCTCTCCTGTCACACTGCACCGATCGGTGCAGAGAGGGAAGAGACAAGCCGGCACTTCCGCCGGCTTGTTTACATGTGATGCTCCATCATTTGACGGAGCGATCACGTGGTAAAAGGCCGCTCCAAGCGGCCATTTACCGTGATCCGTGATGCGCCAGGTCTCACAGACCCGGCGGTCACGGAGCGCAATTCTGGGAGGACGTTATAATACGTCCTCCCAGAACAATGGGTGCCACTTGCGGCCGTTTAATTACATTACACGGTCGGCAAGTGGTTAAGCCATTAGGCATCTTAGTGAATTGCCAGACATATCATGAGCCAATACTAAGAGCTGAGATATAGGCATGCATTCTTGGATGGCAAACTTCAAAATGCGCCTCATATAGAATGTTCCTAACATGTAAGTAAAGAACGTAGATAATCATATACATAAACTTATTAATTGCTTATCTTCACAAGTCTATCATAGTATATTAGTTATAGAAAGCTTATTAAAGGAAAAAAGGATAATAGAGAACAGACCAGAAAAATATAAAAAAAGAAGAAAGAGAAAAAAAAGGGGGGGGGGGGGTTCAGCCTCATTTGTAGTGTGTGTCACATGTATTAGTTCTTAAGCAGATTTTTATAGGTATCAGTAAGTATGAAAAGATTCCAGTCCCTCCATTGTTTGTGAAGCAACTCAGTGGAGTCCTTTTTGATTGCAACAGTTTCTTCCATATATCGAATGGAGTTGACCTTGTCAAGCCAATCTTTGATGGAGGGGGTATAAATTGATTTCCAATGTAGTGGAATAAGTGCTTTTGCTGCATTTAAGAGGTGTATAGACAGATCAGTTTTATATGATTTATAGGACGAATCGTTAATATGCAGAAGACAGCAGGCCGCATCTAGAGAAAGATTTGTGTCAGTTATTTTTTTTTATCCAGTAAATGACCTGCTTCCAGAACTTTTGGATAGGTGTGCATTCCCACCAAAGATGAAGAAAGGTACCTCTCCCTTTCTGGCATCTCCAACAAATGTCTGAATTAGACTTATTCCATACTTTAAGTTTAGAAGGGGTAAAATACCACTGGGTGCGTATCGTGTATGAAATCTCTTGAAGTTTAGTGCTTAGAGAGCATTTGTGGGTAAAGACAGCTGCCTTCTCCCATTGTTTATCAGAAATAGTAATTTAGATCCTTTTCCCAGCAATCTTTAAATTTATCGGCTTTATCAGTCAGTGGTTGGGATAGTCAGTTATACATTAGAGAGGTGCCTCATCTGAGGGGTTTTTGATCAAAGCAAAGTCTCTCAAAACAGGTGAGAGGTCTTGTTAACAAGTTCTTCTGCTTGTTGTTCTGGATGAAGTCAAATATCTGTAAGTATTTCCAAAAAGTCAATTGGTCTGGTAATATCATCTGGCTAGTGCCGAGAAATCTTTAATATTTCCATTTGCTACGCAATGTGATACAAGTAGAGGGAGATTTGAATCTTTTAGAATAAGATTTCATTTTTCAAAACCTAGTGGAAAATCTGGGTTGTTTAGTATTGAGGATAAGGCACTCGGGGATGTAGATAGTTTATGTGGGATGGCAGCTTTGTGAAATACTTTGAGTGTGGGTGTGATCAGAGGGTGGTTTCAAACTTCGGGGGGGATATTTTCGGGGATTAGACCATTGGAGATAGTGAATAAGAGGGTTTGTGCCACTTCTTTCTAGTTTGACCCAGTCTTTGTTTCTTTGATGGCAGTGCCAGTCGATGATTCTGGTTAGGTGAGAGGCGTAGTAATATTTTTTGAAATTTGGGATGCCCAGCCGCCCTTTGTTTTGGGTAACTGTAGGAGATTCAAATTTATTTGGGGCCTTTTGTTTGCCCATCAAAATTTCCTTTGCTTACTGATAAGTTGTTGGAAGAAAGAGTTGGGGAGTTTAATTGGTAGGGCATGAAACAAATAGATTATTCTGGGCAAGATCACCATTTTTAATATAGCTGCTCTTCCAAACCATGAGAAATGTTTTGGGTTCCAGTTGGCAAGATCTTTTTCTATGTTTTTAAGTAGGGGTTTGAAATTGTGAGCATAAATGTGGTCAATCTTTGGGGTCAGTTTGATACCTAAGTACTGAAGGCTGACTTTTTCCCATTTATAGGGGCAGTTCTTATACGTTAAATCTCCTACCTGTTTGCTGAGGGAGAGATAAATGGCTTCAGATTTCTTATAGTTAATTTTAAAATTTGCAATGTATTTAAAAAGTTGGAACCATTTGTTTAAGTTGGGTATGGTGATGTGTGGCTGAGAGATAAAGAACAACATGTCATCAGCGTAAGCCGCAATCTTATACTCTGTTTTATCAATCTTAATCCCGTGAATATCTGGTTTAATTGTCCTTATTAAAGGTTCCAATGTGATAATAAATAGTATTGGAGACAGAGGGCATCCCGGTCTCGTTCCATTCCTGATATGTATTGGGTCCGAGAATGTGTCATTTACTTTATCTCTTGCACTAGGGTTAGTGTAAAGTTTACTAATCCAATTTAGCATCTTATTTCCTAATCCAATGTATCTACAGGTGGCCAGCATATAGCCCCATGAGATTCTATCAAAGACCTTTTTGGCACCGGTTGATAGCAGCATATTTTCTAAATTTTCTTGGTGTGTTCTGTGGATAAGGTTTAGAGATTTAATAATATTATCCCACGCCTGCCTCCTTGGCATAAATCCAACTTGATCTGGGCCGATGATTTTTTCTAGTACCGGTTTAATTCTATTGGCTAATATTTTGGCTAGAATTTTAAGATCTACATTTAGTAGGGAGATGGGTCTATACCTGGAGCATTCTGTTGGGTCTTTGTCTTTTTTGGGGATCACGGTAATGTGAGCAAGAGTAAATTCTTGAGGGGGGTTAGAGTCTTTAATCAGCCTATTAAGAGCATTAGTGAGGGGTTTATTTAAAATAGGTTCATATGTTTTGCAATACATTGTTGTAAATCCATCCGGTCCTGGGCTTTTACTAGTTTTCATGTCTTGAATAGCAAGGGAAACCTCCTCATTAGTAATAGATGTGTTTAGTTGGGCCGTATCTGAAGGGGATAACTTGGGGAGTTTGCTATTGTTGAGGAATTGTTGAATGATTTGCTCCCTGTTGTCAGTGAATCCTTTTGGTTTGGCTTGAGTAGGTAAGTTATATAGTTTAGTATAAAATTTGTGAAACAGCTGAGCTATAGTCTCTGAATCATACACGGGTTTGCCATGTTTGTCATGGATGCATTGAATATTTCCTGCGTGTTGTGAATCTTTTAACGCTCTGGCCAGGTATTTGCCACTCTTATCGCCAAATTCATAATAAATTTACTTTTTAAGGAAGAGTGATCTCCTGCAATTCTGATCTATAATAGCTTGCAGTTCTTTTCTTTTATCTAGTAATTCTTGTTCTAACGCAAGTGACAGAGATTGTTTGTGTTGTGTCTAGAGCAGTGGTTCTCAACTCCGGTCCTCGGGACCCACTAACAGGCCAGGTTTGCAGGATAACTGAAATACATGACAGGTGATATCAGTTGTTGCTCAGCGATTGCAGTATTCTAGTCTGCATCTCCCCAAGGTAATACTTAAAATCTGGCCTGTTGGTGGGTCCCGAGGACCGGAGTTGAGAACCACTGGTCTAAAGCATTGATCTTTGTTATGATTTGTTCCATGAATCTCTCCCTCTCCCTTTTTTTTCTTTCGCCTAATTTAATGAATTCTCCCCTCATAACACTTTTGTGTGCCTCCCAGATTGTCATTGGTGAGGTTTTTGAATTGCTATTTAGCTGGAAGTACTCATTGATAGAGGCTTGTATGTGTTTTTGAATTCCCTGATCGGTTAGGAGGGCAGCATTAAGTTTCCAATTTAATTTTTTCTGTGAAGCCTTATGAGTCATGAGTGAGACAGAGATTGGGGCTTGGTCCGAAAGTAAGATAGAGCCTATCTCTGCGCCATTCATGTCTGGCAGATCCCTTTGGGTGATAAATACATGGTCTAATCTGGTGTATCTTTTATGTGGAGCGTAGAAGTAAGTGAAGTCTTTGGATGAGGGATGTAGGGTCCTCCAAGTGTCGATCAGTGTAAGGGACTGTAAGAGTATCTTTATTCTCTTAAGAATTTTATATGTTACACAGGTTTTTCCAGAGGATGTGTCTTGAGATGGGTTAAGGGGTATATTAAAGTCTCCCCCTAGGATTATACAGCCTTTAGCAAAACTTTTAAGTTCGTTGATAACAAGTCGGCAAAAGGAAATATGGGATCTGTTTGGGAAATATACATTCGCTATGGTAGATGGCTTCCCATTCAGTGTTCCTTTCAAGAAGATATATCTACCTTTGGGATCTATGTGTTGTTGGTCTACAGAGAAAGGGGCATTTTTACTCAAGAGGATAGAGACTCTTTTAGTTTTTGGCTATCGGATTAGTTGCGTGGAAAGCTTGGACAAAGTGTCTGTTCGTGAGTTTGGGAATTTGGGCCCTTAAAATGTGTCTCCTGTAGGAGAACTATTTTCGGTTTGCTTTTATGTAGTTCCCTAAGGATTTTATTTCACTTCTCGGGAATATTAAGCCCGTTAACATTATGGGAAATTATGTCTAGGGACTTCCCTAGTCCAGCATAAGCCATGATGAGCACACGAGGCAAAAAGGGGGGGGGGGGTTTAGTGAAAGTGTGAAGAGAGAATCAGAAACAGAGGAAGTAGATACAGTGTATTAACCTCCTGGGGTAGTTTCTTCCAACCCAGAAGTATTGGGTGTTAGAATGTTACTGTTAAGTAATCTGTATAATCAGTACGAGTTCTAGTGGGGGTGAGTGGAAGGCTGGGTTTAAGGGGATGAAGTTTTCCCCTATCAGAGACAGAATCTCCGATATGGGTTTGCGGTGTGAGGTGTAGTAGTTATATATGGAGAGGCTCTGCTTCCAGCAATCTAAGGAAGATAAGTAGCTTTAATTACACGGTTACTAGAGGTATAATAGAGGCATAAATGAAGAAAACCAGAGAAAAAGAACGTTTAACTGGTAAGTCCTGAAATAAGTCCTCACAGGCAAGTATATCTTGTACATCTATAAGAACAATAACTTATAAAATGCAAGGTGCTGGCGTAGGCGTCTGCAACCCCTTCCTCATCCGTCCAATTTTCAGCAACTTAAGTTTCATAAACAATAGTAACCAGGCTTATAATAAATGTTCAGGCTTGAGTTACAGGGCTGCTGTATACGCAAAATATAAAGCTGTGGGGGGGTGGGGGGGGGGGGTGGGGGGTACAGACGCCAAGGCCAAGCCTCGGGTTTAAACAAATTAACTGTCCCCATGAATCTTCAGTCTAAGATAATAAGAGGGGGCGTTCTGAAATTATGCATAATAAATGTGTAGTCCAAATAACCCATTTCCACATAGTAGATATCTTAGAAGTGCAAGCCTACTATGGATTACGGGTGTGAGAGCTGCCGCTAGGTGTTTCCCCCCCGGCAGCCGCAGCCAAGTGCAGCCACCACCAGGGTCGCACCACATCATACAACATACCAACACACCAAGCCCGTCCCCAGCAGACAGACACTAGTAACTTAAGCAAATTTACTAACAAAACATTATGCAAACATAAATTGAGATAAAGGTGTGGAAATATGGTTTAAATTCAGTTACCTCATTTCATTACACAAATCTGTAAGATGGTGATTGAGCTCCAGTCAGCGATCAGCTTAAGGAAACCTTATGATGATGGGTCCATATAAGAGGGAGTTTCTTGCTTACGAGGGAAACTCCTAATCCACCTTGTTAAGCGGGCTGCAGTGAGGGCAGGGTGCCCATAGTTCAGGGTCTCCCTGCTTAGTGTTCCTGTCAGAGTCTGTAGGTGTCCCCAGGTCCTCATCCAAAAATGATCTAAATTGTATTTATTGGAAAGTAGCGTTTCAGTTGTCAGCACTCTGGGGGATGAACAAATTAGTCTCTGAACAGGAGTAAGTTCAGGAATCGAATACAGAGGATCACATTACATCCAAAGTCGCCACCAGGTGTACAACCGTACTTAGGGGTAAAGTAATACAAGCATTGTCTCAGGAAAACAAAGTGAACATTAGCGCCTGTAAGGGGTAGTATTCTTAAGTGAAATTGGCATGCTTCTCTGTTTAATTAGACTTTAAAGTACTGCAACAAGTAAAACCAGCTCTTCTAAAGAGGGTTAGGTGAACAGTCCGGTAAGGGGATAGGAGGATTATGCAGTCTTTGTGTCCGTCTTGTATCACAATGTGTAGTTGAGTACAAGGGATCGAGTTGAGGTGGGCTTGTCCATACCAAAATAAAACTTAAGAGGGTCTTACAGAGGTAGTAAGTATATTTTGTGGTTCTGTCCATAGTTTTAGAATGTGTAAGCACATCTTACCAGCTCAAAAGCTCTTTTATTGCGTTAGTCAGATGCAGAGCTTTATGAGTCAGCGAGGTATATGCTATCTGATAATTACACCAGAGATGTGCCCAAAGAACTGTTCTCTATTACTGTTTGATCAAAAGTGGAAGAGGTGTAAAAACAGGAGGCAAAATGAAATATTTACATAGTTCTGTGTACTTTACCAAATGATGAACAGTTTATATGATGCAGCAGCACCATCTTTTGACTTTGTTTGGAATGCCCATTCAAAAAACTGCAGAAAGTAAGGTTTAAGAAAAAAGAAACAAGAACGGAAGAGAGAAAAAAAAAGCAGATATATTTGCCTTCGGCTTTCCAAGTATTTCAATAGATATCCCTTACTCTCTGTGATTTATTTGGGGGAGATGATTGGTCCTGGGTTTCAGGACATTTCTGCTTTTTCCCTCCTTTGTAATGAGGTGATTTGCTGGGTGTAGCTCTGCCTGAAGAGGAATTGAGAGGTACAGGGGGAGGCAGTCGGAAATCCCTGTACCAATCCGGTAGCTCAATTAAATCAATCTGTAACTGTTCACAGAATTGTGGTAGTTCATCAGGGGTTCTCAGAAAACAATGTTTCCCGTTATATGTAGCCTGGATTGCAAAAGGAAACTTCCATCTGTAGTTTATGCCTTTATATCTTAGCACTTCCAATAAAGGTTTTACGGCACGTCTGTTGTTCAGGGTGATCGGAGACAAATCCTGATAGATCTGAATGCTATGTTCATTAAACATAATCCGATCGTTTTGTCTGGCCTTCTGTAAGATCTCATCCTTTAGGGGGAAGCTATTTAAACAGCAAACAATGTCTCAGGGTGGGGAGTCCTCCTGAGCCCTTGGTCTCTTGGCCCTGTGTGCTCTGTCAAAATCAATAGGCGATTCAGTGGGCCTTTCCAGTAATTCATTGAATATAGCGCGGGGCGCGGGCCTTACCTGATCTACGGGCACCGATTCGGGGACCCCCCTCACCCTCAAATTGTTCCTCCTCCCCCTATTATCGAGATCTTCTAAATGTCGATTAATCAATATCAGATGTTGGGAGTGAGTAATCGTAACGTGTTCAAGCCTTTTAATGGCCTTCTGTTCCGTGCTGGACGCCATCTTAAAATTGGCCAGGTGTCTCTTCTCTTTCCCCTGGGCTCTAAAGAGATCTGAGATGTTTTTAGTGGCGGAGAAGGTGGCCGAGCGTTGCTGACTGGTGTGCGGTCCGGATTTGGTAATTCTTCCCATTTTGGGGAGGCAGAGAGAACGCGATGCAGCTGGATAACAGAGCCGTGTCCTGGAGCTCTCCGTTTATGCGGCCATCTCCAAGCCACGCCCCGTGTTATTTTCTATGCTATTCTACTCTATTATTTTCTATTCTATTCATTGATTCTATTTGTATTTTGGAAAATAGTTATATTATCTCTATTCTATTCTATTGTTATTTTTTTTATTATTATTCCATAAGTTTCTATTTTAACATAAAGCAGGGTTACAGTAACTTACAATCAAACGACCGAGGGGTCAATGCCAGGTATGTATATTGGTTGAACAGTTACAACAAGTATAATATCAAGGGCTCGTGGTTAGAAAAATCAAACATCTGGTTGATTTGGCATGCAAAAATAATTTGTTAAAGGTAATAAACCATTAAGTTGGCTATATTGTCTAACTATGTTGTTTACTGCAGGCAATGCTTTGCCTGATGTTAGCCGGGGGGTGTCCTCCTGCGAGGTGACTAAAAATCAGAGTATCATATGGGGGGGATAGACCTATAGGGGGTATAAAAAGGGGGGGAGTGGAGTGGGGAGGGGAGAGGAAAGGGAGGGAGAGAAAGGGGAAAAAAAGGGAACCGGGGGGGAGAAGTTTATTTTTGTGGTGGGGGATGGGGTTAGGGTGGGAGGTAAGGGGGGCATGTCTCCACTGCCAGCCCAAAAGAGGGGGGGGGAGTACATACCCAATATCTATTTTCCCTTCCTATCCTTCCTGCTTTTACCTTTACCCCTTCTTCACTCTTCTCTTTGTAGAAGATAGGGTTTAGACATGAGGGGAGTGAGCCACCCTCCTTCTGCCCCTGTTTGGGGGAGGGGGACAACACTTCCCATCTCCCGATGAGAATTTCTCTTGGTGTGTGGCGTGGGGGGTGTGATTCTTAGGGTGTAGGTCGTCCGCTATGGGCCGATCAGGTTGGGTTGGTGAGTGTTTTGTATCTGTCAGTAGTGCAGAAGTGGGACCAGCATGCCCATGTATGAGTATCTGGCTGGACAATCACAAGCTATAGCTATCAGTTCCTCCATTTCTGCGATTTTCCCTACCCATGCAAGCCATTCTTTGGTCGGGGGATGACTGGAGTCCCAGTGGAGGGGGATGCACATTTTTGCTGCATTGATCAGCGGTGGGATCAAGGTCTTATGGTAGTGATGTGTGGGAATATCAGAGTGGTGGAGAAGGAATTGTGCAAGTGTGTGTGTTCCAAAGTGTATGTAGAAATTTGTGATGTAAGTTCTCTGATTGATTCCAGAATGGCTGGATTAGGGGGCAAGACCACCATATATGTGACAGAATTCCTGTCTCGCTGGAGCATCTCCAGCATTTATCTGAGAGAGCAGAGTTAATTTTATTGAGCAATACTGGGGTTCTCTACCAGCGAGACAGCGTCTTGTAATTGTTTTCTTGTATCTAAACATTCAGAGAACTTTTGTGCGAGATTGAAGATGTGTGTTCCCACTGTTCCTCTGTCCAGTCTACATTTAGGTCTCTTTCCGAGTTTAAGCACATTTTAGTAGGTTTCAATAGGCAGACAGAGGAAAGGATATTGTAAACAATGGAAATCATGTGTTGTTGTGGACTAGTTTGGGTACATAGTTGTTCAAATGGAGTCAGGGGACTTGAGACAGCAGAATGGCGGTTGATATCTTTTAAAAAGTGTCCTATTTGTAAGTAAGTAAAGAGGGGAAAGACCTGAATTGTGCCAATGATTGGTAAGATGGACAGGTCTAGTATTGCGTTGTTTCGAAAGAATTGGTTGTTTTTTTAATTCTATTATTTTCTATTCTATACAAATTTTAGAAGATGGTTATAATTAGAGATGAGCGAACTTCTAGAAGTCCGGGTTCTGCTGGTTCGGCCGAACTTCGGGACAAAGTCAGGGTTCGGCTCCGGACAGAACCCGAACTTTGTCCCGGACCCCGAACCCCATTGAAATCAATGGGGACACGGACTTTTAGGCACAAAAAAGGCTGGAAAATAGTCCTGGAAGGTCCTAGAGTTTAAACATATCTTATCTTTTATTATCTTAATTTTTTTGTTGGTTAAGAAAGCTTTGTTGCGTTATGATCTGGACAGGTAGAATGGTTAGTAACCGTGTTAAGTCCAGAAAGGGGAGAAATGAATGAATGTTTATCCTGTGAAAAATTTTCTATAGTTGGCGGTAAGACGACAGAGTTCAGGGGACTGAGGTAAACTTGTTGATACATGGGTTTGATCAGGTGTTGTTGTGTACTAAAGGTAACAAATGTTATAGGAAAGGAGACAGACGGATAACTTTGGATGATTTTACACGAATTTGAGCCTTTCTCTGGATTTACATCTGACCTGTCTCCTTGTCACCCTTGTGTGTAGAAGTT
>BLSH010516260.1:78182-90607 GCA_018402905.1 Glandirana rugosa | reverse complement strand
AATTGTGCAGAACAGAAGAGACAGGATTCCCGGTTTCATTTAAAGTGACACACAGACTTTAAAAAATTGTGCAGAACAGATGTGCACTGATTGACGGTTTCATTTAAAGTGACACACAGACTTTAAAGAATTGTGCAGAACAGATGTGCACTGATTCCCAGTTTCATTTAAAGTGACACACACATTTTGCAGAACAGTGATATGGGTACTCCCGGCTTATTTATACTTTTTTGACACCGTTTGAAGATGATTTTAGAACAGTTCTATGGCCTCTAATGTTAATTAATACTTTTCAGACCCATTTTGAAGATGATCTCCATTTTTGCATTTTTTATGTTTTTATTTTTTAAAAAATATTTAAAGTTATTTCCATGTCCCCATTTCTTTGTAGGGCACTTGTCCCACCCTTACCCCCATTTTCCTTCCTTTTGCAGACCTCTAGGACCTTCCTGGACTTTTTTACAGCATGTTTAAGATTTTTCATTAAAATTACCAGAACCCCGGACCCGAACCCGGACTTTTTTTGAAAAGTCCGGGTCCCGGACACCCCAAAGTTTGGTACGGACCCGAACTTTACAGTCCGGGTTCGCTCAACTCTAGTTATAATCTTTCTATTTTATTCTATTTTTTCTTATTCTATTCTATTCCATTCTGTTCTTTTATTTCTATCCTATTTTGTTCTGTTTTACTCTATTGTATTATATTCTTTTATTTACTGTCATATTCTTTTCTATTATAGTCTATTTTTTCTATTCTATTCCATTATTTTCTATTCTATTTATTCTCTTTGGAAATTGGAAAACGTTTCAAATTCAAAAACGATTCGAAATTGATTTGAAAACATTTTGAATTGATTCAAAGACGAATAAGCCAAATGAATTCTGAAAACAAATTAAACCAATCTAACTAGACAAATTTATGTAATTAACGATTCAAAACTAAACTAAACAAATTTTTTCGTTCTGAACATGTCTACAAAATTGTTAACAAAAAATGGCGTGCCCACCCCCCCCCCCCCCAAAATCCATACCAGGCCCTTATCCGAGCATGCAGCCTGGAAGTCAGAAAAGGGAGGGGACGACCAAGCACTCCCCCTCTCCTGAACCGTTCCAGGCCACACGCCCTCAACATGGGAGGGTGGGTGCTTTGAGGCAGGGGGGCTCTGCCCACCCCAAAGCACCTTGCCCCCATGTTGATGGGGACAAGGGTCTCTTCCCGGAAACCCAGGGCTGCAGTTGTGGGGGTCTGCGGGCGGGGGGCTTATCCTGCCCCCCCTATGTGAATGAGTATGGGGTAATTCGTAACCCTACCCATTCACTAAAAAGTGTAAAAAAATAAAAACCACAAGAGTCAAGTTTTTGACAAATGCAAAAAATTGGCAAAATGTAAAAGCCCCAAGCGATATCTTTTGTTCAATCTTATATGTCAAAAAAGTGTTCCATAATATATAATGAGGTCCATAAATATTGGGACATCGACGCAATTCTAATCTTTTTGGCTCTATACACCACCACAATGGATTTGAAATGAAACGAACAAGATGTGCTTTAACTGCAACTGCAGACTTTCTGCTTTAATCTGAGGGTATTTACATCCAAATCAGGTCAACGGTGTAGGAATCACAACAGTTGTATATGTGTCTCCCACTTTTTAAGGGACCAAAAGTAATGGGACAGATCAACAATCATAAATCAAACTTTCACTTTTTAATACTTGGTTGCAAATCCTTTGCAGTCAATTACAGCCTGAAGTCTGGAACGCATAGACATCCGCAGACACTGGGTTTCATCCCTGGTGATGCTCTGCCAGGCCTCTACTGCAACTGTCTTCAGTTCCTGCTTGTTCTTGGGGCATTTTCCCTTCAGTTTTGTCTTCAGCAAGTGAAATGCATGCTTAATAGGATTCAGGTCAGGTGATTGACTTGGCCATTGCATACCATTCCACTTCTTTCCCTTAAAAAACTCTTTGGTTGCTTTCGCAGTATGCTTCGGGTCATTGTCCACCTGCACTGTGAAGCGCCGTCCAATGAGTTCTGAAGCATTTGGCTGAATATGAGCAGATAATATTGCCCGAAACACTTCAGAATTCATCCTGCTGCTTTTGCCAGCAGTCACATCATCAATTAATACAAGAGAACCAGTTCCATTGGCAGCCATACATTCCCACGCCATGACACTACCACCACCATGCTTCACTGATGAGGTGTTATGCTTTGGATCATGAGCAGTTCCTTTCCTTCTCCATACCCTTCTCTTCCCATCACTCTGGTACAAGTTGATCTTGGTCTCATCTGTCCATAGGATGTTGTTCCAGAACAGTGAAGGCTTTTTTAAATGTTGTTTGGCAAACTCTAATCTGGCCTTCCTGTTTTTGAGGCTCACCAATGGTTTACATCTTGTGGTGAACCCTCTGTATTCACTCTGGTGAAGTCTCCTCTTGATTGTTGACTTAGACACACATGCACCTACCTCCTGGAGAGTGTTATTGATCTGGCCAACTGTTTTCTTCACCAGGGAAAGAATTCTTCGGTCAACCGCCAGTTGTTTTCTGTGGTCTTCTGGGTCTTTTGGTGTTGCTGAGCTCACCGGTGCGTTCTTTCTTTTTAAGGATGTTCCAACCGGTTGATTTGGCCACACCTAATGTTTTTGCTATCTCTCTGATGGGTTTGCTTTATTTTTTCAGCCTAATGATGGCTTGCTTCACTGATAGTGACAACTCTTTGGATCTCATATTGAGAGTTGACAGCAACAGATTCCAAATGCAAATAGCACACTTGAAATGAACTCTGGACCTTTCATCTGCTCCTTGTAAATGGGATAATGAGGGAATAACACACACCTGGCCATGGAACAGCTGAGCAGCCAATTGTCCCATTACTTGTGGTCCCTTAAAAAGTGGGAGGCACATATACAAACTGTTGTAATTCCTACACCGTTGACCTGATTTGGATATAAATACCCTCAAATTAAAGCTGGAAGTCTTCAGTTAAAGCACATCTTGTTTGTTTCATTTCAAATCCATTGTGGTGATGTATAGAGCCAAAAAGATTAGAATTGTGTCGATGTCCCAATATTTATGGACCTGACTGTATATTCATGATCAATAACGGGACCCGACAGACCCAACAATAGTACATAATGTAAAGGGGGGCTCCCGCTGCATGCACTCTGTGTGGTTCAACAGTTCTTTTCTAGGCAAGGGCGGGGCCATGTGGGCACGTAACCCACTTTTTTGGTGAATGGGTAGGGGTACGATGTATCCGATACCCATTCACGAGGGGGGGCCCCTTGTTAAAGGGGGCTTCCACATTCTGATCAGTCCCCCACCCGCAGAGCCCAACAACCACCAGCCAGGGTTGTCGGGAAGTGCCCTTGTCTTCATCAACATGGGGACAAGGTGTTTTGGAGTGGGGGCGCAGAGCACCCCAAAGCATGCACACCCTCATGTTGAGGGCATGTGGCCTGGTATGGTCCAGGAGGGGAGCAGGTGCTAATCCCCCCATCCTGACCTCCAGGTTGCATGCTCGGATAATGGTCTGGTATGGATTTTTCTGGATCCCATTCCGTTTTGTAAAAAAAATGTGGGCTTCCCCTTAAAATCTATACCTGACCCTTTGCGGTGAGGATGTGATAGCTATATTTGGGGTGGGTGGGGTTCATTGATTTGTTTATTTGCCATTAAGGATGGGTTTGGGTGTGTTTGGAACCAAATGTGCCCGAGCTCGCCAGGAAGTAAACCCTGTGCTGCGCTAATCACAGGTATGACTGAGGGACGGTTCACACTGCAGAGATGTCCAAGATCACATGGGACTCGCACCGCACTGCAGTGAAAATCACATTGCGATCTCTGTGCGATGTGAATTCAGCCATATAGATAGCATGGCTGAAATTGCATTTGGACCAAACTTGCACAGGATCCTTTTTTGGTTCCGCAGCAGAATCGGATCACATGGGTGTTCACACTCATGCAATACAATTCCTGTCGAAGTTCGTAGTGCGATATGCAAACTGATTTGGGGGTGTCATTAGCTTTCTATTGACACTCCCAGCAGTTCGCATATGGCAGTGTGAGCTGCCTGCAAGTCGGGGGCAATGTGGGAACCCTGTGAATCACCTGTGGGTTCCCGCATAGCACCCGGCTCGCAAGCAGTTCACACTGCCATATGCAAACTGCTGGGAGTGTCAATAGAAAGCTAATGACACCCCCAAATCAGTTTGCATATCACACTGAGAACTGCAAATTCAGACATGAATCGGATCGCATGGGTGTGAACACCCATGCGATCCGATTTTGCTGTGGACCAAGAAAAGGGTCCTGTGCGAGTTTGGTCCAAATGGGATGCAAATTCAGCCACACTATCTGTATGGCTGAAATAGTATTGCACAGAGATCGCATGTGATTTGCACTGCAGTGCGAATCACATCCGATCTCAGACACTGCAGCAGTGTGAACCCTGAAAATCCACTGTCGCATCGCATGTGTCCCGGCGGCAGTTCACATTGCCATATGAGAACTGTGGGGAGTGTCAATATAAAGCTAAAGACACCCCCAAATCAGTTTGCATATCGCACTGAGAACTGCAAACTCACACAGGAATTGGATCTCATGGGTGTGAAAACCCATGCTATCTGATTCTGCTGCAGACCAAAAAAAGGGTTCTGTGTGAGTTTGTCCTGAATACAATGTGATTTCAGCCATACTATCTGTATGGCTGAAATTGCATCGCACAGAGATTGCATGTGATTCACACTGCAGTGCGGTGCGAATTACATCTGATCTCCAGGATCGCAGCAGTGTGAACCAGTCCTAAGGAATATATTCCACTTCCCCAAAACCACCACCCCCCAAAATGAATTAAAAAGTTAGAAGAAAGAAAAGAGAAAAGCAACAAACAAGAGCTCAATAATGTGCTTTTATTTTGCCAGCAGAAACAACAATGTACATATTTACTGGCATTAAAATATTCTACAGTATATATGGTTCTCCATTTAGAAAAACAGTTGTCTAAACCTTAGCATGGACACAGTTTTACTTTCACAGTGTGAAACAGGCAACACATTTCATAGTACAACTACTCAACACTCACCAGTAACACATCACATTTTTAGCTGCAAGATTATAGAAACATACTTTACAGTCATTATTGTTTCAAAGCATTACAACATATTATTAAAAAAGGCACATATTCAAATGATAACACCCACCACCCCCCCCCCCCCGCCATTCTGCACACATACATTGGCATGTTCTCTTGGAAGATGCATGCCCACCATTAGCTTTACATCTGTCTCTTCATTTCTGGCTAAATTGATTGCACCTGATGAGCAGGAACACATAATATTATTTGCAACTGTGTTAGCCATTGACTATATGCATAAAACCTATAACTAGAGGCCAATAGATCTAAGTCCATTTGCATGCAGAAGCAACAGTTTTCTAAGCATATGTACCTGTGCATGGTAAACCCTGCAATTTTAAATGTCCAAGTCCCTGGGCATGATTAGTGGTAACAAACATTAACATCAGTCCCTGGCTGCAATGAGCTTCCATAAGCTCCCATACACACTATTAGATTTTCTGCAGATTTCTCCCCTCAGGTTTACCAAAACCATGCAGTGTAAGGCCCTGCCCAATTGCATACAAACTGAAACTCTTAAGGTTTGACCTCATATTATATGGTTTCGGTAAATCTGAAGACAAAAATCTGCAGAAAATGTGATAGTGTGTATGGGGCCTAGAGCCCAAAAATAAAATGCAAGCATGTCTTTGGATTGTGGTGAGAAACCCACACAGGGGGAACATATAAATTTCAACACAAGCATTAGCATGGTGGAGTTTGAGCCAAAGATCTCAGGGCTGTTAGACAGAATTGCTAGAGCGGCCTCACACATATAGTGTGCATCTATATGGTGTGAACCAGCCCTAAATCCATAGCCATGCTCAGTGTCCCAAGCAATATACAATATATTGTCCTAAGTATTGGGACACCTGCCTTTACACACACATGAGCTATAATTGCAGCCCAGGGTTCAATATAAAGTTGCCCCACCCTTTGCAGCTATAACAGCTTCAACTCTACTGGGAAGGCTGCCCACAAGGTTTAGGAGTGTGTCTATGGGAATGTTCGACCATCCTTCCAGAAGTGCATTTGTGAGGTCAGGAACTGATGTTGGACAAGAAGGCCTGGCTTGCAGTCTCCACTCTAATTCATCCCCAAGGTGTGCTGTTATGTTGAGGTCAGGCCAGACAAGTTCCTCCACCCAAAACTTGCTCATCCATGTCTTTATGGACCTTGCTTCGTGCACTGGTCCAAATCATTTGGTGGAGAGTGATTATGATGTGGAGTTGGTTTTCAGGGCTTGGGCTTGGCCCCTTAGTTCCAGTGAATGGAACTCTTAAGGGGTCAGCATACCAAGACATTTTGGACAAGTTCATGCTCCCAACTTTGTGAGCATGGATGGATGGATGGGTGAGCATGGATGGATGGATGGGTGAGCATGGATGGATGGATGGGTGAGTGCGCACGGCTGGTTGGGTGAGCATGGATGGATGGGTGAGCATGGCTGGGTGGGTGAGCATGGATGGATGGGTGAGCAGGGCTGGGTGGGTGAGCACGGATGGATGGCTGGGTGAGCATGGATGGATGGCTGGGTGAGCATGGATGGATGGATGGGTGAGCATGGATGGATGGGTGAGCATGGATGGGTGAGCATGGATGGATGGGGGAGCATGGACGGATGGATGGTTGAGCACGGCTGGGTAGGTGAGCATGGATGGATGGATGGGTGAGCACGGCTGGGTGGGTGAGCATGGATGAGCATGCATGGTTGGATGGGTGAGCATAGATGGATGGATGGGTGAGCATTGATGGATGGATGGGTGGGTGAGGGTGGATTGGGTGAGGATGGGTGGGGGGTGGATGGCTGGATGGGTGGTGGATGGCTGGGTGATGATCGCTGGATTTATGGTGGGGTGGTTGCTAAGTGTCACTAGGCAGCGCTGTGGGCATTACACATCGCCCACAGCGCTGCAGCACCTCCTCTCTCCCCCCTCTCTCCTCTCGCAATGCATGGATCGGTGCGGAGAGGAGAGAGAAAAGCCGGCGCTTCCGCCGGCTTGTTGACATGTTATCGCGCTGTCATTGGACGGCGCGATCACGTGGTGAAAGGCCGCTCACATCGGCCATTCACCGCGATCAGTCGGTCACGGATGTTCCCGTGTGCGCGCCCAGGGGGCGCGCGGGAAGCGAGATTCTGGGGGGACGTCAATAGACGTCCTCCCAGAATTAAGCAACCGCCCTGTAGACGTCTTTTGTCTATAGGGCAGTTGTTAAGTGGTTAATACAGTAATGCAATCAACAGATTACAGTGTACAGTAAAACCTCGGAGTAATGCGGTTAACAAGCGTTTTGCAATATGAGCAGTTTTTCTTTTAAATTCTGACTCGGTTTGCAAGTGTTGCCTCGCATAACGAGCAGAATTTAGCCTTTTTGCATGCAATACCACATGTGGCCAGAGGTGCGGGGGTGCTAGTGAGCCTCAGAATTCCTCGGAAATACCTAAAGTGTAAACACTTTCCGAGCATTTCCAAGTGATTTCTACATCTTAGAGGCTCACCAGCACCACCACTCCTCTGGCCACCTGCGGTATTGCATACACCAGGCGCCCCTGGACCTGTGGCCAAATAGAGGAATGCATAGACAAGAAGTGACTGTGGAATGAATTAACTGAGTTTACATTATTTCCTATGGGTAAACATGTTTGATATACGAGTGCTTTGGATTACAACATTCTCCTGGAATGGATTATGCTAGTAATCCAAGGTTCCACTGTATTTTTTTTTGTGTTTTTAACTTTTTGAATTTCCCGTCATCTCCGTCCCCATGCGTCGCACCGCTCGCAGTGAACGGAATCCGGAACCTATATACATCGGGCGAAAGATCCGGCCAGGATACCGGCAAAGGACATCGCGGGAGCATGTAAGTACATTGGAGAGCGTTTACAGTGTAACCCCGAGTGTGGCTCGGGGTTACCGCTTTTGGCACTGAAAATTAACCCCAAGCCACACTCGGGATTTCCGCCAGGGAGGTTAAGCAAGAACCCGAACATTTAGTCTAAAATTGTGACTGTGAAGGCTTAATTATAGAAGATTTATATTTGCCTCCCATTTAGCTTTACTTTTTCAGCTTGAGTTTAAAGGTGAGAGGACATCCTGACTCTGATAGTTGTTGTCTGTTGCCTGATATCACACAATTGTGCCTTAGCTTCTGACTAAAGTCTCGTACACACAATGCAAATTTCGGATGACAGAACGTGTTTTTTGTTGGATGATTGTCTCAATATGTCGAAAGTGAAGAGCGTACTAACAATACGAACATTTTCGTACAACTGAATTCAACGTCAGAAGTGATGTAATGTGTTGAATAGTTTTGTATGTATTTTTTTTGTTCTGAGCATGCGTAGTTTTGATCATACGTTTTTTTTTCGTACGAAAACCGTACTAATGATACAAAAATCCGACGTTGACTTGACATTCAAAAAAAATTTACTAGCCTGCACATCCAGCTTTTGTCTTACGAAAAATCAAAATCCGCTGTCGAAAGGAGCATACTAACGTTCCGAAAGTCGAACGATCGGCCGTTGAACGAATTTTGCATCGTGTGTACGGGCCTTAACAGTATGGTATAACAAAGTTCCCATTTCAACAGTGAATTTAAAATAGGATGCTCTATTATTTTATCCTGCTATGTACATTTTGAAGCTGGAAGATGTCCATGATGTCAAGCAGCTCACAGTGGAGCAACTGTTTAAGACTTTAAGAGACCTCTTTGCTTTCATATTGTTAGTGGGCTTTTCTTTATTGGAAACTTAGGTATAATATAAATAAATATGATTAAAGTTATGTACTAATTATGTATAATGTATAGATTGCTATCCTGTAAGGTCTAATGCACACTTGACCTAAAAAACAATGCTTTTTCAGGCCTTTGAGCTTTTTATTCTCTCTGCCTGTATACTCCCCTCCATGTTAAAGTGGTTCTAAATGCAGAAGATTTTTTTTTACGTTCAAGCACTCCCAGCGATGTGCAGAGGCTCTCTCAGCTCTCTGCCTCCTCATTGGCTCAGACACAGCAGCAGAGTTGAGGATCAAGTCTGACCCCTACAGGATGCAACACTAGGGAAGTTGGATCTACATGGAATAAGTGGTATCTGTAGTATGTTGTATGGTGGGATGGTGGAGGAGATGCTGTAGCAATGTCATATTGGTATATGTACCAACCTGGCATTTCATATGCGTAACATTAAATATTGTCAATAAAATATATAAGGGGAATTGACTTGTGACCAATTCATGTACCTGCCACAGACAGGTACCTGAATCTGTCAGTCTGGTATTGAGATTGAAGTGTTCATACTGGGACACTCATTCTTCTGTGTGCTCCCTCTCTTCGTCCTTGGCCACTGTGGCCACATTGATTGAGGAGTGGAACCTGATGGGGAACTGAGAGCCTAGTTCCCCATCAGATTCATCTAGATGTTGACTGACAGTGCATGTCTGTGGGCAGGTCTATAGCTGGTCCAATAGCAGCTTTTGAATCTGTCCACAGCCATGCACTGTCAATCAAAAATAAGGCAGATCTGTTGGGGAACTAGACTCTCAGTTCACCATAAGACAGAGGACCCGGTGGTAAAAGAGCAGAAGATAGAAGGAGAAAGAAGACCCCGCAAAAGAGCGGAAGAAAGAAGAAGCAGGAGAGGGAGAAGAGCTGGAGAGGGGGGAGAAGATGCAGGAGCTGATTTAATAAAATATTTTAAAGCTGCGTAGTGTTTCTTTTTTACACTTTTTTTTCAGGTGAATGGATAGGGGTACGATGTACCCCATACTCATTCACATAGGGTGGGGGACCGGGATCCTCCCTGCCCCAAAGCACCCACCCCCCCATATTGAGGTAATGCAGCCTGGTATGGTCCAGGGGGAGTGCTCGCTCGTCCCCACCCCCTTTCCTGGCCTGCCAGGCTGCGTGCTTGGATAAGGGCCGGTATGGATTTTGGGGGGCCCACGCCATTGTTTTGGCATCAGGGTTCCCCTTAAAAACCACACCAGACCAAAGGGTTTTTTTAAAAAAAAAATTTGCGGAGTTCCCCTTCAAGATCTTCTGCACACAAGTCGCACCGCAAGTTGGATCATCGTGATCCGACATCTGCTGCAACTTCTATTCAAATCAATGGGCCATAGTGAACCATTGGTTTGAATAGAGGCATGAGAAATGCGGCTTAAAGCTAGCACCGAAAAACACTGCTGCAAAAATGCTCAAAAAAGCGGAAAAAAGTCACTAAAAGCTACTGACTTTTTAGGAGGGTTTTTTAATGTCCTGTGTGCATGAGGCCTTAGACTCCACCCACATAGTGGTACGAGTCATTTCCCAAAACCAGGCATTAAGATATTTGGGTAATAACATCACCCTTATCTCCGACCCCTCTCTTGGCCAACAGTTGAATGGGGCCAGGTGTAGAGCCCTGTGTGGAAAGCTGTCACATACATGACAGCTTCCCAGCAAAGAGATGCCAACTCTGAGTGCTGGTGTACCCCTGTATGCCAACTCAGAGCTAGTTTTAATTACTGCCAGTTTTCTTTGTGAGCTGGAGGTAATTCCTTAGGAATTCCTTAGGAATCTATGTTCACTAGTAAGGGATGATGGTACTCTCTGTTAGGGGTGAGGGCACGTCCATATAAAGATATTGAATACAATAATTCTCTTTCCTTTGACATGAGCGCTAGACAGCTGGCTATATTCAGAAACAGGCTAGCAATGGCAGCATCCAGTTCTCTCTCACTCCCTTTAAACCCCACGTCTAGGATGCTTGAAAAAATATCCCATGCAGTGGGGCTACGCGTGCACTCCAAAGTGGTTCTAAAGTACAACGTTTTTTACCTTAATGCATATGCATTAAGGTAGAAAACATTCTGCAAGCAGCCCCCAACACCCTTATACTTACCTGGGCCTGATCTCAATCGAGCGATGTGTACAAGAGCAGAGGGTCTGTGGGCTCTCTCTCTCTCTCCTCACTGGACAGAGAAGCAGCAATGGTAGCCATTGGCTACTGCTGCTGTCAATCACAGTCAGTGAGAAGGCAGGGGATGGGGCCGAGCTGCCCTTTGTTTGTCAATGGATACACAGAGCCGGCTCAGGAGCAAACACACACAAGTGTCCCCATAGCAAACGGCTTGCTATGAGGGTACTCGTAGGGGGGAGGAGGCAGGAGCGCTGGTGGGGGACCCAAGGAGAATGGGAGCAAAACCATTGCACAGAGCAGGTAAGTATGGCATGTTATTTATTTATTTTTGAAATTTTACCTTTATAATAACTTTAATTGTTTGTTTAGGGCTAGGGAATTTACTTACCTGATCCTCTGTGCTGCTAGACTGGTCCTCACAGCAACTTCTTTCCTAAGCACGAGTGGTCTAAGATTCTCACGTCATCAAGACCAATGCAGGATGACGCTGAGAGAAAGTCCACTCCCGAAGCTTTGGGTAGTGCCATCTAGGAAAGTGGAGGATCAGGGAAATCAAAGAATTTCTCCTCTCCTGTAGACCAAACAAGCTAGTAACCCTTGCAGTGCAGACGTAGCCTCACCACAAGGGATCATTTTCAAGCTTCCTGGAGTTGGACTTTAATAAAGCAAAGGGCTGCCTGAAAAGTGCAATTACCCACAGCAGCCAATCAAACTGTCTATATTGCTTTGAATTGACTGGTTGCTATAGTTACAGTACATCATTGTTCAATGCACTGCCTTGTTATAGAAGCCCATAGAGATTATAATCAGAGAAAAGACTGATCTTTCATACAGTGACAAAGGTATAGGGCTGATTTTAATCAAAGACACGCTGAAAAGCAGGTTCTCCAGAGGTCACGGTGATAAGCAGTGCCAAAATGGCAATTTATCTGTATAGCCTGTGAATATAACATAGAATCCCATAGTCAGTTTATATTTAAAAAAAAACATGTTAAGCTTCCAACATACCCGTGCTGTCTTCATAGACAACGGTCACAGTCTTCCAGCTGTAGTGTAAGACCAGATCCAGCACAGCTCGGCTGATGGCAGCATAGTCAGGGTGAAGGTTGATAAAATATGTGTCTTTGTTGTCCACTGACCATACAACCTTCGAATTGTACAAAAAAAAATTTATATTTGACTGATACCCTAAGATACAATATAAGTGTCCGATATGTCTATTTAACGGTAAAACCGTGACGAATAGTGGCACTGGAGACCTCTTGGACGAAAAGTCGCACAGAAACTAATTTTAGTCGGGATATGGAAACAGTGACATACTTTCTAGTCAGAAAAGAGACTAATATTAGAGATACCCGAAGATATTGTTCCGTCACGTAACTTGTTACTACATGACATTGATATCGTTGG
>BLSH010516260.1:52981-74807 GCA_018402905.1 Glandirana rugosa | reverse complement strand
CCTCGAATCAGCCTAGAGAAACTGTCATGCCCAAAACACAAAGGAGGCGTGGGGCTCCCTGACTTCGAGCAATACCACAGAGCCGCCCTCCTGACAAGGGTTGTGGACTGGCATGTACACAGCGATTGCAAAGACTGGGTCATGTTGGAGCACTCCTGGGCTCAGGGAGCCCTTCTTGATATAGCCTGGTCCCCCAGCAGCGTATTACCTCACACTCTCAAAGATCACCCTCTTATCTGGTCATCTCTACAATGTCTCCATAAATCCAAAGCCAGACATCTGACCTCACTACCAGGCCCCATGACCCCGATCAGGAATAACCCCGAATTTCCCCCGGGACTTGAAACGGGTTTCCTTGGGGATAGCAACCGTTCCGCCCACCCAAAGGCTTACCAATTCTTTAGCAATACGATATTCCGTTCCAAAACTGAACTAACAGGTATTGAACCTAGTATCTCACTACCTATGTGGTCGTACCTTCAGGCCAGACACTACCTCAATGACCCGAAAACGAGAGACAAATTTAATCGTGACCTAACCCCTTTCGAAAAGCTATGCACCTCATCTCCCCCTCAAAAGCAATTAATTTCAGGAATCTACTCCCTTCTGTCAATCGTCAGCCATGACCTGTTCCCCCATTTTAGCAAACTCTGGGACAAAGAAGCAGAACACCCCCTCACTGATTCGGACTGGGAGGACATCTGTTCCACTGCACATAAGGGTACACTGAATGTCACAACGCAAGAACATAACTACAAAATTCTCACCCACTGGTATATGACCCCATCTTATCTCCACAGGATATACCCTCAGGTTTCCAATATATGTTGGAGATGCAATTCTCTACCTGGTACAATGCTACACATCTGGTGGGATTGTTCCCAAATTAAACCATTCTGGTCTCAAGTCCACAAAATCATCCAACGGGTCACCACATAATCCATTGAATTCTCCTTTCAACAATATCTACTACAACACTCGAGAGCATTAAAACATTCATTCAGGAAGTCTCTCACGATACATATGATAAACACAGCTAGAATGTGTATTCCAGCCCTATGGAGACAAACTCGCTCTCCAACGCTGAAAGAATGGTTCGCTCGGCTAAACAGAGTTAGGGACATGGAGGAGCTGATCTCTTCCTCCCTGGATATCTCGGACAAATTCCAATAGACGGGGTTTTGCTGGTCCCAATTCCAGACGACCGATGAATATCGAGCAGTCCACATATAGACTTTCCCCAATCATACCCTGATATCCCATAATGGTCACTGGATCATGAAGCGGCCAGACATCACAGACCTCTTGAGTTAATCACAGGACTTACCTCCTATCTTTCCCCCAAACCCAGCACTAGGCACTCATGCCACCCCTCCCCCATCCCTCCCCCCTCCCTTTCATTTTGCCTGCTGCCCAAAACCTGAATATACGCTCGCCCTAATAGTAAAGTACACACTGGTTCCCCTCAGTTGTAATTTCTGCTCTCAAATTCAGAACTTGAACTGTAGCTGAAGTGCGCATTTATTCATGCTTTGTCTTATATCTTCCTCAACACAGATGTGATTATGTTACTGTTGGTAGCTGACCGTTTCTGTACACAGTTTCATTAAATCAATAACGTTTTTATGGAAAAAAAAAACAAAAAAAAAAAAAGTTCATAAATAGTCCGTATGCTGGAGATAAACACCACCACAGTGTCCATAAAGTGAGGGATGCAATATCTTCAAAGTGCGTCTGTGCAGGTCCTCCACCATTAGTAATACCAGCAGTTCACCTCCACTGGTGGACCCCCATTACAAGGGTCAAAAGTGCTTTTACCCTTATTAAGGGAAAATATGGTTGTACCAATCACGACTGCATATCATAGATCATAATGCTGGGAAAGTCTGTGCACTCCAAATACTCCACACCCAGGTATCTCCACACTATCTGATATCTCTTTCACCATGTACATGTAAATAAGAAAAACATATAGTGCTCTCCACCAGTGCAAAATAATTTTACTATTTAATGAAGCAAAGAAACACTCACAAATAAGGCACTGCAACCCAGTGCCCAGTATGCCAGCATAGAAGCATATATCAAATAAAATGATTGGTGCTACCATCAAAGGTCAGACCAGCGATGGCCGCGGGTGACCTCACGCTGCTTTCTAACTTCCATACACGTTGCGTTCCGAAGACCAGAACTTCTTCTGCGGATACGAAAGTGACACGATACACCCCGCGATGCATTATTTGTGGTTTGTACCTGTGGTAGGGTCCAGAAAAAATAGCTCACATTTTGCTTTATTTATGCAACCAATAAATACAAAAAAAATGTTTTCCTACCCAATACACACTGGCACTAGCAATATTTTAGATCAAGACTTAATCCAACTATTTTAACTTTTTTTCTAATTACACAGACTTGTCTAGTGAGAAGGAAAAATACAATACATAGGAGAGAGTGTTAACACTAGTGATTTATGTGATTGACTATCACAGTGATCTGATTATCATGAGCTGAGTAGCTGTCTGGTACATAATTGACGAGGTTGAATAAAGACGCAGGTCATACTGGTTATCCCTATTTTTGTATATGTATATATATGTGTGAGTATGTATTTGTCACTATGGATTCTCATATAACTGTATATTGTGGTCACTGAGAAACTCTTCTAAGAGTTTTCTGAAGTTAACAACACTTTCTTCTGAAACCACTAACCGTGGAAGAGAGTTCCACACCTTTACTGCTATAACTGTAAGGAACCTCCTATGCAAATTAAGATGAATTCTCTTTTTGTCCAACTTAATGTTGTAGCCATGTGTTTACTATTTATTTAAATTAAATAGTATATTTTCAGCTATAAGCCACAATACACTACAGCTCTTTGTGCCAATCCTGTGGTCATAGGATGTAATTAAGCAACCAATTAAAATAAATAGCCAAAAAATATTCCCGGAGGTATAGGAAGAAATGTTAATAATAAAAAGACTGGCTAACACCATAGATGCTTGCAAAGCTGCCCTTAAAATTGGGCTGGGATCTGAAATGTAAGAGGGAAGGGCAAAAAACCGCCAAGCAGGCATCATGTAGCACAATTTACTGCACTCACAAGTGTGGTGGGAGATAACAGATATGCAGTGGATGGGAAGTCCAAGTGTGAACCGGGAGCTAAGGTCTCTATCCATGGTAGGAAGAAAGCAAGCCGTATAGAGGGAGCGGGATCAGCCTGAGATCCCCCCAAAGGGAGCTGGCATTGAGCTGCCCTGTATAGCTGTGATGATCTGTCCGGTGTTCAGATTTGCTTGCTTTCGAAATGCTGGGAAAGGAAGAAGGGTGAGGTGAACTTCTGTGTTACCGCTAGGAGTCATTTTTTGGAGGGGGAGCTGAGCTGCTTAGTCACTGCTAGGAGGAGGTATCAGAGGGAATTTAGCTACTGAGTCAGTGCTGGGAGGGAAAGCTGAGCTTCGTGGACACTGCTGGGAGGATACATTGAACTGCTGAAGCACTGCTAGGAGCAGAGGGAGCTGATCTGCTGAAAGAACATGTCTCGAATGACTTCAGTTCTGTAAACTTTGACAATAGATTGCTTCATAATGTGTTTTACAAATGTCACACACCATTTCTTTTTCCTTCAAGAGAACCATTGCACTCCCTTCCATGACATCCGTCCTCTGCAGAACCCCTGGCTGGTAGATGGAACATTAACTGCAATAAACATAAGAACATGATTAGGGGTGGCAGAAATTTCCTTTTAACCTCTGGGCAAACTTCTGGGACAGGTGGTACATAAGCAGGGGAAAGGCAATTTTTATCAGTTTGAATTAGTTAGTGTGTTAGTGCATGAATTAAAATGTCATCTTAACCCCTTCCTGTCCAGCCTATTGTCAAATGATGGCTTAGTAGGACCTTCGTCATTCCAGGTGGACATCATATGCGCATCACACTGGCTGTGCTGCAGCGTGATCTGTCACTGGCTGTGTCCACCAGACATTGGATCCCGTTGGATCACTGAAACAGGCCACTGCTGGTACTATGTGATTGCTGTGACCAATCACAGCAGATCACATGACACTTGTGAACAATGAATGACTTCCTTTCATGCCATTCATTGTGTAGAATTGTGTTGCTAGCTGTGATTGGTTAAAGTGATCACATGGTACAGACAGGGCTAATCACAGCCCATCTGTACCATGTGATTAGCTGTGGCCAGTCATAGCTAATCACAAGAATACGCACTGAATGAATATATTTTTTTCAGTAAAAATGGTTGCTTATATCAGTGAAATTCACTGGTATAAGCAATCATAAAAAAAAAATCTGATTACTTCCTCAGAGTAGTACAATATTACTATGGCGGCATTATATTGCTCTGTTCACAGTGTGTTAAGAAAATGTAAAAAAAAAGAAAATAGAGTGGAGGCTCGTCCATAAGGGCTCCTGGGTCAACGTCCCACCAAAAAAATAAGTAAACAAATAAAAATAAAAATTACCGTATATACTCGGGTATAAGCCGAGTTTTCAGCACATTTTTTGTGCTAAAAAAGACCCCCCTCGGCTTATACCCGAGTCAGTGTCTGTGGGTGATCAGTAGTTTCACATTAAACAGAGCCGTGCTGCTTCTAAGAGCCGTTCTGTGCTTGTAACAGTGACTAAACACATTGGAATGTAGAGAATGCTGAGAGAGGTGTCAGATTTTCAGCTTGATGTTGGCAGGTGGCGGGACAAGCTGATGTTAGCTGTTCAGTCTGTTAGTTAGTTAGCTGTTGATCTCAGTGAAGAGCTGCAGCTCTCTCTCAGCATTCTCTACATTCCAATGTGTTTAGTCACACTTACAAAGCACAGAACGGCTCTTAGAAGCAGCACAGCTCTGTTTAATGTGAAACTACCTTACTCATCCCTTATGTGTTCTGGCTACAGTCTCTATGTCCTGGCTAAAATCCCTGTGTCCTGGCTAATATCCCTGTGTCCTGGCTAAAATCCCTGTGTCCTGGCTAATATCCCTGTGTCCTGGCTAATATCCCTGTGTCCTGGCTAAAATCCCTGTGTTCTGGTTCCCTGTCCCTGTGTTCTGGCTGCTGCATTTCCCACCCTAGGCTTATACGGGGGTCAATACATTTTCCCATATTTTTTGGGCAAAAGTAGGGGGTCGGCTTATACACGGGTCGACTTATACACGAGTATATACGGTAACTATAATTATTAACCAACAGCAACACAGCTAGAGAGAAACTCCAAAGAAAAAAAATCTTTGGAGTTTCTATCTAGCTGTGCCGCTGTTGCTACTTGCTAGATTGATTAGAAAAGAAATAGAATTCTTTTTGATTAGAGATCATGGGCACTTACGTACGGACTCTTAATGTTTTTTCTTGGAATGTTAGGGGTATGAATGCTAAGATCAAGAGAGCCCTAGTATTCAAACATATCCTAAGATACAAACCCCAAGTTATTATGCTGCAGGAGACGCATCTCACAGGGTCCAAGATATTAGCTCTTAAATGGGCACATATTGGTCATGCTTATCATTCCATGTATTCCAATTATGCCAGAGGGGTATCAATTCTTATAGCTAAATCTTTTTCGTGTACCCCCAAGGAAACTATCACTGACCCTTACGGCAGATATGCAGTAGCAGTTATACTAGTGGATAATATGCCATATACTCTTTACCTCTATACTCTATACCTTTAAAAAAAAAAAAAAAAGAAAAGAAATAGAAGAGTAATCTGCCTAGCAACAAGACAGCCGTCCACAGTAAAAAGAATTCTCCACCCTTATTGGCTGCCTTACAAAATTATATTGTGAGAATAGCAGCCTGCTGGGGTGTCTGAAAATACAGACATTGACCTGCTTAGTCCATTTGGTCCCTCACTGGGGGGAGCCAAGATCTTCTCTGCCTGCAATTGCACATCTTGGCCTTCTGCCCAGCCATGTCCCCCCCTCCACAAGTCGCACACCAACACTTAGTTTCTATCTCTCCAGCAGTGTTCCCACTCTCCACCAGGGACCCTTCCCCCACCCACCATCTTGTACAGAGCAGAGGAGGAGGACATGAGTGTGATTAGTACAATGGAGGAGAGGAGAGGTAACAGCACAGCTTCTGCCTGGATGTGTCATCATGGGTGAGTTCAGATGGAGGGAAGGAGAAGCTCAGCCATGGACAATCATATCATCTGCAGGCGCACTGGAAGGAAATCCTACACTAACCCCTGACACATGGAGGGCCGTAGAAATGTGATGTCCCTGGTTTTTGGAACTGATATTATAATCTGTTTATCTACAGATAATTCTGAAGGGGTCTCTTGCAAAGCAAAGCAGTGTCTGCAAGGTAAGATCTCTGACCATAAATGACAAGGAGCTCCCAGCAATACACAGGCAATGATTAGTCTGCATCCTTAGATAACAGATAAGGCTGAACAGGTCCCTTCCAAATCTCAGCAGTAGGATAAGAACTCTTAGCCGGCATGTAAGTCACAGGGAGTTCTCAGGGATACACAGGCAGTAAGTGATCTGCAATTAGTCTTCTGACATTGGGGGACCATAGAGCTCAGCAGAACCACACACCCTCAGCTCTTCACGCTTTACTGTTTAACAGGCAGCTACAACCAACACAGCAACAACTACACTCCTGGTGACTAGAGTTGAGCGAACCCGAACTATAAAGTTTGGGTTCGTACCGGACTTTAGGGTGTCCGTGTCCCGAACCCGGACATTTGAGAAAAAGTCTGGGTTGGAGTTCGGGGTTCGGGTATTTTTTTGCGCCTTTTGAATAGCTGCAGGGCAGCCAATCAACAAGCGTTTCACTTGTTTGCCCTTAGAAGCCATCACAGCCATGCCTACTGATGGCTGTGATTGTCCAGTGCATTATGTGACCCAGCCTTTATTTAAGCTTGAGTCACGTAGTGCTGCATGTCACATCATCTCATACTAGTGTAGGGAGAGGATCCTGCTGCTGCTGTGAGGGACAGATTAGCTTTAGAAAATCATCTCATACTGGTGTAGGGAGAGGATGCTGCTGCTGTGAGGGACAGATTAGCTTTAGAAAATCTGTTAAAAACAGTGATTTATTGGTGGGTGGGTGCTAGAGGAGATTTTTGTTTGCTAGAGTAAATTTTGTTTGCTAAGCAAAGTGCCTCATATAAAACCTAACCAATTTTTCTGTTTGTTAGGTGGGCGTTTGCAGCCATTTTTGCAAGTGCAGTGCACAAAATATTCGAAATACTACATTTGAGGCCAGCGGTGCATTTGTTGAACAAAAATAAAAAGTGCTTCGACATTGCTGGTTTAAAAAAAAAAAAATAGTGCTACATAGTACATTTGCACCTTGCTGTGCATTTCTTGCACAAAATTAAAAAGTGCGTCAACATTGCTGGTTTAAAAAAAAATAAAATTGTGCTACATAGTACATTTGCACCTTGCTGTGCGTTTCTTGCACAAAATTAAAAAGTGCGTCTACATTGCCAGTTTAAAAAATAATATAAATTTGTGCTAAATAGTACATTTGCGTCCAGAATGAGGAGAGCATCAAATAAGGGACGTGGTCGTGGTCATGGTGTTGGTGAAGCTCTTGTTGCAAGGAGAGGACGTGGTCGATCTGTGCCAGCTACACGCACAAGTGAAAAACCTTCCTCAGGTGCGAGTAGCCGACAGAACCTTCAGCGTTATATGGTAGGCCCGAATGCTGCTCAACGAATGGTGAGGCCAGAACAAGTACAGGCGATAGTAGATTGGGTGGCTGACATTGCCTCCACTTCCTTCACAATGTCTCCCACCGGGTCCCTTGCTGAAAGCTCGGAGTTGGCTCCTGAACCCCATGGTCATCTGTCTTTAACCTCAGCCCCTTGTAAATCAGCCAAGCAGTCTGAGCCCCAAGTCATACAGCAGTCTCTTATGCTTTTTGATGACTCTGCTGGTGTGCATTCCGTGGGCCATCCACATAGCCCTGCCCCAGAAGTGGAAGACATTGAGTGCACCGATGCCCAACCACTTCTGCTTCAGGATGAGGACATGGAAACACCACCGCAGCACTTCTCTGATGATGACGAAACACAGGTGCCAACTGCTGCGGATTTCTACAGTGTGCAGACTAACAAGGAGGGCAATGGTGAAGAGTGGGTGGAAGATGATGTGGAGGATGATGAGGTCCTAGACCCCACATGGAATGAAGGTCACGCGAGTGACGTGTGCAGTTTGGAGGAAGAGGTGGTGGGCGCACAGAGGCACCAGCACAGCAAAAGAGGAAGCAGCTTGCAAAACCGGAGCGACCGTCCCCTAGACAGTACGCCTGCAACTACCCACCGCACCCAGGGACCTAGCACACCAAAGACAGCTCAAAGGAGTTCCCTGGCGTGGCAGTTCTTCAGACAATGTGCTGACGACAAGACACGAGTGGTTTGCACGCTGTGCAATCAGAGCCTGCAGTGAGGCATAAATGTTCTAAACCTGAGCACAACCTGCATGACCTGCAGTGGAATAAGCACCTCAAAATCCAAGAAAGGTCTCGGCCTCCTCCTGCTTCCTCTTCTGCTGCTGCCTCAGCCTCTTCCTCCACCTCTACAGTGCCACTGTCACCTGCCACCCAGCAAACAGACGATGTGCCAGCAACGCCACCATGTCTGCCACCGTCCCCAAGCATTTCCACATGGTCCAATGGAAGCTTACAACTGTCCATCTCCCAAACACAGGTGCCAACTGCTGCAGCTTTCCTCAGTGTGCAGACTGACAAGGAGGGCAGTGGTGAAGGTGGGTGGAAGATGATGGGGAGGAGGATGATAAGGTCCTAGACCCCACATGGACTGAGGGTCATGTGAGTGACGTGTACAGTTTGGAAGAAGAGGTGGTGGTCGCACAGAGGCACCAGCACAGCAAAAGAGGAAGTAGGTTGCAAAAGCGAAGCGACCGTCCCCTAGACAGTATGCCTGCTACTACCCACCGCACCCAGGGACCTAGCACACCAAAGGCAGCTCAAAGGCGAACCCCCGCGTGGCAGTTCTTCAGACAATGTGCTAACGACAAGACACGAGTGGTTTGCAAGCTGTGCAATGATAGCCTGAGCCGGGGCATAAATGTTCTCAACCTGAGCACAACCTGCATGATCAGGCATCTAAATTCAAGGCACAAGCTGCATTGGAATGATTACCTCAAAATCCAAGAAAGGTCTCGGCCTCCTCCTGCTTCCTCTTCTGCTGCTGCCTCAGCCTCTTCCTCCACCTCTACAGTGCCAGTGTCACCTGCCACCCAGCAAACAGACGATGTGCCAGCAACGCCACCATGTCTGCCACCGTCCCCAAGCATTTCCACATGGTCCAATGGAAGCTTACAACTGTCCATCTCCCAAACACAGGTGCCAACTGCTGCAGCTTTCCTCAGTGTGCAGACTGACAAGGAGGGCAGTGGTGAAGGGTGGGTGGAAGATGATGGGGAGGAGGATGATAAGGTCCTAGACCCCACATGGACTGAGGGTCATGTGAGTGACGTGTACAGTTTGGAAGAAGAGGTGGTGGTCGCACAGAGGCACCAGCACAGCAAAAGAGGAAGTAGGTTGCAAAAGCGAAGCGACCGTCCCCTAGACAGTATGCCTGCTACTACCCACCGCACCCAGGGACCTAGCACACCAAAGGCAGCTCAAAGGCGAACCCCCGCGTGGCAGTTCTTCAGACAATGTGCTAACGACAAGACACGAGTGGTTTGCAAGCTGTGCAATGATAGCCTGAGCCGGGGCATAAATGTTCTCAACCTGAGCACAACCTGCATGATCAGGCATCTAAATTCAAGGCACAAGCTGCATTGGAATGATTACCTCAAAATCCAAGAAAGGTCTCGGCCTCCTCCTGCTTCCTCTTCTGCTGCTGCCTCGGCCTCTTCCTCCACCTCTACTGTGACAGTGTCACCTGCCACCCAGCAAACAGATGATATGACAGCAACGCCACCATGTCTGCCACCGTCCCCAAGCATTTCCAAACCATGGTCCCATGGAAGCTTACAGCTGTCCATCTCCCA
Organism: Glandirana rugosa; assembly: GCA_018402905.1. Taxonomy (NCBI): domain Eukaryota; kingdom Metazoa; phylum Chordata; class Amphibia; order Anura; family Ranidae; genus Glandirana; species Glandirana rugosa. The sequence continues at coordinate 64,823 of BLSH010516260.1, read as the reverse complement.
AACACTGGAGAGAAAGAGGAAGTACCCCCCTACCCAGCCGCGATCCCTGGCCCTGAATGCCAGCATTTCAAAATTCCTGGCCTTTGAAATGCTGTCATTCCATTTGGTGGACATGGACAGTTTTAAAAACCTGATGGCGGTGGCTGTCCCACAGTACGTGGTACCCAGCCGCCACTACTTTTCCAGGCGAGCCATCCCTTCCCTGCACAAACAAGTCAGGGACAAGATCAAGTGTGCACTGCGCAATGCCATCTGTGGCAAGGTCCACATAACCACTGATACCTGGATTAGTAAACACGGTCAGGGACGCTATATCTCGCTAACTGCACACTGGGCAAATGTAGTGGGGGGTGGGCCTGAGCCGTCTAGCCATTTGGCACATGTCCTTCCACCACTGAGGATTGCAGGGCATTTCTCTTTGCCTCCTGTTGCCTCCTCCTCCTACTGCGCTTCCTCCTCCTCAACCACCTACTCATCCGCTCAGCGTAACGCCTTAACCACCAACATCAGCACATCCAGGGGGAAACGACAGCAGGCTGTTTTATACTGATATGTTTAGGGGATAAACCCCACACTGCGCAGGAGCTGTGGACGGCATTGAACAACAGACCAATGAGTGGTTGTTGCCACTGCGCCTCAAGCCCGGCTTGGTGGTGTGCGAAAATGGGCGAAATCTCGTAGCGGCTCTGGGCCTAGCCCGTTTGACGCACATCCCTTGCCTGGCGCATGTGCTGAATTTGGTGGTACAGAAATTTCTGAAAAACTACCCGGATATGTCAGAGCTGCTGCAGAAAGTGCGGGCCGTCTGTGTGCACTTTCGGCGTTCTCACCCTGCTGCTGCTCGCCTGTCTGCGCTGCAGCGGAATTTCGGCCTTCCTGCTCATCGCCTCATATGCGACGTGCCCACAAGGTGGAACTCCACCTTGCACATGCTGGAGAGACTGCACCAGCAGCAGTAGGCAATAGTGGAGTTTCAGCTGCAGCACGCATGGGTCAGTCGCTCTGCGGAACAGCACCACTTCACCACCAACGAGTGGGCCTCCATGCGAGACCTGTGTAGCGTATTCCAGTGTTTTGAGTACTCCGCCAACATAGCCAGTGCCGATGCGCTGTTCTCAGCGTTACTATCCCACTTCTATGTCTCCTTGAAAGAACACTTCGGGCCATGATGGAAGAGGATGTGGCGCAGGAGGATGAGGACGGGGAGGAGGAGGAAGAGGGGTAATTTCCACGGTTATCAGGCCAGTCTTTCTCAAGTGGCTCGGAGGGTGGGTTCCTGCACCAGCATAGACCAGGTCAAAAATATTCAAGCCAGGGCACAGTTCTGGAGGACGAGGAGGACGAGGAAGATCATGAGGAGGAGGAGGAATTGCAGCAGGGTGGCACCCAACGCAGCTCGTGGGCATCACTGGAGCGTGGCTGGGGGGATACAGAGATGATATACCTCCCACAGAGGACAGCTTGTCTTTGCCTCTGGGCAGCCTGGCACACATGGCCAACTACATGCTGCAGTGCCTGCGCAACGACAGCCGAGTTGCCCACATGGTAACGTGTGCCGATTACTGAGTGGCCACCCTGCTGGATCCCCGTTACAAGGACAACATGCCGTCCTTAATTCCCTCACTGGAGCATGATCGGAAGATGCGCAACTACCAGTGCACGCTGGTAGACGCGCTGCTGAGGGCATTCCCAAATGACACCGGGGGCTCAGTGGAAGCACAAGGCTAAGGCAGAGGAGGAGGAGGAGGAAGAGGCCGTCAACGCAGCTGTGGCACCGACAGCACCTCAGAAGGCAGGGTTAGCATGGCCGAAATGTGGAAAAGCTTTGTCAGCAGCCCGCCACAACAAACAGCACCACCAGCCGATAGACAACGTCTTAGCAGGAGGCAGCATTTCAGCAACATGGTGGAAGAGTATGTGTGCACATGCCTACACGTACTGACTGATGGGTCTGCCCCATTCAACTTCTGGGTCTCCAAATTGGCCACACGGCCTGAGCTTGCCGTTTATGCCTTGGAGGTGCTGACCTGCCCTGCAGCCAGTGTATTGTCTGAACGTGTGTTTAGCACGGCAGGGGGCGTTATCACAGACAAGCGCAGCCGCCTGTCCATAGCCAACGTGGACAAGCTAACATTTGTTAAATATGAACCTGGCATGGATCCCACAAGACTTGTCTTTACCTTGTGCAGAATAGACATTTAGACCGGACTCACACAGCCATTCGTATACTTGTTTTTTTTAATATGCCCTACTCCACATCCACCCCCCCTTCCCATTTTTTTGTATTTGATTTTAATTTATTTTCCCTATCCCCATTTTTTTGTAGGGCACTTCCCCTACTCTTACCCCCATTTTACTTCCTTTTGCAGCCCTCTAGCACTTGCCAGGACTTTGTTACAGCCATTTTTGTGCCTAAAAGTTTGGGTCCCCATTGACTTCAATGGGGTTTGGGGTCCGGGATAAAGTTCAGGTCGAGTTCGGTACCGAACCCGGACTTTTTCCCGAAGTTTGGCCGAACCCACCGAACCTGAACATCGGGGGGTCCGATCAACTCTAGTTATATGTCTTCTGCCTAAATTAGCTCTAGTATGTGGGATAGGGGCAAACTGTGGGCAGAGACTTATGGTAACGCACAATATGTAAAGTGCTGCATATCCTAGATATCAATTTTGGACATCATTCGGCAAGTCTTGTTAAACTTTTTTTATTTACAAAAGTTTTATTGGAAGATCATAAAAAAAAAACAGCATTATATATCATTGCCATAGGAGTAAGAGTAAAGCATTGTAGATCATACATATGTTATTGACATTCAGCGTTTAAAGTATATAGGTAAGGTTATAGATGTAACAAGATGGAGATTTGATAGATAGAAGCCATCATTCTTGTGGTATCGGCCAGAACTTCCATTGAGCATGGAAGATATGCATTGTGTCGTTAGTTGTATGCAGGATACTCTCAGTTAATTTAATTGACTCCATACGGTTCAGGACTTGGGTCCAGGGTAAAGTTGGGGTTTGCCAATTACAGGCAATGGTCCATTGAATAGAGCTCAATAGAGAATGTATCAGCTCAATAATTGGCGAAGGAACATCTGGCATTGATAGATATAGCAAGCAGGTCTGAGGAGATAATGTGACAGTCAGATTGGTTAATTTTTGTATCAGTAAGGAGGCTTTGTTCCAGAGGGGTGTCAGTAACGGGCAGTCCCAGAAAATGTGCAGCAGGGAGCCTAGGGAACCACAGCCTCTAAAACACCTGTCTGATATTGTGTTGTAAAAGGAGTGTAATTTTTGGGGTGTTAGATACCATCTAGTAATGATTTTAATAGGGGTTTCTTTAAAGGCAGGGGACCTGTTGCTCCTACTAAGGTTTTTTATCATCTTGTTCCAATCTAAAATGGAAAACATTTGTCCCAGGTCAGATTCCCATTTTAGCATAGGGTTTGTCTTAATTGGTCTATTGTTATTATTTAAATATGAATAAATGGTAGATATAAGACCTTTTTCTCTGGGAGCTTTGATGCAGACCATTTCGAAAGGAGAAATAGGATGTGATGTGTTGAGTGGATATTGAGATTGGAAAAAGTTTTTAATTAGAACGTAGTTTTCATTTTGTGTGATTGGGAGGTTACATTTTTTTTTGGAGAAGATCGAAAGAAATAAAGTGGTTATTATCCATTATTGATGAGATATTAGTTAGATTATTTATAGTCCATATGTCAAAATCTGGATGGTTATTAAAAGCTGGGGTGAAGCTGGGCTCACCTATGAATGAGGCCGGGGGGGTTAGGGGAAGAGAGCTGAAATGTGGCATTATTACGATGCCAAAATTTAAGTAGTTGGGATACTATAACGTTAAGGGGACGAATGTGTGTGTATAGATTTTGATTTGACCATAGAATACCTTGTAGGTGGTAGGGGGAAATAGAAGTAGACTCAAATAGAAGCCAAGGGATGTTACTAGTTTTAGAGAACCAGTGTGAAATATGCGATAACCTGGAGGCAGAATAATAAAGCCAAAGGTTAGGTAGGCCCAAACCTCCGTCTTTTCGTGGGCGGTATAATAGTTCATTGCTATATCTAGGTCTTCTATTAGACCAGAGAAATCTATTAACATCTCTCTGTAGGGTATCTATTTTATATCTAGGTATATTTATTTATAGTGCTCGGAACAGGAATAACATTTTTGGAAGGATACTCATTTTTATTGCGCATATTCTGCCCAACAGAGAGATGCGATACATAGACCAAGTCTTTAAGAGATTTCTAATTTGTGTGAATAGGCCTGGGAAAGTTGTTATGATAAAGAGCGTTAGGGTCCGAAGAGATCAGGACCCCCAGGTATCTAATTGGGCCCGTGCACCAAGAGAAGGAATAGTTTAATTTAATGTCTGAGGCAGTATTAGAGGGGATATTAATTGGGGATAATAGAACAGTGAGTTTGAGTGGTTAATGCCTAGGCCTGATATTTCTTTAAACGTCTTGAGTTCTGAGACTAGGACGGGAATAGATTGTAATGGGTTCGATAAAAACACAATAGTGTCGTCTGCATAAAGACTGATTTTATATTCCAAAGGGCCTTTCGTATATCCCGGGATATCCTTATTGTTTCTGATTGCACAAGCCAGAGGTTCCAGGGCTAGGGCAAAAAGTAAGGGGGAAAGGGGGCAACCCTGTCTTGTACCTCTGTTAAGTGGGTAAGTTAGTGGGTAGTAAGTTACTACCTGGAATTTTGATTCTTGTATGGGGATTGTGGTAGAGGGCTTTAAAGCCATGAAAGAAGGCGTCTGAAAAAACAAATTTGCTTAAGATGAGGTCAAGATAATCCCAACTCACACTGTCAAACGCCTTGTCTATGTCAAGGCTCAGTAGACATAATTGATGAGAGGAGGGACAGGCATCTCGAATGATATTATTGACAAGTCTAATATTGTCTGTAAGTTGTCTGTCTCTGATAAAACCTGACTGGTTGATGTGAACCAAAGAAGGGATTATTGTAGCCAGTCTGTCAGCTAATAATCGACCAAAGATTTTTAGATCATTATTGAGAACTGATATAGGTCGAAAATTTTGTGGGAGAATATGGTCTTTAGGAGGTTTGGGAATTAGTGACATATTGGCAAGTGTCATTTCTGGGGGAAAGTGATTACCTTCAAGGATAAAGTTAAAGAGTTTGGTTAGATATGGGACAAGGAGAGGGGCAAATTTTTTATAGTAAGAAGTAGAAAAACCGTCTGGACCAGGGGCAGTGGAGGATTTGAGGGATTGTATTATATCTAAAATTTCTGTGTCTGAGCAAGGTTTGTTAAGGAAATCTGTTTGTTGAGAATTAAGGGAGGGGAGATGGATATTATTGAGCCAATTTAGTGCAGATGAAGTAAGGGGTGTATGAGGGTTTGAGAGGAGGTTTTTGTAAAAATATAAAAGTATGTTTTGTACTTCATTAGGATGAGAGACCACGTTACCGCTGGGGTCGCGTAACTTGTAGATATGTGGGAGTTTAATGAATTGATTAAGTTTTCTAGCGAACATAGAGGAGGTATTGTTACTGTGAAGAAGGAATTTAGCTTTAGAAAATCTGAAGCTTTTCTCTGTATCTTTAGCGGCAAGAGAATCTAGAGCTTGACGTTTAAGATTAATTGATTGTAAAAGGGAGGGGGAGGGGAAGGAACTGATTTTGTTATAGAGAGTATGTAATTCTCTAGAGAGAGAGTTAATTTCAGCAATTCTTGCTTTTTTTTTAGTGGAGGCTATTTTAATTAATTGCCCTCTTGGAACCGCTTTATGAGCGATCCATAGAGTTGAAGGGGAGACATCCATTGTATTGTTATTGATAAAGTATTCTTCAATATTTTTAGAGATCTGTTGATAGATAATGGGGTCAGTTAATAAGGAATCATTTAATCTCCATGCATAAGGAGAGGAAGGAAAACCAATATAGGAAGTCTCAAACAATACCATATGGTGATCTGACCAGGGACAAGGAATTATTTCAACATTGTGGGAATTAGCTAGTATGATGGGGGTTGTGAAGATATAGTCTAATCGTGAAAAGCTATTGTGTGGGTGTGAGAAATGGGTGTACTCTTTTATGCCTATGTTGTGAGATCTCCAGGTGTCTATTAATTGGAGTGAGTTGAGAGATTTATGTAATGACTTGGGGAAGGTTCTAGATTTAGGGGTCGGGGAGTTCCTATCTAGGGAATGATGTGCCACTAGGTTGTAGTCTCCACCGACAACAAGGTGTGGAGAGGTATATTTGTCTAAGGAATTAAAAAAGGCGTTGAAGAAGGTGGATTGGGCTTCGTTGGGTGCGTAAACTGAGGCTATGCTAATGTTTTGACCATCAATTTTTCCTTGAATTATTATAAAGCAGCTTTCGGGGTCTTTATAAATATGAAGTGTCTCGAAAACAAGTGAGTTTTTGATGAATATAGCTGTACCTCTGGTTTTATTGTGAAATGTGGTATATTAGTGTTGTTGATATTTTTTGTCAAAGAAAGTGGGGTGATTATGAGAGTCAAAATGGGTCTCTTGCAGAAGTAAAATATCCGCGTTTAATCTTTTGTAGTGTCTAAAAGCTTTTCTTCTCTTATGTGGGGAGTTGAATCCTTGCACATTGTGCGATATTATTTTGATGGTCATATTTGATTGGGGAGATTAATATCAATGAGAGTATAAAAATTAGATACTGAGGGATAGGTGAATATAGTGTTGTGTATGTCTGATACGTCATAAAAAAGTAATGGAAATTGATCAGATGGTCTATCAAGGTGAACATAACTGATGTTGTAAAGGTAAATTGTTTTGTGTAAGTAGGTAAACATTGATCTTCCAAAAAGAAAAAAGATAATAATCAAAACCAAGAACCAAAACATTTTAGCATTATAACGGAGGCCAAATGACATAAGGTCAGTTGGCCTAAACTGTTGTTCAAAATTGGGACAAAAAATCGTCCCGATCTTGCCGCAGACCACAAGGTGAGGCTCTACCCCGCCCCCCCCCCGTACCCCGAGGGGGGGAGGGGGGGAGAACCAAAGAAAAAATTACCAAATTGGGCCAGCTTAATTTAGGCCGAGAAGTCCGCGACAAGAGTGGGGTCAAACAAGCACGGAGAATGGGCTGTGCGGCATATACAAATAATTAAGGTGTGCTACCCGGAAGGAATGTAGAAATTTTACCAAATACCTTGAGGAAGTATTAACGCAGACCGTTATGAACTCTGAGTTAGGAGGCAGGGTATGTAGGATTCAACTGCAAAATTCTTGCAGATTTGACTTGAGTCCCCTGAGTCAATAGGGAGCGAAGGAGATGACTTTAGCGTATATGGAAACAAAAGAAATAAACATTACAGTTTGATCAGGTAAGGAACAATCATAGCTAATGAAATACCCAGGTGAGGTGGTCGGGATGTGGGAATAAGGCACTATAGTTGGTCTAAGCATAGTAATGTATGAGTGAGTGATAAGGGGCTTTCAGATAGGATAAAGATATCTTCAATAGATAGTCTGATAATAAAACATTCAATCAAGATCCGTGTTAAGGAAGTAAAACCAATAGGGGACAGCTATCCCCATTTCCCCACTGGAGAGAGCTAAGAGATGCAATTAACATATAACTAGCTGACATTGCAGTGAACTATATAAACATATATAAAATAAAAATTACATAAAGTCAGTGATAATGATTCGTCTATCGAAAAAAAATCCTGTAAAAGGCTCCAGGGCGGTAGTAGATATGTCAAAAAGTCACTGTTGAAAAGAGAGGTAGTCAATGAGCCTGAGTAAATGCAAAAGATTAGGTTTATAGCCGTGGGGATTGCACCACTTCAGGACCACCACACAAGGGACACAGAGACCACAGAAACTAATAAATCTAAATGCAAAGATGAAAGTTCCAAGTGAATGTACAGGCAATTGAATTGTGTATGCATGAATAAGCAATTCGTGAAAACTGAATATTGAAGACAAAAGTTATAATGTGTAAAAAAAAAGGCATTTCCTGGGTGAAGAGGAATGAGAAAACAAAAAGCGGGTAGGAATAGTGGATTGGGATTTTTAAATAGTTATGTATTTAGAGTGCGAGGTTGAGGTCTGTTTCTCCTGTTGTCATTTCTGGATGCGGGTGTAGACCATATGGTTGACGGTCTTGGGGAGGCTTGTAGGCACAATAGTGGCTCCGGCTCAAGAAGGCCTAGCTTGATAAGGAGGTCTTTTCCTTCATTTATGTTGTAGACTGTGAATATTGTCCCATTATGTGGGACAGTGAGTTTGAATGGGAAACCCCATCTGTATCTAATTCTGGCGCTCTACAGGACAGAGGTGATTTCTCTCATGTTCCTTCTGCGTTCCAGGATGGCTTGCGAGATGTCGGGAAAATTTGTAGTTTGGCTCCATCCAAAATTATGTTTGAGTTAGATCTGGAGGCTCTGAGAATTTCCACTTTTATGAGAAAGTCCTTAAAGCACATGATTGTATCACGAGGTGGTTTGTCTATTGGAGGTTTAGGGCGCAAAGCTCTGTGCATTCTGTCGCAAAGAAAGGCTGAATCTGGTTTGTCAGAGACCAGGGAATGAAACAATTTCAGCATGGCAGGATTTAAATCAGTGACAGATTCTGGGACTCCACGCACTCTAAGATTGCATCTTTGATTGCGATTTTCTAGGTCCTCGACTTGCGCCTGAATTTGCGAAAAATTTTCCGCAAGGGCATCATAGTCTTTCCTTAAATCATTATGTGCAAGGGTCAGCTCATCATGCTTAGTTTCTAGGCGATCAGTGCGAGAGCCTAAGGTAGCGATTTCTTGGGACAGAGCCTGTGTAGATTTACTAATTTCAGAATGCAATTTGTTTGCAATCTTTTCATATATGGCAGTCAGGCTGTCTTCTAAATCAGCTTTAGTGAGTGAAACTGGAGGTGAGAGTGAATACTCACGGTCCTCTGCTGTAGATAGAGGTGGCTGAGAGTCCAGAGTGCAGCATGAGGGAGATGAGCCGCCGCCATCTTTAGTCATTTTCAGCTTCTCTTTGGAGCGAAGGAGATAAAGTGCCCTGGGAGCGGCGCTTGCAGGTTTTTTTCCTTCCAGGCATACATGGGTATGTCTTCAAGGGGGTGAGCTACTTTTAGGTTAATTATTCAAGCTTATAGCTGCATTAAATGTCCGTAGCGCTGGAGCTACATAAGGACACGTCCGGACTGCGCCCCCCAAGTCTTGTTAAACTTATGATTTGTAGCTTTAAAGAAAACCTGTGGAAATGCCAGTTCCATGGCTTGTTTTAAGTTATCAAAAGTGATGCAGCAACCAGTCCACCAGCATTTTAATACAGAGATCTGCAATAGCAGCCCCCCGCATTTCTCTCACTACATTCCTCCTTTAAGCACTTGCTTACTGGGCACTTAGACCCCCCTCTTGCCCATACCATTTTTCAGCTTTCAACACTGTTGCACTTTGAATGGCAATTGTGTAGTCATGCAACACTGTACAAAAAATTTAATTTTTATCATTTTTTTCCAACAAATAGAGGTTTATTTTGGTGGTATTTAATCACTGCTGGGTTTTTTATTTTTTGCTAAAAAAATGTAAAAGACCGAAATTAAAAAAAAAAAAAAAAAAAACAGTTTCAAAACAGTTTATTATACATTTTTGAAAACAGGTAATTTTTCTCCTTCATTATTGTGCGCTGATAAGACTGCACTGATGGGCACTGATAAGCTGCACTGATGGGCACTGATAGGCTGCACTGATGGGCACTGATAATGTGACACTGATGGGCACTGATAGGTGGCACTGATGGGCACTGATGGTTGGCACTGATGGTTGGTACTGATGGGTGGCACTGATGGACACTGATGGGTGGAACTGATGGGCCCTGGTAGGCACTGGTAGGTGACATTGATAGGCAGCACTGATTGGTGACACTGGTGATGAGGCACTGATGGGCATTGATTGGCAGCACTGGTGGGCATTGATAGGTGGCACTGCTGGGCAAAGGTAGGTGACACTGTGGGCACTGGCAGGGGGCACTGGCGGGCACAGATTGCCATCCGCAGCTCTCTGTGCAAGGGACCGATGCCCCTCTGAGAGAAGCCGGCGGTGATGGGCTTTTTTTCCCCCTCACGCTGTCTTTTGTTTACATCATGTGATCAGCCGTCATTGGCTGACAGCTGATCATGTGGTAAGGGGACTCCGATCTGTGATTACAAAGAGCGCGTCCCCGCATGCAAACTAGATCAGCAATGTAGCCGTCATTCGGCTATAGCGTGGATATGAAGGAGTTAACATTGCTTTGTGTTTGTTAATCTCACCTTTCTGAAGACTATGTGTGATTTTCATTTGACACAGATTAAGTTTATTCTATTCCATTAAATATTTGTCCATCACATCAGTGTGTGTTATCTATAAATCAAATCCTCAAAACAAGCATATACACATCCAAAATGATATAAAATAAAATCTATTACATAAAGACAAAAGCAAAAAACATTAAGAGGTCTATACTTGAACAGATCATTTAAACATTTTCATTCTTCTTTCATGATGCTTACTCTTTTCTTATTGGGTTCAATTGGAAATATGTCTGAAAGTTTTGTGAATCGTGGGTGAAAAAAATGTATAAATAGATCCCTAAGACTAAATAGTGTTAAACAATAGCATTGTGAAAAACAAAAATACAAAACAAAAATAAATAAATACATGACTGCATGAATGTATGTATTTACTGTATATATGTTGTATATTTGCATGCAAATTAACCACTTCAGCCCCGGAAGGATTTACCCCCTTTATTGTCAGACCATTCGTTTTGCGATACGGCACTGCGTTACTTTAACTGGCAATTTGCACGGCTGTGCGACGTTGTACCAAAATAAAACTGATGTCCTTTTTTTCCCACAAATTGAGCTTTCTTTTGATGATATTTGATCACCTCTTTTTATTTTTTGCGCTATAAACAAAAAAACCCACAATTTTGAAAAAAAAAAAACAATATTTTTTACTTTCTACTAAAAAACATATCCAAAAAAAATGTAAAAAAACTAATTTCTTCATCAGTTTAGGCCAATATGTATTTGTTTACATATTTTTGGTAAAAAAAAAAATCCCAATAAACGCAGCTTGATTGATTTGCGCAAAAGTTATAGCATCTACAAACTATGGGATAGATTAAGAGACTTTTACATTTTTTTAATTGTTTTTACTGGTAATGGTAATCAGCGATTTTTTTAGCGGGACTGCGACATTGCGGCAGACAAATCTGACCCTAGGGGCTAGTTTACATTTGCTTCGGCTTCAACGCTCATTAAAGCTTATACAGCTTCAACAAGCTTTTATGATGTGTTTTTGAGGCTTTGGTGGTGCTTCGAAGAGACTTCAGTGATGCACTTTTGAAGCCTTCTTGAAGCTTGGCAGAAGCCCTGTGCGTTTGTTGATATCTCACACCTGCAATTTCTCCAAAACTAAGCAAAGCTAAAGCTGAATTACAGCCTCTGAAAAGCCGCAGATGCTTCAAGCGAGCCTCAAACAAGCTTTGTCATAGACTTCTACGGAGGCATTGGAGAGGCTTTGAAGCCTGGCTAAAGCTACATGGGGTCAGTGGCGTCACTAGGGTTGGTGTCACCTGGTGCGGTAGAACATGGTGTCACACCCACCCCCCTTCCCGGGTACTAAGCAGGCTAGTGCATCGATGTGGCTCTCCCTCCTTAACCTGCCACAGGATGGAGCTGGAATGGGATCAGGGGAATAGATGGAGGCTTAATGGAATAAGGGGAATGGATGAAGCGGGATGGGATGGGGGGTGGATGGAGCTGGGATGGGATGGGGGGTGAATCGAGCTGGGATGGGAT
>BLSH010516260.1:37340-47356 GCA_018402905.1 Glandirana rugosa | reverse complement strand
TAGTAAGGAGTTTTGTTGAATCTCCTGGAAGGATTTGAAGATCGATCCTGAATATAGATGAGCGATGTAGGTGATCCCTGCTGTTGTCCAGCTGCGTAGGTTTAGGTCCGGAATGATGAGTTCCAGTGAGGTTAGAGGAATCTTTTTTAGAGATGCTAGGGAGATTGACTTGGTTGAGCTGATTGTGGAGGCCCAGGCTTTTATGGTAGCTTTGGTGGTGTCCAAGAAGGATGAAACTGCATGAGGTTTTAGGATGGTTGCGCCAATGATAGATCTTATATCTGCTTTACAAGCCGCTCTTTCTATTTGAGACCAGGGACAGTTTTGTGGTTGAATCCATTCTCCTTTGGATTGTGAGAGGATAGTTGCTTTATAATATAAGAGCAAGTTAGGGGCTCCTAGACCTAGCAATGCGGCAGGCCTGGTCAGAGTGTTGTTTTTTATTCGTGGTTTCCTGCCACACCATATAAATTTGGTCAGGATGGTTTGAAGTTTCTTGAGATGTGCTATCGGGAATGGAACCGGTAAGGTCCTGAATATATAAAGTACCTGTGGGAGTAGAAACATCTTTGCAAAAGCTATTCGTCCAGCCCAGGAGGGTGTAAGATGTTGCATGCTAATGACTGTTCATGTGAGTTTGTTTAAAATAGAAGAAAAATTGTTGTGCAAGATTTTAGAGCTAGGGGAGGTCAGTTGTATACCCAAATATTGTATCGTGGATAGGGGAGCCCATGAGAAAGGAACTATATTTGATATTTGATTTTTGAGGCGTGTGTCAAGATTCAGGGCCAGCATTTGACATTTAGAGTTGTTGAGTTTGTATAATGAAATCGTACCGAAAAGGTCTAATAACTTTTTGAGGTTGGGTAAGGATTGTAGGGGGTCTGTTATGGAAAGGATCACATCATCAGCATACAGGCCGATCTTATGTTGTGTGTTGTCGATCAGTATGCCATTGATTTGGGAGTGTGATCTGATGTGTTCCGCAAGGGGTTCTATCACTAGGGAGAATATAATTGGGGAGAGCGGGCAGCCTTGTCTCGTACCGTTGTGAATATCGAATGGTTCTGACAAAAACCCAGATGTCCAAACTTTGGCATAGGGACAGGAATATAGATTATTTATGGCTGTTAATATTTTTCCCTCAAACCCAAATTTTTGAATGCTCTCACATTTTGAATGACAATTACTCTGTCAACACTGTATCCATAAGAAATGATTGTCCTTTTTTCACACAAATAGAGCTTTCTTTTAGAGCTTTCCAAAGGAGAAGAAAAGAGCGGGGAGGTAGAAAGGGATGGAAGACTCAGGGATAGGGGAGAGAGAGGGAGGGGGAAGGGAAAAGGGGGGTGAACGGGGATGGGGAAGGGGTGGAGGAGGTGGGAAGCGCTGAAAGCTGAAAATTGGCCTTGGCAGGAAGAGGATTTAAGTGCCCAGTAAGCAAGTGGTTAAAGGCGCCCTTTTAAGCAGCTCAGCAGATTGTTTCTTCCTGAAGCTTGTAGCCCTCTTCCCTCAATGATGGAACTCTGAGGGAGAAAATGAAAAGTAAAGAGTTTAGATTGGCCACTACTGCAGCTTGGACTGATCCTGTCCTAGCAATTCAGCTAGTGATGATTGTGATTGGTCACCAAGGCTGAGGGATTTAGGCCCCATTCACTGGTCCCATTATATAGTAGACACAAGGTTGCTGGAGCCCAAGGGAGAAAGGCCTTAAAGCGGAGGTCCACCACTGTCCCTTTAAACATTAAACGTTAGCAGCTACACATGCAGTAGCTGCTGATTTTTTTACATTAGGAAACTTACCTGTCCTGGAGTCCAGCAATGTTGGCACCTTTGCCGATCTTCAGATCGGCTGGTCGAGTGCTGCCACCACCATTGAGGATAAGGAAACCCAGCAGTGGAGCCTTTTGGCTTCATGCTGGGCCCCTACTGCACTGCACTTTCTCACTGGCTTGGCGGCGGAGGAGGAGGAGGGAGCCGGGCTGCTGACATCAGCAGCACAGGCTCCCGAATGTGGGGAAAAGGACACCTGTCAAAGACAGATATCCTCTCCCCCCAAAAGGTGCCAAAGGGCCGACAAAATAAGATTTTTTCCCAGTACACTTACACTGTTTAACAAATTGCATTAAAGAAAGTTTTACTTGCACGACACCAGAAGGTTTGCACAGCACAATGGCAGCTAACGTTTTTTTCCCAAGTGTCCCTGCACCAATTTCAGCAAGCTGAACAGAAAATGGCAAGCACTCCTGTTTATAACTGGCTTTTAAAGTAAGGTGCACATGGGAGGGCTATGCATAGAACAATCATTATTCTGAGCCTAACCACTTCAGCCCCGGAAGGATTTCCCAGGTTATGACAGAGCACTTTTTGCAATTCGGCACTGCGCCGCTTTAATTGACAATTGCGCGGTCATGCGATGTTGTACCCAAATGAAATTTGCGTCCTTTTTTTCCCACAAATAGAGCTTTCTTTTGGTGGTATTTGATCCCCTCTGCATCATTTCTGATCGCCGCTATAAACAAAAAAGAGCGACAATTTTGCAAAAAAAAATTTTTTTCTTACTTTTTGCTAAAATACAAATAAAAAAAAATAATAAAAAAACATTTTTTTTTCATCGGTTTTGGCCGATTTATATTCTTCCTCATATTTTTGGTAAAAAATTTACAATCAGTGTTTATTGATTGGTTTGCGCAAAAGTTGCCGCATTTACGGATGATGAGAATTCATTTCTGGGGTTTTTATTTTTTTTACATTTTTACTAGTAGTAATGGCGGCGATCTGCGATTTTTAGCGGTACTGCGATATTGTAGCGGACATGTCGGACCATTTTGACACTTTTTTTGGACCAATGACATCTACACAGCGATCAGAAATTTAAATGTCCACTGATTACTGTATAAATGTCATTGGCAGTGAAGGGGTTAACCTGCAGGGTGTAGTGAAGGGGTTAGCTGTGTTCCCTAGGCGTGTTCTAACTGTGAGGGGGTGGGGCTGTTATGGGCATAAGAGATCTAACTGATCCCAGTGACAGGGATCAGTAGATCTCTTATGTCCCCACTGACAGAGCAAAAAGTGCTCTGTCATAACCTGGGTAATCCTTCCGGGGCTGAAGTGTTTACATCGGCGGTTCCCCGTTCATTTGCTCTGGTTGCTCATTGCGGCTCGTCCACTGACATTGGGTCCACCCGAGCAGCGGGTACACTCCCACGGGGTGCGGCCAGCGCGCACGCACCAGCTATCGTCCACTCCGCAAATCGCTGTTTATTTACGGCGATTCACGGTACACATTCACACTGTCACAGTAAATATACTGCGCGTGGTGTGGAAGTGGGCCTCCCAGCAGAGAATGAGTATGCTGGATGCATGCATATGTAGTGCTACCCCCAGAGGCAGCCCATTGAATTGTTTTGTGATTTCTCTGCACACCTGAAGATGACACACCTCACTCACCCAGCACTTACCAACACACCTTGGGGTATTTCAAAGAATTTTTAGGCCAATCATAGCCTAAAAGAAGAGAGGATTAGCAAGTGTACTTATACAATCAATAAGACAATAACATTATTCTGAGAGATAAGGTTGAACACCTGCAGTATTATAACAGTAATTAAGAGAACTGAACTGCGTTTACCTAGCAGCAGTATATAACGACAGCCCCAACTTGCTATAACAATCTTTTTTTTTTTTTTATTATACTGGCCAGTGATTGATTAAAAAAATTGGATAGCAAAGTTGGAGCCTTTGAAAAAGCACAACAGTTTTCAACAGATTAACGTGTGAAAATGCTACCCAGACCAAAGGTGACCTCTTCTGGGTCTCCAAACATGTGCTTTCACAGGAATAGAGCATGTGTTCTAGTCCTCTGAAAAAGATAAAAGTTTCTGTGATTTCTCTCTTTCAACTTTGCTGAGACAGACCCTCTTTACCTTCATTACAAGCAGTGGGGTGTCCTCTAGTACAGTCTGATCACACCAGGAATCCATTCACACCTCACACCCTCCAAGGTAGAAAGTTCCTGGTCTCTGAAGAAAGGTCCTGCCTGACGAGAGTCTTCCCTGAGGTCTCTCCTGACTGTGATTAGCTATTTCAAGTTTCCGTTCAGCCAGCTGTTCAGTCTCTTTTTTGACACCCATTCTAGCTTTATCACTGTCTTTTCCTTCCAGCAGCCTTAAGTCATACTTCTCCTTGCTTTATTGCATCAGCTAATCACAATTCTCCAGAATTGATCCAATTGAATGCAGCAGAGGAATGAGAAGCAGTGCAGCTGTAATAATCCTAAGTCACTTCTCATGCCAGGCTGGCCTGGCCTGGCTCTGGAGGTGCTGGAATATTTGTGGGTGGGGCCTACTTTGCCCTAAGCGGGGACCCTTGCAAACATGCTCAATAATGCCCAGGAACCAGGCAGGGGCCTTGGTTATGCAAGAATCAGCATTAACTTTGACACCCCAAACATTCACCTTGCATGGGTACAGTTAACCAACATTACTATGAAGCACTCTTATTGTGACACTGTACAGCTTCCTTCCTGAATGCAGCATTTGAAAGGACACCATGGAGCCTGTGTCCCACTCTACCAGCTCAGCCATAATTTGCCATCTCTCTTCCAGTGACCTCCAGGTACCTCTACAGTCTCCTAGTACCTCCAGCTAGGTCTGTAGGTTACCTATGCCATGATATTAGCCCTGGTGCATGTGGGGCACCGAACACCAGGAAGGAGATTAGACAACCAACCCCCTTGCTATCAGGGGACACATCAACCATGCCTGGTACTATCTCCCAACTGGCTGACTGCTATAGCATTCCTGGTCAACTTCCCATCAACTTCACTGTATGATTAACCACTTCATAGTGACTATCTTACAATTACCTTTCACCCCCCTTGACGTTACAGGCTCTGTTCTTTTGGATACACCATTTATCTTAATGTACTCCATTAAAGGACTTCAGACTAGGCATTTAGAAATTTTGAGAACTTTTACTGAAGGTTCTTGCAGGCAGAGTTAAGTTCATTCTAACTAACTAGGGTAACTCAGGCTGCCCATTTCACACCTCTTAAGCAAGGAAGGATATAATGAAGATGAAAGATAAGATGAAATTATCAGAGTCCATGTTTTCGCTTCAGTACCCAGACTGGGTACCCCAAAAGGGTGGCCACATGTGCTTTAGAAGAACCACATCTTGAAGCAGGGTTTCATGCTGATTCCCGTGTGGAAGGCCCAAGACCCAGATACACTGCCTCCCATTATATATTAATCCCAACACATGGGACAGAGCCCTAAACACCTGGGAATAGGCAGACTTAACCCCCTTCCTAACTCCTGGGCAGATTGCTAACTTACTAATATAATACTGACAGTATCAATATACCAATAAATATTTTACATCACTCTTGAACAACACAGTAAAAATGAAATGTACCACACACCTGCTTACATATTTGTTTAGAGTGATGTCGGTTGAGGCTGACTCTGTCCGTACTGAGAGAAGTTTGAATGCCACCCTGAGAACCACCACTGTTAGGAACAGAATTGAGGATGCATTTTATCCAGAGGCAAACTCCTGAAAGCAGGGTCTGTCCCCGGAAAATGGGGATGTCTGGTCACTCTATATTTAATGAAACTGACTGAACACTTAGACAGGAGTAAATGACTCCTTGCTATATGAAGAAAAGTGAAAATTTGGGCAATTTTAGATTAAAAATGTCTAAATAGCAGATCAGGAGATATTTGGACTGTTTATAAGGTGCTAATATTTGTTCCACTTGGAGGTTAGCAGGTAAATATTTTAATAAATACACATGCTATAAATCATGTGTTTCTAAGAAAGATGTGAAATTGACCTTTTTTGTATACTCAGCTTGTTTGTCTTCTACTATATAAGCCAACCCCATTCTCTGTAGTGTAGACCTTCACTGAAGTCTTCTAGCTGTCTACAATCTCAGCACCAACTGAACAACCTGGTAAGTATATGCTGGGATGTCATTATTATATTATTATTATATATATATATTATAACTATTATAATTATATAATAGGAAAGAATCCTTGGTATTCAGCTTTCAGGCAAAATGTAAATAACCCCTCTTTTTTATTTTGATTCAAAGTGATGGCAAGGTTCCTCATATTATAATGGTTATTTTGCACAATGAATGTGAAAATTCAAATTGATTCAAAAAAGTTAAAACAGAAATATCAAAATTGGCTAACCTAAAATTAAGCCAACTGTTGTACATAATTCAAGTGGATTAGTCAAAGTTTTATTTTTGTGTCCTCAATGGAAATTTTTTATATTTTCAATTTTTTTAAGACTTTTGTTACACTGTAATTATTAGTATTAAGGAAACATTACAGTGGAAAGCTAGCATTCATACACTATATTACTTATAATGATTAGAGTTGAGCGAACACCTGGACGTTCGGGTTCTGCGGGTCCGAATGAACTTTGGGAAAAAGGCCGGGTTCGGCACTGAACGTTGCCCGAACGTTATCCCGGACCCCAAACCCCATTGAAGTCAATGGGGACCCGAACTTTTAGGCACAAAAATGGCTGTAACAAAGTCCTGGCAAGTGCTAGAGGGCTGCAAAAGGAAGTAAAATGGGGGTAAGAGTAGGGCAAGTGCCCTACAAAAAAATGGGGATAGGGAAAATAAATTATAATCAAATAAACTAGGAGATGATTTTTGAACAATAATGTGTCACATACAGCTGCAGCTAGAACCTCTCCCTTTAGAACTAGGAGATGATTTTTGAACAATAATCTGTCCCTCTAAGCAGAAGCCTCTACCTAGCAGTCAGATCGCTCAAAGCAGCAGTATGTGAAATCTCAAATTACTCCCACAATCTGATTGTTGTGTTCTATCCCACAAACTGATCGTTGTGTACGATCGTAACGATCGTTGTGTTAGGCAGGGTTTGATCTGCAATCTGTAACTCAAAGCAGCAGTATGTGAAATCTCAAATTTCTGCAATCTGTCCCTCAAAGCAACAGTAGTAGTAATCTCAGGATGCAGGATCAGATGTTAAAATGTCTGCAATCTCTCCCTCACAAAAACGGCGGCAGCATCCTCTCCCTACACTAACCCAAGAGCATGTGACATGCAGCACTGTGACTCCAGCCTCATATAGAGGCTGGGTCACATGATGCACTGGCCAATCACAGCCATGCCTACTAATGGCATGGCTGTGATTGGCCAGTGCATCATGTGACTCATGTGATGGCTTCTAAGGGCAAACCAGTGAAACGCTTGTTGATTGGCTGCCCTGCAGCTATTCAACATGCGTGATCAACTACCAGAACCCAGAACCCGAACCCGAACGTTTTTTGAAAGGTCCGTGTTCGGGTCCGGGTCCCGGACACCCAAAAGTTCGGTACGGACCCAAACGTTACAGGGTTCGCTCAACACTAATAATGATCAATTATTTTCACATAACCTCAACAGTCTCATTCTCATTCTCTCCAAACCGGGAACAAATTAAAATCACAGAGACCTTTATATAGGGACTCTTCTCATTCATACAAAAAAACCCCTCTAGAAACCATTATTTCAGTGAGCAAAATGTATTAAAAAAAAATTATTTTCAATCCAACATCCTTTAGCATTGCTTGAGTGAGGACTAGAGTAGGTAGCCCCGGAGAGGCAATAGCATCCCTGATTTAAGATAGAAAGTCCTGGAAACCATAGATAATGAAGATTGGAACTTCGGTTCTTGTGAACCAGCTCCAATGACATCTAAGAACCCACTTTGCTCTTCTTTTTGAGGGATTGAGGAACAAGATAGATGAAGACCTCTTAATCATTGTCTTATCCATGGGTAACCAGATCCAGTAAGGTCTGCAAAGCATCAAGCAAATCCATTTAATTAAAAAAAACTCTCAGCCTGCCCATAATGGGTGGCTGGTGTACGGGATCTTCTGTGATGGTTTAGAGCCGGTTCACACTTGAGCTGCGCGACTTGCAGGGCGAAGCAATTCGCCCCGCTCGAGGCGACCTCAGCGCGGCTTGCAAGGAGACTTCTATCCATAGAAGTCAATGCAAGTCACGCTGAGGTCACCCCGAAAATAGTGCAGGGAACTTTTGAGTCGCTCCTATTAGAACGGTTCCATTGCACTGCATGGAGACGACTTGCCAGGCGACTCAAGTCGCCTGACAAGTCGCCTCAGTATGAACCGGCTCTTAGAGCAAACAAACAATGAACCTTTTATTGCAACCTTTCTCAACCTTTTCAACACTGAGGAACCCTTGAAATAATTCTCCGGTCTCAGGGAACCCCTGCTAAAAGTTAAAAATCTACAACTCATGATACATTAGTGTGATGGTCAATGGGAAGAATGCTCCTTACACTTGTGGTCATTGGGAAGAATTACCCCCTTACAGATAGCTAAAAAGATCAATGGTATCATTGGAAATTTATCTGAGAGGTAGAAATTGACCACGGCTCAAGAAACCCCTAGCAACTTCTGGAGGAACCCTAGGGTTCCACGGAACCCTGGTTGAGAAACCCTGTTTTATTGTGTTGGAACAACCATTTTATGTGTGACTGACATTAGGTGCCTCATATTAATTTTGAGTCATATTTTCAATTTTGTCTTCTTTTTATTTCAGTGAATTCAAATCCACAGAACCCAAAAATGCTCAACTTGAAGAAAACCCTGTTACTCCTTTTCTTTCTGGGGACCATCACCTTATCTCTCTGTGAACAAGAGAAGTATGTATATATATATATATATTTTTTTAAAATACAAGTATAGACTTCAAAGCTTAACTCAGGGCAAACAGTAAAACATATAGGAGATGCATATGGGTCTTGTTTTACCACTACCAAACATGTTTGTCTATTTATTCAGTCCTGGCATTTGCACAGCACTGCCACACATCACAGTCCCGTGCAAGAAGATCTGATTTTTTTTCCATGCTACAGTTAAGTTTCAGGTCTTAGTCTATGACTGGACAGTGAAAGGAGAAGCAGCAGAGTAATGAACTCATCTTTCTCTCTCTACTCTCTTCTCCCATCAACACACTCCTTGTGTTGCTTCTGCTAGTCTGAGCTTTGCTGTATAAGGACTAAAAGAAGCTGATACCAGGTCAAATTCATAGGTGCATTAATGTATGTGTTTTTTATGTGCCTGGAGATTAGCTTTAAAGTATAGCAGTGAAAATGTTTTTAATCCTAGAAATACAGAAAACGCCAGACCAATACCAGTTAAAAAGTCAAAGACAATTTTAATTGTTGGTTAAATAGCTTCTATAAGTAGCCAACATGTTTCATGGACAACACCATTCCCCCTTCATCAGGGCTGAACACAGGATAAACCTTGGCTGGACTCCAGTATTAGACCCTGCCCATGGCATAACAATTTGACTGTTGCTGAATCCGTCCAAGGTTCATCCTGTGTTGACTCCTGATGAAGGAGGAGTGGTGTTGCCATTGAAAGACATTGGATATTTTTGTATGATTTGTTTACAAGCACTTTAAGTTGTCTTGAACTTTTTGGTCCCTTTCACACGAGCTGTCAGATTAGGTCCATTTTTCACTTGGACCTAATTGGATCATCCATTCATCCCTATGGAGCGATGTATGTCAGTGGACACATGTCCACTGACACCGGCTGCCTGATCCAATCCCGTCTACCAAATCCAGATGGAAGGTGGTCCTATTTTCCATCCATCTGGCAGATCCGTTTGGATGGGATCGGATGAAAATGGACAGCCGGTCAGTTTTCATCCAATCTCCCCATAGAGGAGAGCGTTACTCTGTCCGTCTCTGCGAGGAGATACCCCTCTAACCTACTTTTGACTGGCCGACAGGTAAAAGTAGGCTAGGGTAGGTTTGCCTAGACGGTCTACCTACCTTTTATCCTGGTGGAAGGTAGACCTAAACCATCTGCCCTAACCTAGTCCGTCGGCCACAGTCACCTGTACACAGGTGACTGTATGTAGCGAGGTATCCCTACTTACCTACTAGGTTAATCCAGGTTCACTTTTTACCTGGATTAGACTGTCGAGCACACTTTCCCTG
>BLSH010516260.1:25677-36989 GCA_018402905.1 Glandirana rugosa | reverse complement strand
ATGATAGGAGGGTTTACTACCACTTTAAAATGTCCAAATTGGGCCCAAAGTGTCAATATTTTGTGTGGCCACCATTATTTTCCAGCATTGCCTTAACCCTCTTGGGCATGGAGTTCACCAGAGCTTCACAGGTTGCCACTGGACTACTCTTTCAATCCTCCATGACAACATCACGGAGCTGGTGGATGTTAGAGACCTTGCGCTCCTCCACCTTCCATTTGACGATACCCCACAGACGCTCAATAGGGTTTAGGTCTGGAGACAAGCTTGGCCAGTCCATCACCTTTACCCTCAGCTTCTTTAGCAAGGCAGTGGTCATCTTGGAGGTGTATTTGGGGTCGTTATCATGTTGGAATACTGCCCTGCAGCCCAGTCTCCAAAGGGAGGGGATCATGCTCTGCTTCAGTATGTCACAGCACATGTTGGCATTCATGGTTCCTTCAATGAACTGTAGCTCCCCAGTGCCGGTAGCACTCATGCAGCCCCAGACCATGACACTCCCACCACCATGCTTGACTGTAGGCAAGACACACTTGTCTTTATACTCCTCACCTGGTTTCCGCCACGCACACTTGACACCATCTTACCAAATAAGTTTATCTTGGTCTCATCAGACCACAGGACATGGTTCCAGTAATCCATGTCCTTAGTCTGCTTGTCTTCAGCAAACTGTTTGCAGGCTTTCTTGTGCATCATCTTTAGAAGAGGCTTCCTTCTGGGATGACAGCCATGCAGACCAATTTGATGCAGTGTGCGGTGAATGGTCTGAGCACTGACAGGCTGCCCCCCCCTTCAACCTCTGCAGCAATGCTGGCAGCACTCATATGTCTATTTCCCATAGACAACCTCTGAGCATGTGCACTCAACTTCTTTGGTAGACCATGGCGAGGTCTGTTCTGAGTGGAACCTGTCCTGTTAAACCACTGTATGGTCTTGGCCATCGCGCTGCAGCTCAGTTTCAGGGTCTTGGAAATCTTATAAAGCCTAGGCCATCTTTAAGTAGAGCAACAATTCTTTTTTTTCAGATCCTCAGAGAGTTCTTTGCCATGAGGTGCCATGCTGAACTCCCAGTGACCAGTATGAGAGAGTAGGAGCGATAAAACCAAATATAACACACCTGCTCTCCATTCAAACCTGAGACCTTGTAACACTAACAAGTCACATGACACCGGGGAGGGAAAATGGCTAATTGGGCCCAATTTGGACATTTTCATTTAGGGGTGTACTCGCTTTTGTTGCCAGCAGTTTAGACATTAATGTCTGTGTGTTGAGTTATTTTGAGGGGGCAGTAAATTTACACTGTTATACAAGCTGTTCACTCACTACTTTACATTGTAGAAAAGTGTCATTTCTTCAGTGTTGTCACATGAAAAGATATAAAATATTTACAAAAATGTGAGAGGTGTACTGACTTTTGTGAGATACTGTGTATATAAATAGATAGATAAATAGATAGATAGATAGATAGATAGATAGATAGATAGATAGATAGATAGATAGATAGATAGATAGATAGATAGATAGAATTAAAAATAACATTTATTCTCTTTTCTCCTCATTGTCTGACTGACTTTGATTGACAGCATACCTGTTGGTGATTGTTGGTTCTCATATATGTTTAGGGACATGGCACAGTAGATATTCAGGTGCACCCCCAGTGCCATCCTATTATCTATTCATATTTCACACAAGCCAAGTAATGTAAAGACAACAGAATACTTCTTGAAACAAGTACAGTACATGGAGACACAGGCAGATATCAGGGATAGGAAATGTTGGGGTAACATACACTTTAATGCACCTTTTTGCATTTTACTGGTTTGAGCTACTGTTGGGTCCCCTTGCAGTGTAGGAGCTGTCTCATGTGCTATTGAGCTTGTTTGAAGTTTTCCTTCATTGGCATGCACAACTTTAAAAATACTCAGTGCCTCTTTAAAAATGTTGTTCTGGAATATAAAGGGTGACAGTGAAGAGTGCAAGGTCAGCCTGACCTACTTACCCAGGGGTGGAGGAATCTCCAGTCCTATATTGTGTGCAGATGGGACAGCAGGGTATTGGCCAGCATCAGTCCTAGTGGGAGATTTGAGTGTTGAGGAGGAAGGTGAATGTAGGAAGGGGAACTGCTGGGTTTAAGATGTCGGGAGGGGTTTTCAACGAGGCGGAGAGGTAAGGAATGAAAGACGGGAAGAAGTAGAGCTGAGTGTGGGAGGAGGGCAGACTAAATATTTAGTTGTACTGTACCTATCAGTGGTGGGCCACTGGGGGATCACAAAAAGAAGCTCAGTGTTATATGTGCCCTAAATTCTTGTCGCTTGTGACAAAACAGAAGTAGGACAAATGTTTTCTTGTTCGATATGTTTATTGATATTTTCAATCAATTAGTGTTACAAAAAAACATTATCTGAGAGTACAAAGTTCAATTACAATATAGATGTGATTTTATAATTCATAAATGTAGGTATGATGGATACCATAGAATAATTCAGATGGAGGAAGAAAAATCCTACAAGGTGAGAGTGGAG
Organism: Glandirana rugosa; assembly: GCA_018402905.1. NCBI lineage: Eukaryota > Metazoa > Chordata > Amphibia > Anura > Ranidae > Glandirana > Glandirana rugosa. Next base: position 34,467 of record BLSH010516260.1, on the reverse strand, counting down.
TCACTGATGTTAGAGATTTACCTGTGATATATTGAGAGATGCCTGCCTTTAATGAAGGGGCAAGGTAAGGGAAGGTAGAAAAGAAACGACTGCACCTCAAAGGAAGTCTGAAAAAGTATCTTTGTTAATTGAAGCAATAAAATGGCATGGTACAGGATGAACCAGGTAAAAGACTGACGCGTTTCACTCTTAGCAACAGTGCTTATTCATTTGCCAAATGATTTGGCAATGAATAAGCACTGTTGTTAAGTGTGAAACGTGCCTGCCTTTGACCTGGTTCATCCTGTACCATGCCATTTGATGCTTCAATTTAGGAAGATATGTTTTCGGACTTCCTTTGAGGTGCAGTCATTTCTTTTCTACATTGCCAGACAGAGACGAGCCGTGGCTAGCACTCATTGGGGTCTGCCCTGCCAGAAACCATTCACTTGGAGCAGCAGTACTCACCTTTTTAAGGTAGGGGAAAGGCAAGGGTGTGGTACTGAAGGCTAACAATAAAGAGGAAGGGAGGAAGGGAAAGAGAGAAAGAGGAGGTAGACACGGGGAAGGGTGGGAATAGGAATAGGACAAGTGTATCCCAAGGTGCACCACTATTCAGTGGACCAAAAGGTCCAGTCTAAGTCACACTGGATGATAACACACGGCCCAGGGATATGACAAATATTTGTTCATTGTATCAGTCAGTCTAACTTCTATTTTCATGTAGCATGACTAAGTTGATCCTGGACTTGCTTTCAGCCGCAGAAAGAGTGGACGATTTTGCTAGGCTCTAGAAATTGTTTGTCTGCCTTTAAAACATAAACAAGTAATTTGAATTGGATCTTGAAAAGTTTTGGTGGTTTGAAGTTTAACCACCTCCCGACTGCCCGCCATCATTATACAGAGGTGCTTTGCCGTTGAATACCGCTGCTATGGTAGCAGATAGTTACCATAACCCCAGTATTTTTTTGAACAGCGGATGGTCCTCTTTCAGATAAAAGCAGTCTCTGCAGCGGATTCGCCGCAAGATCACTTTTATCGGAGGCAGCCCCTCCCGCCACGCTCCGGTCATCTCTGCTGCTTACTGGACCCGCCAGTAGCAGCGTAGATGATCCAATCTTGTTGCCCCAATGCCTGTGAGCCGAGTGAGTGGGAGATGCCGCCCACTCAAACGTCACTTCCGCCCAAAACGCTTAAAGGAGACGTTTTATTGTCATTATGGGGTTGATTTACTAAAGCTGAAAAGTGCAAAATCTGGTGCAGCTCTGCAAAGAAACCAATCAGCTTAGAGGATTTGTTGTCAAAGCTTGATTGAACAACCTGAAGTTAGAAGCTGATTGGCTACCATGTGCAGCTGCACCAGTTTTTGCACTCTCCAATGTTAGTAGATCAACCCCTATATGTCATTTTATTTATTGATTTATTTTTATTGCATTTTAGTGTAAATATAAGATCTAAGGTCTTTTTAACCCCAGATCTCCATCTCAGCCTGATCTCAAAAGAGAGATGATATCAACCACCCTCATCACCTGGTCCGGTCCCTGCCATCCTGGGATGAAACCCACCTGGTCTTTATGCACATAGGACCCTAAGAAGCTGGCTATTCTGACAATATTTTAGTCATAATTTTCAGGTCCACATTAATCAAAGATATAGGCCTGTAATTGCTGACTTCGCTAGGATCTTTCTCTGGTTTTGAAATAACTGAGATGAAGGCCAGGTTAGCGTTGGCTTCGATGGGATTGCCATTCTTTAAGGAGTTATAGAACCGGACCAAGTAAGGAGAGAGGACCTCTTGGAAGATTTTATAGTACAAGGAAGAAAATCCATCCGGCCCTGGGGCAGAGCTGTTGCGTAAGTCTTTGATCACCTCCTTGACCTCGGTCTCTGAAAAAGGGAACTCTAAGGCAACAGGGTGGGAAGGGGAATCTTATGAAGGAATTCTTCAAGATCGTGAGGAGAATCCAGGTCTTTCTTAGAGTACAACTGCTTATAAAACTTAAGGAAGGTGTCCAGGATCTTTTTGGGGTTCTGTGACAGGTGTCCTGAAGAAATCTCAAATTTAGGCATGGAGAATGAGCGTACCTTAATTTGTGAGCAAGGAGAGGGCCAATGACAATTAACTACATCCTTTAGCCCATGCTGCCTGCTTTTCAGAACTCGAGGTGAGGGCCAAGTTTAAGGCTAGTCTGGAGGCCTCTAGAGAAGTCAGAGAGAGTGCGGTGGGATTTTTTTGTGTTGCTGGCTGGATAAGCGGAATTCCTTCTCTAGTTTTAATATGTCTGTCAGGCTGCCCTATGGGCTCCCCACAAGATTTCTGGGGTGGTCCCATTTGTATCATTCAATAGAAAATATTCCCGCAGCTCCTTTTCAAGGAGCGTGCAATGAACCGGGTTCGAGAGTATGGATTCATTCAGTCGCCAGGGTTGAGGACCGCAGGTGGAGGGGGCCCCTTCAAATTGGAGAAAAACGAAAGAGTGGTCTGACCAGGGGACATCGTAGATAGCAGTCCGTTTAGCTAAATGAATAGAGGTTGTGGGAACAAATACTGTATATGGTCTATTTTTGCGAATGTCCCGTGCGGCACTGAGAAATGGGTGTAATCCCTTAAAGACGGATTCAGTTCCCTCCAAGTATCAATTAGGCCTAGGGAATGTAGTAGGCCTGCTATACGTAGGCTCTGCTTTGGGGGTTTCTGGAGCCGGGGAGACCCCTTAGAAGTTTTAACCCTTATTTGATCGAACATTATGTTAGAGTCGCCCCCCATTATGATTCTCCCTTCAAAATGTGGGGCGAGGGAGTTTAACATCGAGGAGAAGAAGGAAGCCTGTCTGTGATTGGGGGCATAATAAGAGATGAGGGTATATAGGGACCCATTGGTGTTGCCCTTAACTAGGACATATCTCCCTTCTTTATCTTTGTTGGTCTGACTGGGTATGAAGGGAACCATTTTCGAAAGAAGAATTGCAACTGCCCTTTTCTTAACTTCCGTATTGGCCATGTAAAAAGTGGGGTATTTATAATGGATATAGGAAGGGTTGTCACTAGTTGGAAAGTGTGTTTCTTGGAGAAAGAGAATATCATACCCTTAGAAGTTAAAGGCTTTGCGTCGCTTACTCTGAGAATTCAGACCCTGATCATTGTGTGAGGTGATTTTAAAGGTTGTCTTGGGGTGGGAGTTTTCAGCCATAGAGGAGAGGAAAGGGTATCGCCTGTGGAGAGTTAAGACCTACCCCAGCCGGGAATGAGACCTCGAGACCAGCCGGGTCCTCTGGAACCGGGATGACTGTTAATATCTCGGAGAGAGAAATCCACGAAGGCACCTGCAACAGAAACAAGGTTAGTTGAGCGAAAGTCATAGATGAAAGGTAGAGAAGAATAGGCAAAAAGAGAGCGTAGCTAGAAGGGGTCGTCGGGACGAAAGTATTCTGAGGTCCCCACGGGCAGGGCAGAACCTGTCCAACCCTCACCCTAGACCCTAGAATAACTAGAGTCCTGTTAGTTGGCAGCTCAGATGCGAGTGCCCTACCTGAGTCACCAAGGGTAACAAATACCTCTAGGTTCCTACAGGAAGAATGGCATATTGTCCCACCCCGGCCGGAGAGACCCTCAGAGAAAAATGTAAAGGGGTAGAGAGTCTATCCGGTTGCGGTGAGAAATGTGCAAAATATTAGTCAAGACATAAAATGTATACCAAAGCAACAATTATCAACGGTAACTGTCAATTACGTGAAACTGTATAACAGAACTTAACAGAGAGGCCCTGCTTGGAAACAAGTGAGAGGGTTAATGAGATAAACAAAAAGTTTTTCACCCATGGGTATTCAACTAGCCAAATATCACATGGTGAGAGATCAACAACAGGTCTAAAGCTAGTATTAGAAGATCCATAAGTTCTTGGATCCGGCAGGGTATTAAACAACCTTCGGGTATTTAAGGTGCTCCCTGAAGGAGTCTTAACCATTCATACATGGGATTCAATAAAGCACATGAAGGTACCCCTAAGGCAGGGGGGAAAGGTTCTCAATGTAGGGCATTCAAGTACAAGTCGAGGGTCTGCTCTCAAAGATAAAGTGAGGGCTAGCAAAGAATAAAGGGTCCACCATGGAGCGTCACAGGAGACGATTCCTCCCGGTATTCCAAAAGAAGAAAACCTTTGTTTAGGAAGTCCCCAGGTCTGCCTCAGGTGGGGACAAAGTCGCAGTTCCTCTTCGGTTTCTGCTTTTGCCCGATAGGATTCAAGGGGCTCCTTGGGGGGCAGCCGTTTAGAAGAGCTCTGGCGGGGGCCTGGTGGAGGGGTTGGTAACTCCTGGGAGATAAGGCCTAAGTGGAGTAAAAGCTTCTCCCCATCTTGTAGGTTGATGATGTGATATGTTTTGTTTTTGTGTTGAAAAGGCAATTGAAATGGGAAAGCCCACCAACACTTTATGGTCTTTTGGGTGAGAACCGTTAGAAGAGGTTTGAGGGATCTCCTTCTCTGGATGGTGGTTGGTGACATGTCCGCAAAGACTTGCACCGGTTGACCCTGGATACAGAGGTTCTCAGCATTACGGGGTCTTTTCATGATCTCTTCCTCAACCCCATAATGGTGCGGCTACCATGGATGTCCCATGGTAGGCCATCTTGGCAGGGTGGTTGCAGGGCTCTATGAGCTCTGTCTAATTCAAGCTTTTGGTCCGGGATGTCCGGTATTGGGCTTTTAATGAGTAATGCAACTGCTCTATTTGTGTCTGTAAAAGATTCTGGCAGGCCTCTAATGCAAAAATTTGACCTCCTGCTCCTATTCGCGAGATCGTCAATTTTCGTTAAAGCAGAGTCCAGTTGGTCCTGTAAGGTTTGGATACAGGCTGTGTTCTGGTTTGCACGGGCCATCGTATTATCGACTGCGTGCTCTGTAGTGTCCATTCACGCCCCTAAGCTGTGCAGGTCTGCCTTAATGGAGGAGGTTATCTGTGCGGCTGTTTGCGCTAGACCGGAGGCCAGCATCTCCGAAAATTTATGGAGGAGCAGATTAAGTTCGGACTGATAATGTTGCGGCAAAGGGGTGGCTTGTGTATGGTTAAGCATGGGGGGATTCAGCATAGGAAAATTCAGCATTCCTTCTATTGTCCTCCGCAGGAGCGATTCAGTAGAGGCCGGAGAAAATAATTGATCTGTTGCTATACTTACGGGTGGTCAATGATAGATCTCAGTGGGTGGTTGCGATGAAGGAGGGTCAGCGATAGAGTCCTCTGAGGCTGTGGCCCCGCATGGATTAAACGCGAAGGTTCCGGTGGATGGGCCTTGAGGAGAAGCTGGCGGTTCACCTATTTTTTTGGTACGGCTCCCAGACTTACAGGGGGCTACATAGGGGCCCTTGAGTGCTGGGGCCAGTGAACGGTCTGGCATCACCTGTGTGGGCTATAGAGAGGGGCTCTGGGCCCTGACTGCGGCCTCCCCTGTGCATCTGGGGTGAGCGATTGGTCCCCTGGTCACCAGGTGTGGCTGTTGCCTGCTCCTGGAGTGTAAGGATAGGTTGCTGTGCTACCCCTCTGGTACCTCTATTGGGGGGTTGGCCCCCTGCCTGGATGACTCTCCTCAGCCAATCATCTGGTACCTAGGCCAAAGCCGTGGCCTTGTGTAATCAGCTGAGGCCGGGCGCAGGCTGTCTGGGGGATTCGCGTTGGATACTCGCCAGCGGAGGTGTCCATGATGGATTTTGCCCCATGGATGCGGTATTGGGGCACTCCGCCAGCTCTCCAGAGTCGTTAAGAGGCCGGACCGCTGTTTAGACATAGGCCGCCAGATGGTGAAGTGGCGTGAAGGCCCCAGCCGCAGCGTCTCATAGACTATCCGGAGTGGCAGACGAGACCCCGCGCTTCCAAGGATGCCCATCAGCTGTCCTGTCTGTTGGGGATACTGGAAACTGGTTGCGGAATCAAGCTGCCATTCCAGAACCCTCTGCACATGCGCACCTCCCCACTATTCTTTTAACATGTTGTTTTGATAAAATTATAATCAATGTGGCCTTAAAACATGTTTGTTCCCAGTGAAATATATTTTTTTGTTTAATAATCATTGTTGTCTTACTTAACAATAACTGTCTCTTCTTTCAGGAGAGATGCAGATGAAGAAGAAAATGAAGAAAATAGGGTGGAAGTTCAAGTGAGAGACAAAGGCGTAGGCATATATGGGCTGACCCCATTACGTAACCCAGCACCTTGATTTGGAAGTCATCTGATGTGGAATATCATTTAGATAAATGCTAAATGTCTAATAAAAAATAAATACATCACAAATATAATTTCTCTCCATATTTATTTAACCACTTCAGCTACGGGAGGTTTTACACCCTTCCTGACCAGGCTATTTTTTAGCGATACGGCACTGCGTTGCTTTAACCGACAATTACACAGCCATGCGACGCTGTACCCAAACAAAATGTATATTCCTTTTTTCCCCACAAACAGAGCTTTCTTTTGGTGGCATTTGATAGCCTCTGCATTTTTTATTTTTTACACTATAAACAAAAATAAAAACAACAGTTTTGAAAAAAAATAAACATTCTTTTTTACGTTCTGCTATAAAACACATCCAATAAAAAATGAATAAAATCAAATTTCTTCATCAATTTAGGCCAGTATGTATTCTGCTACATATTTTTGGTAAAAAAAATCCCAATAAGCGCATATTGATTGGCTTGCACAAAGGTTATAGCTACAAACTATGGGGTATTTTTATGGACTTTTTTCATTGTTTTTACTAGTAATGGCGGTGATCAGCGATTTTTAGTGGGACTGCGACACTGCGGTGGACAAATCTGACACTTAAGCCCCATATACATTATACAATTTTCTGCAGACTATTGTCTTCAGATCTACCAAAACCATGTAGTATAAGAGCCTGGCTCATGCAAATGGAAACTCTTAAGTTTTGACCTCATATTATATGGTTTTGGTAAATCTGAAGACAAAAGTCTACAGAAAATTGTATAGCGTGTATACAATTAAGTGACACTTTTGGGGACCAGTGACACCAATACAGTAATCAATGGTAAAAAAATGCACTGTTGCTGTATAAATGACACTTCCAGGGAAGGGGTTAGCATCAGGGGCAATCAGAGGGTTAAGCGTGTTCCTAGGGAGTGCTTTATAGCTGTGCGAGGGGAATGCTGACACTGGAGGAAAACAGAGATCCGTGTTTCTGCTTAGTAGAAACACAAAATCTCCATTTTCCTCCCTCACAGAACAGTCTGCCTTGTTTACATAGGCAGAATGCCACTCTGAACGTTTGCAGGTGGCCCACAGCCATTGTGGTCATCGGACCCGCTGATTGGCTCCCGCTGTGTCCAATCACAGCGGGAGCACGTCTCCAGAGGCATGCGCCCCAGAGCTGATGACAGCCATGACGTACAGGTACATGATTATGCTCTTAAGGGCGGCACATTACGTGGGCAAGTCCTTAAGTGGTTAAGCAACATGTGAACTCCATGGCAGCTGCTGTAAAAAAAAAAAAAAACACTTAAATAAAAGAATTGGAGCTAAATGAACCTTAAATACTGCACTAAGACCAATTCCATCAATATGTTGAATGCAAAATAAAGCACACTTCTTATAAAGCAAACAATAATGCAAAAAAAAAAAAAAAAAGCCCACATTGTCAGAATGTGGAAAGCATAAAACAGTGCAATGTGAATTCCACACACTTCACCTAATGTGTGAATCAATAACAAAACATACGAATACAGTGTTAAAAAATAAGAAAAATGAAATGTTACAAAATATTACTTTTTCAGTTGTTGACTAAAAATGTTCCAAACATAAAAGTAACAATGTTTCGACAAAAAAGAAAAAGTCCCCAGTGCTTCTTCTGATCAGGAAATATGTTTACACAGCCAATCTCAGCGATACCCCCCACCACAAATTGGACAGCCACTCGCCATTTCCAAATGCCTCTCTTTTTCAACATCAACACAAAAAGATTAAAGCGCAACTCCACTTTTGTTGAAAAAAAAAAGCGTTCCCTTCTGGGTGATCTCTGTACATTGCAAGGATTATAAAAAACTTTGTTGCAGATTTCTGTGTCTTTTGTTATTCTGAAGAAATCCATGTGTGTTTGTCTGTACTGAGTGGGTCTAAAGGGAGTGGTTTCATAATTTACTGTCAGGTGTGCAGCTGCAAAGTACCAATGAGGAAATCTGCTGGGCCTGAATCCCTTTAGACATGTTCCTTTGAAAGTATCTCTCCAAAAATGACATTTTTGTTGCAGGGGATACCTGAAATCTGATTTGTATCTTAGGCAGACTTCTGGGAAAATTGGTGAGCCAATCACACAAGCAGGAAATGATGTTTCTGGGGAGTGGTCAGTACACATTCTGTGTACAGAACAACTCCAGGTAGCCATATTGCAATGCATTCTCAGAAAATTGCATCGGTTGCAGATTTAAAAAGAAAGGTCATTTTTAATAACATTCAATTACAATATGACTAGTGTCACAATTATGTGCGCTATATTATTTTTTCTTCATTTGCTACTTTTTTCCCCCACGAAAGTCGAGTTACCCTTTAACCACTTCAGCCTCGGAAGGATTTCACACTTTAGGACCAGAGCACTTTTTGTGATTCGGCACTCCGTCGCTTTAACTGACAATTGCGCGGTCCTGCAACATTGTACCCAAATGAAATTTGCGTCTTTTTTTCTCACAAATAGAGCTTTCTTTTTGTCTTACACATGACTGGTGAGGGGTCTTTGTAGTAAAGGACGAACACACTAACCGAGTGGTTAAAAGGGTCTTCAGACGGATTCTATGTTTAGTCTAAAGTCCATAGGGGA
>BLSH010516250.1:1118052-1128636 GCA_018402905.1 Glandirana rugosa | reverse complement strand
TCTTCAATATTTCCTCTTGGTATCTTTGCCTACTTCTCATATGACGTCCAGTCAGGATAACTGAGCCACTTCCCGGCCATCATTTTGCATACGGCGGTCGGGAAGTGGTTAAGGAGGGTTGGGCTCCTCCAGTCACCTGTCCTTCATCTATCCATTAAATTGTATGTACTTCCACTGTGAAGCCTCTTATACAGAGTTAGGTCTGCAGTATACAGGGAGCCTTGTCGGGGCTGCAGCTTACGAATACACTTGCAAATGTGTGTAACCAATCCCCTGCCTTTTAAACGTTACTGTTAGACAGGTGAATTCGGTTGGTGGCAGACTGGTCAGTAAGTTGAGCTTGGATTTCTCTGTTTTCTGTAATTATAAAACTAACCCTGATTCCTAGAACATCTCCTATTTGTTCCCTCCTCTGCTTCTTCCAAATTTCTATGGTTGTCCTTCATTAATCCTTGTCCATATAAATTTACTCTTTTAGGTCCTATTTGTTCCCTTATTCTCTGCTTCATCCGTTTCTATGGTTCTCCTTTATAACTTCTTATCTGTAAAAATGTACCACTTTAGGTCTTACGCAGTTCTTTGCAGCACACACCAGTCCCAAATTCCCATTTGGGAAGCTGTTGCTAGCTTTTGCTCAGGAATGCCATTTTTTTTTTTTTATGTAATCTTTATTTTCCAGTTTAAAACATACACAGGTAAACATTGAAAAATAAGCGTGCAGATATACAGTCTGGCAATCAACATATTGTCACTACATATGTAAAGTCGATAATGATATTAGTGGGCATCTCGGGTGTACCTTAGGCTATATAGCTGGGCAGGGGGTTCAAGGTGCCCAGCGGCGTCCCAACATCCCCAGCATATAAGCCAGGACGCTATGTTCCTACGCGGCTGTGCCCCTGAGCCGTCACCTCCCAGCGGGGAAGGGGGGCTCGAGTGGCCTCCTTCATGCCTTCTCCGCCAGGTAGGTTGCCTAAGGCTGACTGACCCCGGATCACAGCATCTTGGGGTATCTCCCCCCTTGCCACCAGGGGGGAGAACCACCTCACGTCAAGGGGACTTGGGGCTACCTCCAACCCCTCTGCCCCTTGTCATACCATACTTGTTCCGGCAAGCCTCTACAGCCCGAGTATCCTTAGTGTGTAACTGTATGCATATCTGCGAACTGTTCACTTAGATATTCAAAAAAGAGGATAGAGGAAAAGAAAATATAACCAAGAGAGACGTATAGTGGAGATTGAAAGAGATAGAAGAAGGTAAGTCGAAAGAAGGGAAGTGGGAGATAGGTAGAGAAAAGGTAGGAGGGGGTTGTCCGGGAGCTATACCCTGTGAGCAAGTAATTGTATCAACTTCGTCAAGGCCCATGAAATGGGGGTTTCAGAGTGGGGCATCTCACCCATGGTCGGGGTCTGTGCTCTTACCCTTCCTAAGAGAGGGTTCCGCTAGCTCTAAAAGTGCTATGTCTAAGCTCGGTGGTACCCGAGTGTCTCCCTTGTTATTATCCTGCCACTGTTCCCAGATCATAGCGAATCTTTCCCCTCTACCATTACAAGTAGCCACCCATTCCTCAGCTCCCTTTATCTCCTCCACCTTCTTTTTCCACTCCTCAAGGCTAGGTGACCGAGTTTGCTTCCAGTAGATTGGGATCAGTCGTTTAGCTGCGTTGAGGAGGTGCGGCAATATTGAATTCTTATATCGACGCACCGCCATCGGGGGGATACTTAGGAGGAGGTGAATCGGGGAGAACGGGAGCTCTATTTTTAGAACTGTAGTTATGTATGAGTGGACCTCCCTCCAGAATGATTGTATTGTGGGGCAGTCCCACCACAAGTGTAGAAGGGTGCCTACTTTGCCACATCCTCTCCAGCAGCAGTCTGGGATAGACGGATATATTTTCGCTAGCCTCGCAGGGACTCTGTACCAACGGGTAAGTAACTTGTAATTGGTTTCCTGGGTCCTCGCTTCTATTGTGCTAGAGTGGGTCAGTCTGTACAGAAGAGTTAATTGAGATTCAGTAAACTTTAGTCCCAAATCTTTTTCCCATTCCCTGACAAAGGCTGGTGTGACCGGCGTTCTAGTAGAGCCCAAAAGTTGGTATAGTACTGAGATCAGATGTGGCGCGGGTTCATCAGATATGAAAAGGTTTTCGAACGACGTCAGGGAGTCAAGATTCCTGATCGGGTGGGTCTGTGTAGCAAAAAAGTGGGTAAGTTGTGCATGTCGCCATGAATCCATAGGGAAGCTGCCCAATCTGTGTCTGAGCGTCTCTAAGGGGATCAATTTACCATGTTCCATTAGCGTGCCGCAGCACACATGTCCATCCGTAGCCCACTTCCGAAAGAAACCCCGTTGTTCCCCTGGGATGAACCAGCGGAAGCCCCCTAATGGGGCCAGTGGGGACGTCTGTGGGGCTAACGCGAAGAGTTTATTAGTTCTGTCCCATAATCGTAGCGTCTGTTGTGTGAGGGGGGATGTATTTCCTGAGAGGCCCCTATCAGTCGTGGGCAGCCAGGGGGCATATGCCAGGTCCCGCCCCGCCAGGCACTTCTCCAGTCTGACCCAGCCCCTGTCGGTCGTGTGGAAGCGCCAATTTAAAATCCTCTGTAGGGCAATGGCTCTATAGTATCGCTTCAGATCTGGGAAGCCCAGACCGCCGTTGTGCTTGTGGCGTTTCAGGACCCGCAATGCGAGCCTAGGTTTCTTATCATTCCACACGAACCTTGTCAGGAGGCTAGTCACCCCGGAGAAGAAAGAGCCCGGTAGTGCTATTGGGACCATCTGCATGTAAAAAAGTATTCTCGGGAGTACATTCATCTTAATTATATTAACACGGCCTATCCATGTGAAGGCTATTTTTGTCCAGGTAGTAAGATAATTTTTAATTTCGGCCAGTAGTGAGGGATAATTATTATCGTATAGTGTCTCATATCTATCTATGAGCTTAATACCCAGGTATTTAATAGCAGATGTGGCCCAAGTGAAGGGGAACTCGGCTCGTAAGCTGTCAATCAGGTGTTTCGGTACCGTGATTGGCAGTATCTCTGATTTCGTGTAATTAATTTGGAAGTTGGACAAGTGTCCATATTTCTGGAATTCGGCCATTAAATTAGGTAGCGAAATCCTAGGCTCAGAGATGTAAAAAAGGATGTCATCGGCGTAAGCCGAGAGTTTATGCTCTGTGTCGCCCACCTGTATCCCCTTTATGCTGGGGTTAGCGCGTATGGTTCGTAGCAGAGGCTCGAGCACGAGTGCAAAAAGGAGGGGCGACAACGGGCACCCCTGCCTGGTTCCGTTCCTATTTGCGAATCTAGAGGAGAGAAACCCGTTAACCCTCACCTGGGCCTGTGGCTGCGAGTACAGGGCAAGGATCCGTGCCAACATCTTTGGCCCCAGTCCAAGATGCTCCAGGACTCCTCGAAGGAATGTCCATCCCACCCGGTCGAAGGCCTTCTCCGCATCCGTAGATAGGATGAGATAATGGCCCCCGACCGGGTCGTTGCGTGCCCAGCTAACGAGACTTATAGCTTTTAATGAATTGTCCCTGGCCTCTCTCCCAGCCATAAATCCAGTCTGGTCCGTGTGTACTACTTCAGGGACTAGGTGTTTTAGCCTATTTGCCAGAATCTTCGCATAAACTTTAACGTCTAAGTTCAGCAGGGAGATGGGTCGGTAACTTTGTGGCTGTGTAGGGTCCTTCCCGTCTTTGGGTATCACAGTGATGTGTGCCAATAAGGCCTCAGGGGGGATTCCTCCTCCCTCTGCCACCGAGTTAAAGTAGCTACTCAGAGGCTGCAGGAGGAGGGGTAAGAAAGTGGAGTAGTAACTCCTGTCAAATCCGTCTGGGCCTGGGCACTTTCCGTTAGGCAGTGACTTTATCACACCTTCAACCTCGGCTTGTGTGATCGGGGACTCTAAGTTTTCTAGCTGCTCTTCTGAGAAGGGCGGGAGACCCGAGTCCTTTATATATTCCCTTATGCTCCTGTGTTTGTCAGGGTTGTCAGCTATCTGATTGTGACCGTCAATTGAGTAGAGTTGTGCATAGTAGTCTTTAAAGACCTGAGCTATCTTGGAAGAGTGAGATACCATGTCTCCCGTTGCGGACTTTATTTTATAAATGTGAGACTGAGCTCTTCGTTTCCGTAGTGCCCTTGCCAACATACGGCTACACTTGTTCCCCTGTTCATAGAATCTATGAGTTTGGGAGCGCCATTGCTTACGGACTTTTCGGTCCAGCAAACGGGAGAATAGTTCCCTCAGTTCCAGAAGCTTTTTAAGGGTATTTGGGTGATTGTTTCTTTTATGGCAAAGTTCAGCCGTCTGAAGGTGTGTTAGTACACGTTGGAAATCAGCCTGTTGTATTCTTTTTAACCTGGCTCCTTGTGAGATTAGTTCGCCCCTAACTACCGCCTTATGCCCCTCCCATACAACTCCCTCTGGTACCCCAACTGCTGTGTTTTCCGCAAAGTAGTTCCTCAGAGTCTCGGATACCCTCGAGACCACTACGGAGTCATCTAGAAGGTTGGGGTTCAGCCTCCAAGACCAGGGTCTACCCCTACTTTGAGGTTGCTGTATGGTCATTGTGATCGGAGCATGATCAGAGATGGTTATCGATTCAATTGTGGTTTCCCGTAGGAGCTCGAGGGTATGGTGGTCAACTAGAAGCATGTCTATTCGTGTGTACACGTTGTGTACATTCGAAAAATAGCTGTAGTCCCTGTCAGAGGGATGCATCACCCTCCAGCTGTCCATCAGCAGGTGTGCCTGGAGCGCTTTACGAAAGCGCCTGAGGAACGCGTAAGAATGTGTGGGGCGAGTGTGGGAGATGTCAAGTATAGGGTCCAGGCTGACGTTGAAATCCCCCCCTACCACCAGGTGACCCTCACGGAAAGCTGCCAATTTCTCCAGCGTATCCTCCAAGAACGCCACCTGGTTCATATTTGGGGCGTACAGTGAGGCAAAAGTGTACTTCAGTCCTTCTAACGTGCCTTTAAGAAAAACGAATCTGCCCTGTGGGTCAAGCATATTGTCCTCTGGCTGGAAGGGGCAGTTTTTGTGAATTGCTATCGCTGTCCCCTTTGCTTTCGAGGTTGGGGAGACGCTAAGGAACCATTGATTAAAGAGGTGTGTGGGCATTCTAGGCAGTGATTGGGTTGTGAAGTGTGTCTCCTGTAGCATCACTACTTGGGCCTTCAATCTTTTAAGTTCCACCCATAGTTTACCCCTTTTATTTGGAGAGCACAGACCCCGCACATTATAGGAGATTACCTTCAGAGTAGTCATGGTGGATGCCCTTGCGCTCTCAGCCATGAGGCTATAAGGAGGAGTTGGTTAGGAACATTGGGTCCATGGTGCTGCCTCAGGGTGTCCCCCCGGATAGAACTAATAGAAAACAGTAGAAGAGAGAAAGGGAAAGGGAAAAAAAGAGAGGTATTAATCCACTGTTCAACAACATAAACAATGCACAAAAAAAACAGTAACATTTCCGGTCCGGCAAGTTTCGGCCAGTGTCCTGTGAGAATTGTCGGTGTCGAGTCCGGGACTAGGCACCCACTCCCGAAGGGGAGATCCCCGCCACCCGACCCGCCACCCCTTGCGGGGGTATCTCCCATGGGGAGATGGCCTATTGGGGGATCCGGGGCCATTGCGAGGGGGGGAATAAGGGTGATGTGTCCCCGCTCCCTCCACCTTACTTGATGGGCTATGTATGGTAACCCTGGGGTCAGGCGTAGAATAGGCTGAGAGGATATTGGGGACGAGCAGAGTAAAAACAGTTTTAAATCTAAACGCTCATGTGGCTCCGTAGGAGTAATTTAGGGAAGAGGGGGGGAAGGGATAGGTAAGCATCTTAGCGAATGTGGGGTATGTACCCTCAATAAACGAGCCCCCAGTCCTTTGTGGAGAATACTTCCCTGCAATTAGTCAGTTGGGGGTCCCTCTTTGGCGTGGGGTCAGTAGATGAGGGCACAGGCTAGGGGCCCCAGCCCAGGCCCAAGAGTCCGGCCTACTAAAAGGGGAGAAAAGTCATCCAGTGATCAGGGGGGGAAAGGGTTGCTCAGTCTCTGCTGGGCGAAGGTCTCTGTGCGCCCTCAGATGTATTTCTCCTGCGGCCTCTGGAGCGTCGACTGCTCTTTGCTGTGTGCCAGGGCGGGGGGAGAGTCACACTTGGAAAATCTGCGGACCCCCTCCAATCCGGAAAGTCCACTTGTTCTAACTCCAAGTTCTCAATGAAGTTGGGAAGGTCGTCTCTTGTGTAGAGGTTAACCTGTCTGCCGTCTTTTTTGACCTGCAGGCTGAAGGGGAAGCCCCAGCTGTACTTTAAACCTGCCGCCCCAAGAGCTGAGAGAACCGGGCGTAGGGCTCTGCGTTGCATCAGGGTTCTCCTGGACAGATCCTGGTAAAAAGACAGTTTTGCTCCGTCAAAATCATAGTAAGGCTTATTACGCATCTTTTGCATAATGCGGTCTTTCAGGGTATACTTATGGAGTTTACAAATTATGTCCCTTGGGTTGTCCTGGTCCTGGGAAGGTGGCCTGAGAGCTCTGTGTGCTCTGTCTATTTCGACTGGTGCTGTTGGCGGGAGTTCCAGAATAGCTCTGAAAATATCAGTGAGCGTGGGTATTATGTCTCTGGGTGCCGTTGCCTCTGGTAGGCCTTTAATTCTTATGTTTGCCCGTCTGCTGCGGTTCTCAAAGTCATCCTTTTGTGAAATGAGAGATTCAATTTTTTTGTCCTGTGCTTTACATCTGTCTTGCAGAGTCAGTATGTGGGGAATCGTTTCTTCTAGCTTCTGTTCCAGCGTTTCAACTCTATCCCCTATTTGGGCAGTGGCAGCCTTAAGCTGTGAGATGTCCTTTGCAAAAGCCTTCTCAATTTTAACTGTGAATCGTTCTAAGTCTTCCCTCGTGGGTAATGACCAGATATGGCGTCGGAGATCCTCATCTCCAAGGACATCCGCGTGGTCAGCCTGCGAGCCCTGTGAGGATGCTGACCCGGGAGAGCATGGGGGTAATGTGTCACTCACCAGGCGAGGCGACCGTATCTGTGAGGCCTGTGGCTGTTGCTGTTGGCTCTGTGAGGCCGCATGGTTGCAAGTGTCCTGCTTAGCCAGCGCCATCTTGGAGCTCCCCTTCCCGGTCCGGCGCGACTCCGGGAAAAAGCTGTCCAGGGGGCCTTGGCGCGGGTGCTTTGCTGGGGGTGGCTAAGAAACTGTTCTCATGCGCTGGGACATCTTTATTCGGTTTCCCGCTGACAGCTGAGTCCTCAGGGGCGCTGTTTAAAGCTGCGGTGGAGCGGAGCTGAGGGAATGTGCATCCTCACTCCTCCATGCCTTGGCCACGCCCCTCAGGAATGCCATTTAATCCCTGGCTACAATCAGCTCTCCAATAAGGATTGGGCTTACATATCTTACATACGTGTCTTATTTGAAGTGTCATTTACATGCCATTTCTATTACATTATGGCTTCTTCAGGCCACCAAACGCATCCAGACATCAGATACAGAAATATCTATGTGATGAGAAAGCAAGTACATACAGTTCAGAAAGGCAGCCTCAAGCTCTCAAGCAACCTAGGATTCATGTGGCCAGCCTTCAGGCAGTCAGCTCTGAATACCCTCTGCAATTCTACATGACAGCAAGCCAAAGGAAAGAAAGACTACAAGTTATGTTTTACTTTTTGACATATGGTGCATTGAGGTTTCAAAATGCCTCTTACTGTTCATGGCAATTCATGACTCATACAGGCACCTATTGACCTGGTAATTCTTCCACTGCACATAAAAAAAAAAAATTGCCGTTCTGCTGAAAAAATTACTTGTAGAAATACATCATTTTGATGATGATTATGCCATAGTGTTGAAAGTGAATTTAAAGTAATTATATTAAAAGGTCTTCACTAATCGGTTCTAATTTATAGTGCAATTATAAAATAATGCATAAAGCAGAGTAAGATTTAATCCTAAAATGCCCGTCATCCTAAATCTACACGTTCCCTATACATCTGTGTCCTTTCACAATGCACTACACAACAGGACGCTGGTAATCCAATATCTTTTTAAATTGAAAAGGGAAACAAATACATTAGCGTCTCCTAACATTTTATTCTAGAAACGAGAAAGAAGACAAAAGTGCTCAGGACAAAATGAATCAACACATTGCAGCCACAGCAAACCTTTTGTCTTTTGGCTTTAAAATCTCTTGCTGGGTTTTGCAATATCTAGGAAAGATTTAAGTCACGAAAAACAAACAAGCTTCTCTTGCCTGCTTTCTTCCCCATGGAAGCAAATTTATGCTCAAGGGAAAGAATTATAAAGGAACTGAATTCTGCAAACAGTTTTACTTTATTTTATTTTATCCAAGGAAGGATGGGTCTTTCAACCAGATGGGGGAGCGGGTGGTGGGTTATTTATTCCGTCATGTCCAGGATCCCCGACTATTATCCAGAGAAGCACTGTCCATCCCCAGACATATTAGAGGACATTAATTCAATCTGGCCATTGATGGTCAGATTGGGGAAGCTTTGTATGCCTGTAGGCTTTCTCTAATGACCTTTGCCCAAGCCTGCATGAGAACATGATTGATAGGGCTCATTTTTTTACTGAAAAATGTGGCTCCAGGTCTCCTACCCCCATCTCTGCAGTCGCAGATTTACCCAATGTTAATCTGCGTGATTGTACAACCATCTTTATCAGGGTGTCAATATTGTTTTGGTAATTCTTATACTTTGAAGAAATGCCTTTAATTCCAGACTATATCTAACAAGTTTTAAAAATGGGCTCTCCCCCCTCCTAACATCTATGCTTACTAACCTGTGTAACAAAGATGTATCTACTTACCTATTTTCAGCTCGCATTGCTCCAGTCACGTGATCTGGCTACCTATCTGGCCAGCACCGGTTGCAGGGGAGAAGAGGGAGCACCACCAACGAATGGGGCATCACTGGATGGTGATATCACTGCTCCCAGGCATTACAGCTGTTGTCAGCACTCCCTCCTCTCCCCTGCAGCTGCTGCTGGCTACAAGGGAGAACATGTGACTGCAGTGGCCTGAAAATAGGTAAGTGTATACATCTATTTTACACAGGTTAGTCAGCATAGGGGGAGGGAGCATTCAAAATTAGTTAGGTATAGCATAGAAATCCACTTTAGGCATGTGAAGTGATCAAATATGTACTTTTGTATTTGAATACAAATCAAAAATGTGTTTAATAATAAATAACAAATGATTACAAAATAGGTAATTAATAAAAAAAATAAACATAATGTAAGCTTGTAGCTTGAAAAAGGTTATTTATGTGTATCAGTTTATACATGTATGAGTGTGCAGATGTGTGTGTGAGTGTGTCTGAAATGTTAGTACAGAGCAGATATATACAGCACATGGTGTAATTTGAATTACTCTAGTTTCCTCTGATTAGCAGGAGAGGTGTGTAGAGTCGTCTGCCCTTCAGTACATTTTCATTAGTAAATTATTTTCAATGAATCCATATCAATCATTTCAATCAAATAATATTACATATACTAATAAAGTTATACTATATATAATAAATATATACTGGTCTTATATACAGTCATTCCCTAATTAGGAAATATTACAGTGGAAATACACTGATCAGCCATAACATTATGACCACTGGCAGGTAAAGTGAATAACATTGATTTTCTCGTTACAATGGCACTTGAAAGTCAGTGGGATATAATAGGCAGCAAGTGAATATCTTGACCCTGAAATTGAGGTGTTAAAAGCAGAAAAATGGGCAAGCGTAAAGAATTGAGCGACTTTGACAAGGGCCAAATTGTAATGGTTAGACGACTGGGTCAGAGCAACTCCAAAACTGCAGCTCTTGTGGGATGTTTACCAGTATGCAGTGGTCAGAACCTACCAAAAATGGTCCAAGAAGGAAAATCGGTGAACTGACAACATGGTTATGGGCGGCCAAGTCTCATTAATGCACATGGGGCCCATTTAGTCCAATCCAATAGAAGAGCTATTGTATCTCAAATTGGTGAAAAAGTTAAAGCTGTTGTAACCCTAAAAAAATGGATCCTGTTCCTTTAAAGCATGTTATACAGAACAGTGCTTGTGCTGTGTACTTTGGCCCTTTCTATCACCTGAAATATTTGGCTGATCCTGCCTGGTGCTGCCCGCCCCTTTGTAAGCTGAACACGTTTATCATGGCTGCTGGTCAGTTTACATGCCTCATCTACAGTCTCTTCTCTGTCCCCCCCCCCAGCTTGTGTCAGGGCCCACCCCTCCCCTCCTGCTGCTAAAATTACAGTGTAATGTATAGGGTTGCAATGATACCACTTTTTTAAGACCGAGTACAACTACCAATACTTTTTTCAAGTGCTTGCTGCTACTGATTACCAATACTTTTTTTTAATGTCACGTGACATTGGCACTAATATGCAGCACTGATGGGCACTGATAGGTGGCACTGATGAGGCGTGGACTGTGTCAGTAATTTTTTATTTTATTTTTTACAATTTATTTATTTAATTCTTTTTCACAATTTATTTTTTTTGTTATTTATTATTTACAATGCCTTCTTTTTTGTGTGTGTGTGTGTGTGGGGGGGGGGGGGGGG
>BLSH010516250.1:1098565-1118042 GCA_018402905.1 Glandirana rugosa | reverse complement strand
GACCACGGGGAGACACACGAAGAGGGGGGGGGGGGGGGGTGGATGGTGTTAGTGTTTTATTTTATTTTTTATTTTAAATATTTATTTATTTATTTTTTATCAGCCCTGTTGGGGAGCTTTAGTGAGATATCAGGGGTCTAAACAGACCCCCGACATCTCTCCTTTGAGAAAGGAACTGAGGACACAGATTCTCCAGCCTCAGCTGCACTGAAGATGAATGGACAGGAGACAGAGGCTCCTGTTCATTCATAAACTGAAGCATCATAAACACAGTTTACGATGCTCAGTTATGAATGGACAGAGTCAGTGGTCACTGTCTCTGTTCATTCAGAAAAGGAAGGAGCCAGTAAATTACATATTTACCGGCTCCTTCCTCTGCTCTCCATCCTGACACATCCAGGACAAGGGGGGGACCGGAGGAGCACAGAGGGGATGGAGAAGCACACAGAGGGGCACCAGAGCAGACCCAGGGAACCAGTGGAGGACCCGGAGAAGGACCTGGGGAGCCACAGGAGAACACAGGGGACAATTGAGATGATCGATGCGGGCCGTTACAAGCACAAATCTCCCTGTATACCTTTCAATAAAGCAGCTGAAAGCTGCGGGAAGGAGAGGAGGAGAAGCGGCTCTCAGCTGCTTTATTAAAAGGTATACAGGGAGATCGGTGCTTGTGACTCCCCCACTGCCGCACCAATCACCTGTGAAGCTGACCGCCCCCTTCGCTACACTGAGGACACAGATATCGGGTCAAGTATTCGTACTCGTGCAAATGCTTGGTATCGGCACCGATACCGATACTAGTATCGGTGAAACCCTAGTAATGTACATACAATCTCTTGTGTTAGATAATGTTCTATTCTCGGTGTAAAAAAATGCTGATTTGAACCTTATTTCATAGTGCTGCTCAGCGCTTCCGTGGCTGCTCGCTGCTCTCCTCCCAGCTGACGACAGCGGGGGATTCTTGGCCCCTCCCGCTGTAGCTGCCAGATTGGGAGAGGGAGGAGCGGGCAATCATGTGAGCGCAGAGTAGCGCTATGAAATACGGTACAAGTCGGCATATTTATTACAAAGAACATTAACTGAGCATAGAACGTTATCTAACACAAGCGATTGTATGTACATTACCAAGTGGCTTTACAACCACTTTAATGCTGATTCCGATAGAAAGGTGCCAGAACACAGAGTGCATTGCAGTTTGTTGTGTATGGAGCTGTGTAACCACAGACCTGTCAGAGTGCCCATGATGACCCGTGTCCACAGCCAAAAGCACCTACAATGAGCATGTGAGCATCAGACCTAGACCAATGGAAGAAGGTGGCCTGGTCTGCTGAATCTTGTTTTCTTTTACATCATACAGATACCAACAGACACATTTAGAGCTGAAACACTTTTTTGTGTGTGAGTTATCACAGTGCACATTAGAGCATACTATGTGTTTTAGCATGTTGCACTACCAGTTGTTTACAATGAAACCCAAGGGCACCAAGGCAACGCAGCCCTGTGTTGCAGCACACCACAATTCACAACAATGTACTAGCTTGCCTTGTGGTATGCCAAAAATGGTGCATGTCTGTTTTTTCGGATGTGGTGATACATTGGAAGCCTAATCATTTGAATGGGCTACCTTAAAGCAACACACAATAACGCACAAAAAGAGGATGTGCATTAACACGACGTACTGTAACAGAAAAGTCTGAACCCAGCTTTAGAGATCGGATTAATTCATTTTCACAGGGCACTTATTATAAGGCTGGATTGTGCATGCATACACTGTATATGGCAAAGTCTGTGGGCACTTTTACAGTGCATGTCTTTCAGGTCTATTTGCAGACTCACAGATGAGATTACTAGTGTTGTTCTCTTGCACATGATACTAATTAATGGAGATGTGCCTCTATCTGGTAGTGGGGAAAGTATGTGCTGTTAGTGGACCCCGAGGAGCACAGTTGAGCACCAATAATCTGAAGTGATGCACTGTGAATACATTCAATGAGAGCTGTGGAAATCATGCTTGCAGGTTCTAAATGATAATGTCACAAGATCGGTGTGCCGACCCCCCAGGCAGAGTAAGGGAACATCTTCATATATCACAGAAAGAAGTCTACCCATATCTCACACAGCGTGAATTCCTGTGTTCTACAAAGAACATGCAAGGAAATTTGTCATGTCATATATTATAATTAAAAATGTGTTGACGCATACAGCAGTGACAAGAAACCGTGGTTCCTGGAAATACAGTACATTGAGAATCACTGAGCTGGATAAATCTTTCTCACAGATTAGAATTAGTTTTACATTGCAGGAAAACTACAACCCGAAACAAATTAAATATAAATGCTTAAATTCCTGCTTATACTAATGAGAATATTGCTATCAATACAATTATTGTCTGCTTCTGCTTATAT
Source organism: Glandirana rugosa (assembly GCA_018402905.1). Taxonomy (NCBI): domain Eukaryota; kingdom Metazoa; phylum Chordata; class Amphibia; order Anura; family Ranidae; genus Glandirana; species Glandirana rugosa. The sequence continues at coordinate 1,115,637 of BLSH010516250.1, read as the reverse complement.
ACAGCTACATTCTCCATTGCTGAAACCAGTGGGACCCTGGAACCCCAAGAAACCACTCACAGATCAGCTCTGAGCAGGTTGTTGATTGCCATAGGTTGCTACAATTGGCGTCTACAGATATATGAAATATGTGGCTGATCTGACCATTTAATTTAGAAATTATATCTACAGGCCCTTCCTGACAGTGACTGAAATCTTCTGACCAATCCTTCTTGGGAGACTTGATCGGTGGGCCACTATTATTTTAACCCCTTACGAGGTGTTGATTTACTAAGGCAAACAAGCTGTTCACTTTGCAAGGAGAGTTGCACTTTGCAGGGGTTTTTTCCCTAGAGCTTAATAACTGGTGAAATCTCCCTTTGCAAAGAATATCCAATCCTGTGCAAGGAAAATGAAGTAACAGCATGTTTGTCGTTTCCCAGCTATATCTGGAGAAATAAACACCCCAGACTATCCAGGTCTATTCTCTTCCGCTCTAAGTGTAAGGGCGGCCTGGCACTCCTGCTACACTATGTCCTACGTGCTAAAGCCCTCAAACCATTAGAAGACATTGTGCACACACTAAGCGATTGTACGACCAAGCCAAACTTAGTGACGTGTTACGAGCGTATAAAGAGGACGTTCAGGTGCATGTAATTTGTGAATTAGGAACGAACAGACACTTCCGGGCGTTCCTGACTTCTGAGCATGCATGTTTTGCACAGTACAACTTGTTGGACCAACTTCTCTGTACACACGATACAACGGTCGTACCACCACTTATTGGTACAACCAAAGTTTTCTAGTCTGCTAATCCAACTTCTGTTGTACGACTGTCATACATCGGCTGTTCTAATCGCACGTACTAATGTTCGAACGATCGTACAACTAGCGGTCATACGACCGCTTTCTTACGATCGTCGCATCGTGGTTACGAGGCTTTAGAATCAGCTAAAAAGATCATTGGTGTAATATAACAAAAATGTGATTTGAATCACCATACCACTGCTAAAAGGTCCTGATACAAATGTATTCCTGTCAAACCAGCTGCTGATAAGACCTATGCTTGTAATAATACTGGACCAGTTCACTTATAGGGGTTGATTTACTAAAGCTGGAGAGTGCAAAAATTGGTGCAGCTGTGCATGCTAGCCAATCAGCTTCTAACCTCAGCTTGTTCAATCTAACTTTGACAATAAAACATTGAAGCTGATTGGTTTCTGTGTAGAGCTGCACCAAATTTTGCACTTTTAAGCTTTAGTAAATCAACCCCACAGTCCCTCCACATTGTTTTCAGTCCATTTTGGACCCCTAAACCACATTGGCTTCTCTTCAGATTGCCCCCCTGACTGTTATTGGATTAAAGTTCTATCTGGACCTTTTAGCAGTGATGTGACGCTCCTCTGGGATGTAGAAGCTGCCTGCCTGGGAGCCAGATTACATCATCATCAAAACTTTAAGATAGCAATACCAATAATATAACTTAATCGCTTGCCTACTGGGCACTTTCACCCCCTCCCCGCCCAGGCCGATATTCACAAAAGGCTGCACTGATGGGCACTGACAGATTGCACTCATGGGCACTGATGAGATGGCACTAATGGGCACTGATGAGGCTGCACTGATATGCGGCACTGGCACTGATGGGCACTGATAGGTGGTACTGATATGTGGCACTGATGGGCACTAATAGGTGGCACTGAAGTGCACTGATAGGCAGCACTGATTGGAGCACTGAAAGGCAGCACTGATGGGCACTGTTTGGCACTGTTGGGCCTGCACCGATCATCAGGACAGTGATGATCAATGCCCTGAATATCAGTGTAGATATCCCCTGTCACACTTGCTGGTTACCAGCTCTTCTCTCCTCACGCTGTCACAGCGGGCGCATGGGGGTGTGGTTCTGAGAGGATAATCAACAGATGCCCTCCCAGAACTGGACAACCGTGCCGTAGCCCTCATTTGGCTATAGTGCAGTCGGCAAATGCTATTGCCCCACTTTCCTGAAATAAAAAGATTGCTGTCATGCTACATAGTTAGTCTAGTTGAAAAAAAGACACAAGCCATCCTTGTTCAACCAACAGAAAAACATAAATGAATAGAAACCCTCCATAGTCACAATCCTATACCCAGAGTGGATCCAGGGAAAGGCAAAAAAAATATTTTAACCCTTTTGCTGCTAGAGCCATTTTTGCATTTTTTTGCACATGTTTAAAAAATATATTTTACTCCTGAAGATTACATAAAACAACCAAAACATAATGTATTTTCCAAAAGCAAACACCCTAGAGATTAATAGTGGTAGTTTCAATATTTTATGTCACACGATATTGGCACAACGGTTTATGACATGCAAACTTCAATTAAAAAGTACACTGAAGTTAATTTTAGGGCACACAAATGCAATAAATTACCCAATATTTTGGTAAAATATAAAACATGAGGTTGCGCCAAGTAAATGGATTCCCAACATGTGAAACCCTAAAATTATGTGTGTCCATGAAATGGCGACAAACTTCAGTACCCTATATTTTCAATAGGCAACACTTTAGAAGCCCCATACAGGTTATCAGTTTAGAGTTAATCATAAATAATGAGCCTAGAATAATTTATCTCATGCCGGTGTGCACAGGTATATGTAACATGTGTAGTGCAATTGACGTTTTGTGCGTATTTACACTTGTATGTTCATGTATGTGGGGATAGGCTCAAACATTTTTTTAAGCTTATTTTAAGCTTATTTTAAGGGCTTAAGTCCTTTTTTTTTAATTTTTTTTTTTTTTTATCACATGGGGACAAAGGTCCTCTATGTGATGCATTTTTGGGGACAAGTTCTCTTAATGAGACATTCAGGGTCTAAAGGCCTACTGATGTCTCACCTGCCCTCCAATGAAACTTGGGGTCCTTTCACACATGTGCACCGTTCAGGTCCGCCTGGCAGTATGGAGCGACAGATGTCAGCGGTGACATGTCCACTAACTTCCGCCGTTCTCCGGTCTGATCCAGTCCGCTAAATCCAGACAGATGGAAACCCTATTTTTCATCCTTATGGCGGATCGGATAAGATGAAAACGAACAGGCGGTCCGTTTTCATCTGATCTCCCATAGAGAAGAGTAGGGCTCTGACAGATCTGTCTCATCACAGTGAGCGGAGACGGATCTGTCATCCGCCTGATCAGTGGGGATCAAGGGATCGATCCCTGCTGAGCAAGCGGAGTCCATCAAAATGGACAGCCCCATGTGAAAGGGGCCTAATGGCAAACAGATAACAGTCCATTCTTTAATTCCCCAGCAATATATCTGGGGAAACAGACACCAGAACCCAGAAGTGACGTTTTACACGTCACTCCTGGGTCAATAGCAGGAAAGGGAGTACAGCAAACGGGGGGTTCGCTGATCTCCATCCCCTCTACCCATGCTGGTCCTGGGTCTGCCAATGGGCGCGCAGGGACGGGGACCATCACAGGGAGTCTGTGAAAGTGAGCTTGTCAGATTTGTGTAAACCCCCCACCAGTGTAGTATCTACAGCAGTGGTAGTAAATGTATTAAACATGGTCAAATTTGCTCCAGCAGGGGGGAAAAAAACTTCTTGATTGCCCATAAGAGAATTGGATATTACCTGGATCTATACTCTCTGTCCAAGTGATTTGGACCTGTAACTATGCAGGCCCCATCAGAGGGGAGGTCAATTGGCCACGGGTCAAGGAACCCCTAGCAACCTTTGGAGAAACCCTATGGTTCCATGGAAGCCTGGTTGAGAATGACTGCCATTGACTATTGTTTTCCTATGTTAGTTGCTTATGTAGGCTAATGGGCTGCAAGAGCAACATTTCAAAGCTATTCAGGACCCATTAACACCTACTCACTCTTCTGTGTTAACATTCATTATGTCATGCATTAGCGTACCTAAAAACTGTTATCTGTGTTGTAAAATCGAACTCCCCATTATACCAACTTCCTTTAAAATAGATTCAGAAAAAAACTATTTACATTTAACCACTGCACATATACGGCGACAGGGCGGCTCTATTGCACAAAATAACTTACCTGTAAACAAGGCAGATCCCCGTTCTGACAGGGAATTACACAGAGTTCATCTGTTCCTAGTGATCAGGAACAGGGATCTTTGTGCTCTTCCTGTCAGTCCATCCCCCACACAGTTGGAAAACACTCCCAGTGAACACATTTAACCCTTTGATTGCCCCTGATGTTAACACCTTTCCTGCCAGTGTCATTTTAGCACTGATCACTGTATTGGTGTCACTGGTACCCAAAAAGTGTGACTTAGGGTCAGATTTGTCCGCCGCAATGTCGCAGTCCCTCTATAAAACGCTGATCGCCGCTATTACCAGTAAAAACAATAAAGAAATGTAAAAGTCCCTAAATCTACTCCATAGTTTGTAGACGCTATAACTTTTGTGCAAACCAATTAATATGCGCTTATTGGGATTTTTTTACCAAAAATATGTACAAGAATACATATTGGCCTAAATTGATGAAGAAATTTGATTTTTTACATATTTTTTGGATATGTCTTATAGCAAAAAGTGAAAAATATTGTTTTTTTTCAAAATTGACGCTCTTTTTTTGTTTATAGAGCAAAAAATAAAAACCTCCGAGGTGATCAAATACCACCAAATGAAAGCTCTATTTGGGGGGGGGAAAGGACAATTTTATTTGGGTACAGTGCCGCACGCCCGCGCAATTGTCAGTTAAAGTAACGCAGTGCGGTATCGCAAAAAATGGCCTGGTCATTAAGGGGGTAAAACCTTCCGGGGCTGAAGTGTTTTTTCTTTACCGTACCTTTAAAATATTAAAACCTATACGTCTGTGTAAAAAATACAATCTTGTATGAATTGAAGCTGTCACCTTGTTCCTCCCATGCTATAGCAAGGGAAATACAAGTGACAGAATCTGATCATATGACTGTCTGTACCTGACCTCTCTGTCACAAGATAAATGAATAAATCACCATATCCTCTTGTGTGTCACATAAAGCTGGACCCAGCACAATAATTCATCAAATGGTTGACTGGATCACAGGTGCACAGACTGTAATGCAATTCCTCTGATTTCATCTACAGAAGGCTCTAAACATGCCATTCTGAAGTAGTGAAATACTGTATGTTCAGATCCTTTAAGATTTCTTAAAACATATTGGAGTCTTCCTTTTTTATACTTAATTGAGTTTACAGATAGAACAAAGGACAGCAGGAGAAGAAAACAGCCAATGAAACAGTAGTTTTTAAATATGTTTATTGAATTTGAAAAATAAAAAGATAAATAAACAGTAACAGCAATTGTTTGGAGTTTTGGACAATGCGCAACCATTAGGTCGGGCATAGATGTATTAGTAGGCGGGCTGTATAAAAAAGTAACAGATTCCTCCATCCACACAGGCAAGGTGGATGGAGGAATCCCCCCACCGGGACATTGTATTCTGACAGCAGGACAACTCCTCTGTCAGAATACACTGATCAGCAGCTGCAGCCAATTGACAAAAGTTTTCCAGCATGTGTGTTCAGCAGAAGTCAGCCTAATGCCTCGTACACACGTTCAGATTATCGCACAACTTATAGTTCGCATTTAGTTGTATAATACTTATATTGAATGCAACGTTGCATTTAAGCACTGTACTAAAAGTAAAATTTTTTTCATACTATTCTTCAAAAGCTTCCTGTTTGCGTAGCTATGTATCTGAAATGATCCTGTTTGCGTAGCTATGTTCATGATCTTGATCATGCATAGTGTTTGTCTATCGATTTTTAGCGGACGCATACTGTACTGATTAACCACTTCAACGCCGGAAGGATTTCCCACTTTAGGAGCAGAGCACTTTTTGCGATTCGGCACTGTGTCGCTTTACCTGACAATTGCGCGGTCGTGCAACGTTGTACCCAACCACTGGGGAATGTTAGGACTGCTAGCCAAGGGGTGTTGTAACATAGGGACTGTTAGTATTGTTAATCAGGGGTGTTGTTGGGGGGCTATTGTTAGTACTGACAGTCATGAGATATTGTTAAGCCTGGTAAACACTGCTAGTTTTTTTTCAATCCAGCAGGCTGCACGCAAAAAAAAAACCTGACAGCTCGGGTCAGAGCCGCTGTACTAGCAATGCAATGTTAGTACAGCGATCTCTCCTGCAGTTCTATTATGTTCTGACAGGGGACGGCCTCCTGCCAGAACAATCCGGTCAGTGCTCTCAGCAATTGGCTAAGAGTGAAGAGATGATTGGCAGCCCTTTTGTGGTCATGCCCTTTCAACAGATGCCGGCCGAACGACTGGTTTCTGTTGGATCAGCTACCATGCACACAAGATGAATGTCAGCCGGTTTCTATTTCCGCCTGACATTGGGCCCGTGTGTACTAGGCTTTCGGGCATGTTGTAAAGATTGCTAAGCATGGGGTATTGTTAGGGGATATTGTTAGTATTGTTAGTCATGGGGTATTGGTAGGGGATATTGTTAATATTTTTAGCCATGGGGTAATGTTAGGGGATATTGTTAATATTTTTAGTCATGGGGTATTGTTAGGGGATATTGTTAGCATTGTTAGTCATGGGGTATTGTTAGGGGATATTGTTAGTATTGTTAGTCATGGGGTATTGTTAGGGGATATTGGGGATGGAGTTGTTTTTTTTATTAGCACGTATGGAAAATAGCCTAGTCAGCACCATAACCTTTTTTACATGGTATTTAGATTAAGTGATATTCACTGTTAAAGGCTATACTTATTTATTAATTTGTTTATTATTTCCCAGGACACCATTCTTTGTTTTTATCAGTTCAAGAATATTCATGTGGTCCTATTCTCTCTCTGCTTCTTGGAAAATACCCTTTATGGGATATTTCAGTCCTGTTGCACAGTTGGGGATTCTGACCCAGTTGGGGTCTCTGAACCAGCTAGCAGGGATGAGAAGTACCTGTCTATAACCAACTAACTCTGTGGTAATTAACAAATAACAGCTATTTCCAATTAGGTATCATGTACACTGCTGCTGATAAACTGACGTTTAGGCTCCTTTCCCACTGAGACACTTACAGGCGCTATTTAGCTAAAAATAGCATCTGTAAAGCGCCTCAAAAATCCCCTCCAATCCACCCCATTGTGAAAGCCTGAGTGCTTTCACATTGGGGCGGTGCGCTTGCAGGACGTTACAAAAAGTCCTGCAAGCAGCATCTTTGTGGCGGTGAGGGGAGCGGTGTATATACCGCTCCTCTACTGCCCCTGCCATTGAAATGAATGGCAAGTGATTCCGAAGCGGCTGCACACCACCACGGTAGCACGGAGCGCCGGCACTTTTAACCCCGTTTTAACCCCTTGTGGGGAGTTAAAAGTGCCATGCTCCTGACTGAATAGCGGAGCCATATCGCCAGTAAAACTCCGCTAAAACTAGCGGGGTTTTACCGTGGCTAAGCTGCAGTGTGAAAGTAGCCTTAGAGGCATTAGAGGGGCATTTTTTCCAGTTGCCCCTGATCTCATCGAATGTTATCTAATCAGTACATATGCACAGGGTCGTTTCAGGTCGTTTCCAGGCAGATGAGTTTAGGAAAGCAAAACAATGCATTCCAGATGGATGTTCAGAGGCATTTGAAACGCCAAATACTTGTAACAGCTTGTAAACGCACCTAAATGCGGTAACTTGTGTCTAGGAGCGTTTAGTTTACAGACATTTCCATTTTTTTTAAACGCTCCTAGACGCAAAAACGCGGCAAAATGTGGCTAAATGCGGCATGCAAACCGCGGCAAAATGGACGTTTTTAGACGTTGATTTCTGGCTCCCAAGATAAAACGTTCAGGGGAGGTTGAAAAGCGTCCCCTGTACATGAAGCCTTATAGACACTAGAGGGCGCTTTTGTTAGTTAGTAGGTGGTATTAGTATTGCTTGTCATGAGCTGTTAGTATATGATGTTAGCATTGCTAGTCATAGGGTATACTTTTATAGGGGATGTAAGTATAGGCATTGTTGTTACTATTTATGGAATATTGTCAAAAGCTGAAGAGAACCTGATAGAGAATTAAATGTTTTCCCTGCTTTATCCAAACAAAAAAATGCTTAGGTTGGCATTGCATTTTAAGTAAAAGAACTGCAGAACCCTAAATTACATATTCCTTCCTTGTTAGTGGCAAAATGATTTAGTATTCTGTTGGGGAGTAAAATGTTTCCACAATGCAGTTTCATTTGTGTGTATGATGTTGTACTGGACCATAGCAGTCTGATTATTGCAATGTGTGTCAGCTCCCAGCATGCCTTTGAGAAATTAAAGTCTTGTTATTTCAACATGAAATTACAAAGCTACTCTTCAAGGCACCTTGTATACCAGAAACGTTTCACTCCAGAGTCTCAAATCATTGCCATGATCAGAGAAGCTCAATGGCTAATAACAAGCATGCCTAGGGGTCTGACTGGCAGTAACAGCTCTGAACTAAGATCTGATGCAGGACTGCGGTTGCACATGCTCTGACAGTGGAGAGCTGCGAGCCGTAAAGGGAATCGCTGGGCTTAAAGCTGAATTCTAGGAAGAGATAGAAGTAAAAAATGAATGCAACTCATTAATCGTTAAGGCATCATATATTTATTTATTTATTTATATGGCCTGGCATCAGAATCATGCACATCCTGTACAGCGGGGCTGGAGTGATGGAGGAAGAAGTGGCACAAAGATTCGATCTGTTCATGTGCTGACAGGGAGCACGCTAATAGAAGGAGAAAGCAGAGTGACAGAGAGATGATCTTATCTACTCATCCTTCACAGTCCAGTTACAGGTAGGGAAGGGGGGTCCTGGACAACCTGGGCTCATGGGAAGTGGGTTAAATAATGCTGGCCATCGGATTGGCTCAATTTACTGCCTGACCTCATACTTCCAAGAGTGAAAAATACAGGTAGACCCTATTAATCCCCTGCCTCTTCAACTCACACTGAGAGGGAATAAGTAACGCCAAATAAGGATAAAGTATACATCTTTAATAAGTATGAATGACAAGTTATAATTTACCACTTGACCTCCGGAAAGGTTTTACCCCCTTCATGACCAGGCTATTTTTTGCTATTTAGCTACTTTAACTGGCAATTGCCTGGTCTTGCAAAATGGTATGCAAATTCAATTTATATCATTTTTTTTTCACACAAATAGAGCTTTCTTTTAATGGTATTTGATTACCACTGGGGTTTTTATTTTGCTATATGAATTTGAAAAAGACCAAAAATTTGGAAAACAAAAAATATATATATTTTCTACATTCTGTTATAAAACATATCAAATAAAATCAAATGTCTTCATAAATTTAGGCCAAGATGTATTGCTACATGTCTTTGTTTAAAAAAAAAGCCCAATACTGTAAGTGTATATTATTCAGTCTGTGTGATAGTAATAGCGTCTACAAACTATTATATACAGTATATTTGAAAATTGATCAATCCTACTTACATCTTATTTCTAGAGACACATACAATGCTAGGACAGTACAAATACCCCCCAAATGACCCCATTTTTATTAAGTAAGAGGCATGACTAGTTTTTTTAACTTGAAGGAATTACATTTTTTTTTTTTACATACAGTACTGTCACCAGTGTAGTACAGCGCCATCATATGACTGATGTGGCGTTGATCAGGGGTTATGACTGGCGACAATATTTTTTTTTTCTTTTTTTTTTTTTACATACTTTCATCAGAGTATTTCAGTGTGACACTGTACTACTCCTGGGGGGGGGAGGTGTTTGGGGATTTTTTTTTTACATTTTGATTGCTGTTACAGTGATGATCACTGTAACAGCAATGTTTTGTACTGTCATGAATGAGTTACATTCATAACCGCTGTGATTACTATTGTGTACCGTGATTGGCCCCCCCAGCGATCACATGGTACAGGGTGCTGTGATTGGTGCTGGTACCATGTGATAGCTGTGGACCAATCAAAGCCTCACAATACTAAGCACCGCTGTTATTAATAAAACCCATTCATAACAGTTATGTTTACATCTTGATCATGTGAGTGGCTGGTGGGCCCAGCGGTTGTGGGAGCGGCATGCTGCATGCACCTCAGCCATTAACGTACATGTAGGTGATCCAGCCTGCCCGTGCAACCGTGGAACTGGTTAAAGAGTGAATATTCACATTTCTCATCAATAATGACTGGCTTTCTTTAATCACTTGCCCAATGGGCACTTAAACCCCCTTCCTAACCAGACCAATTTTCAGCTTTCAGTTCTCTCACATTTCACTCCGTCATGCAACACTGTACCCATATGAAATTTGTGTCCTTTTTTGTCAGAGTTTTCTTTTGGTGGTATTTGATCACCACTAGGTTTTTTATTTTCTGCACTATAAATTAAAAAAGACCAAAAATTTTTGTAAAAAAAAAATGCATTTTTCTTCGTTTCTGTTATAAAATTTTGCAAATTAGTAATTTTTCTTCATAAATTTTGTCCAAAATTTATACTGCTTCATATCTTTGGTAAAAAAAAATAGCCCAAATCAGAGTATATTATTTGGTCTTTGTGAAGGTTATAGAGTCCACAAGCTATGGTGCCAGTCATTGAAAATTGATCACACCTGATGTACTGATGGCCTATCTAATTTCTTGAGACACTAACAAGCCAGGGAAGTACAAATATCCCCCAAATTACCCCTTTTTGGAAAGTAGACATTCTAAAGTATTTAGTAAGAGGCATGGTGAATTTTTTAAAGTTGTACTTTTTTCCCACAATTCTTTGCAAAATGAAGATTTTTTTTTCCTGAAAATTGTCATATTAATAGGTTATTTCGCACACACAGCATATGCATACCACAAATTACACCCCAAATTACATTCTACTACTCCTCCTGAGTATGGCGATACCACATGTGTGAGAATTTTACACAGCCTGACTGCATACAGAGGCCCAACATGCAGGGAGCGCCATCAGGCGTTCTAGGGACATAAATTACATATATAATTTCTTGAATACCTCTTGCACTTTTGAAGATCCTGGAGCACCAGGACAATACAAAACACCCACAAATTACCCCATTTGGAAAGTAAACACCCCAACGTATATTCTATGAGGCATAATGAGTCTTTTGAACATGTCATTTTTTTCCAAAAGTTTTTTGAAAATGTGGAAAGAAAATGAAAACGCATTTTTTTTACACAAAGTTGTCCATTTATGCAATATTTCTAACACATAGCATGTACACAGCAAAAATGACACCCCAAAACACATTCTGCTACTCCTCCTGAGTATGGGGATACACTGATGTGGCATGGATGTGGCACCGATGATCACTAAGGTGCCATAGATGAGGCATGGATGAGCATGAATGAGGCATAAATGAGCCATGGATGGGAATGGATGAGCCATGGATGAGCATGAATGAGCCATGGATGAGAATGAATGAGCCATGGATGGGGATGGATGAGCCATGCATGAGCATGATTGAGCCATGGATGGGGATGGATGAGCCATGGATGGAGATGGATGAGCCGTGAATGGGGATGGATGAGCAGTGAATGGGGATGAATAAGCCGAGCATGAGGATGGATGAGCCGTGGATGGGGATTGATAAGCTGTGGATGGATGAACTGTGGATGGGGATGGATGGGCCATGGATGGATGAGCCGTGAATGAGGATGGATGAGTGCAGGAATTGGCACAGATCAGCTCTGTGGGGCACTTCAGATCCAGCCCACAGTGCTGTTGCACTCGATCTCTCCCCTCTCCTCTCACACTGTACCGATCGGTACAGAGAGGGGAAGAAATGAACCGGGCATGCGCCGGCTTGTTGACAACTGATTGCGCCTTCATTGGGCAGAGCGATCACGTGGTAAAGGGCCGTTGTCATCGGATATTCCCAGGGGCGTGCGGGAGCGGGATTCTGGGAGGACGTTATAGTACGCCCTGCCAGAATTATTTGACCGCGCTGTAGCCGTCAGTCAGTAAGTGGTTAAAGTTAGAAGTCATCACCATACAAAGTGATCATTTCAGAAAGCACACCAAAACCATGGGACATAATAGAAGTCTATGGGAAAACACAGTTAACCCGCACGAAAACTTTGGGTACACTGCGCTGCACCTGTGCTCTGGTCAAAGTGCAACGAGGCAGCTTGAAAGCACCCTGATATTTACAGAAAAGGCATGCACCTTATCGGTGCTTAAAATCTTCAGTTGCAATCACACTCAGTTTTTACCAGCCAGATTTAGAAATAAATTCAGCAGTGGTAGGACTGCAAGCAATACACAGGATGCTGTGAAGAAGCCTTGCAGCTTACACATGCGTTTGCAAATGTGCTAACTAAACTCGCATTGGACGGGTTAATTTGGTTTGTAAGCAGACTGGTTGGTAAGTTGAGCTGGGAATTTCCTCTGGTTTTGTCTTTCATGCGTTGCCCTTCCATGTGCTCCTTGCTGTGAAGGCCAGTTATAGGTGGAGGCAGGGGCCATTTCTTTGTTACCGTTGTAAATGTGGTCAGGTGGCAGGCTGGACACCTTTGCTGCCATTGTGCTATGTGCTGGGTGTCCAGTGTGCCCCTGTGCCTTTAATGAGAACTGGGCTACCTCCTGGCCCACCTGCCCTCCATCTATCCATTGTGGTGACTCTCATAAATTCAGTAGTGGTAGGACTGCAAGCGATACACAGGGTGCCGTGGAGAGGACTTGCAGCTTACGCATGTATTTGCAAATGTGTGCTAACTAAACCCCTGTTTTTAACTCAGACTGTTGTTTGTTTGGTAATCAGACTGGTTGGTGAGTTGAGCTGGGAAATTTCTTGTTTTGTCTTTCAGATTTAGAAATCCGTAAAATATTCCCAGTCAGGCAGCTTGGCCCAAACAATCTAAGTTAAAGTAAGCCTGGAGTTAGGCTTTAAGTTATGCTGTTACATGTTCTCATATGTGAATGAGAACATGTACTGTAACAAATTTAAAGTTGGTGTTATCCCAATTTGGCTGAAAAAGTAGCAATATCCTTTAAAGTGTTTGCTAAGGCAATTTTCTTTAAATTAAAATCTAAAAAGAGGCTTTAGTTATTGGTATTGCACAGAGCAGTCCCTTACATTTTCTTCTTGAGTCCCCGGCCAATGCTGTCCCCTCCTCCTTTTTCTGCAGGTGCCCCCTCATCCATGCAAGCACAGTCCTGAGCCAGGCTTTGTGCATCCATAGACACACACTGCACTGCCTTACCCCCAGCTCTTTCACAATGGCTCTTGCTGCTCTCACTTTCTCCTGTGAGGCCAGAAAAAGAGAGCAGTGACTCTGCAGATGAGCACAGTGCTGGATCAGTGAGAGCAGCCAACAGTTCCCACTCGGCCACTGTACATATACGGCCGGGTGGGAGCTTCCCCGTTCTGACAGGATGTGTATACACGTCCTGCAGAACGGGAGCTCCCAGCGCGGCCACGCGGCACACTGCGGCTGGATCCTGTGATCATTATGATCACAGGATCCAGCTGAGCAGAGATCGGGATATGGGTGCAGTGATTGGCCCTCCCGATCATGTGACGGCTGTGTCCAATCACAGCCGTCACATTGTAAACAGAGACGAACATCTCTGTGACAGTTCTCCCCCCGCCGAGCTCAGTGAGAGCTCAGGGGGGGGGGGGGGGGGGAGGGGGGAATCTGCAGCAATATGACAGCTCTCTGCATGATGAGGATTTCATGCAGAGAGCTGTGACAGATCGCCCCCCACACAGTGCACCAAGAGCACTGATACCCCTGTCCCCATACATGTCAGTGTCCCCATAAAACCGTCCCCAAAACATCTGTATGTCCCCCATCACATCTGTCACCATACACAAAACATCTGTCACAGTCCCCAAACATCTGTCTGTTCCCGTCACATCTGTCACAGTCCCCAAAACATCTGTCTGTCCCCGTCACATCTGTCACAGTCCCCGTCACATCTATCTGTCCGCCAACACCAAATAAACTCAGATTTGGGTTATTTTTACCAAAGAAATGTAGCAGTATCATTTTTGGTCAAAATCTATGAAGAGAAATTACTTATTTGCAAAATTTTATAACAGAAACAAAGAAAAATGCATTGTTTTTGAAAATTTTCAGTCTTTTTTTAATTTATAGCACAAAAAATAAAAAACCCAGGGGTGATTAAATACCACCAAAAGAAAGCTCTATTTGTGTGAAAAAAATTATAAAAATTTCATTTGGGTACAGCGTCGCATGACCGCGCAATTGTCATTCAAACTTCAACAGCGCTGAAAGCTGAAAATTGGTCCGGGAAGGAAGGGGGTTTAAGTGCCCAGTATTGAAGTGGTTAAGGAGGGGGGTGGAGGAAAAAGATACGTTATATCATTTATTTTTACCTTAATGAAGAGAATTAAGGTAAACAACCTTTATAACTACTTTAAAGGTAGGAATCACAGCCTGATCATTGAAGGATATTTCTGAAAATTAAAATCTTCATTAAGAAATACCAGGCAGCCTGGATTTCAAGAGTGGCCAAAAAAAAACAGTAAGTCCTGGTTCGCCCCAGGGCGGCCTTGAAATTGCACTACTTCAGTGTGATTTTAAAGCCGCACATCAGTGCAACTTTCACTACTAATTTCATTGCAGATTGCGACTTCATTCAACAGAAGTCTATGCCAGTCACAATGAACTTGGTAAAAGGTAATGCATGGGAGTGCCATCAACAATAAAAGGCACCTGCTGCAAGTCTGTTAAAGAGCAGCGGTGGTCCTCCCACAGCGCAAGGACCCAGTTGTATTTTGATTTTATCCACTGGCTTATACTTTACTCATAGGGTACCTACCTCGGTGTGAGTATACCTAAGGCACACTAATGGACCTTTTTTATTTATATAACCATTAACATTTAAATAAAATAATATCTTTTCTTCTACTTTAAATGTTCAAATTGTCTCATTGGTTGTTCCTATCGTGACATTTTTTTCCACAGATATATACAAAAAAACAACCTCAGCTGTCTCCTGATGAAGTGGGCACTGCCCACAAAACATGTAGAGATTATAGCTGCTTTGAACTATGAATTTATTGTCTCAACAATTATGTCAGCATCTTAAATACATACTTGTGATCTATCTTTTATGGTGAAATATTTGTAATGTACATGTTTTTATGAAATAAAAAAAAAATCATTTTATATACTTGATGTATTATTTTATTTAGCACCACTCTCCTAAAGTTCCATGGGCAATTCCTTTTTCTCATTTTGTGTTAAAGTGCAGCACATTTCTGTGCGCGCCAGAAAAGCATAGGACTTTGTGCACGTTCCCGGCATGCATAGATATTATTTTGGCCCAAAACCAGTCACTTGCCTTCTTTTTAGCATCACAAGTGGAGTGTCATTACTTACAAATCTATTGGCGCCTGCCTGCCCAGGTGAAAAAAAAAAACAAAAAAACATTTTTTTTTGCCTTTTTTTCTCTGGATGCAGATGGCGCTAATTGTCACCAATAAATCAGCAATAAAGATGAACATTTTGAATGTTATGTCTCAACTTCCTAAAGAAAATCACATCAAAGTGAGTGTCTGAGGCTCATGCCTAGAAATACATGTATAAAAACTGATTTGTCACATTTCTTTTCTTAAATCCCCATGAAGCGGTGACGCACAAACACTCCTTTTGCTTATAAAAAGAAAACAACCTTTTTATTCCAAGTTAACCCTTACACATTTCCTTCCAAACCCCCACCAAGTGAGGGCGCCTACAGCTCTAAGGATTCGTTTGTCTTGAATATCATCTTCTCTGCTGGAGAATCCTATTTTTAAAAAATCCACTATACAGAAAATGTTTTTTTTTTGTTAGAAGTATGTCATATATATGAGCATGGCTCCAGAGCCACCACGATCAATAACCGGCCACACAAAACGCCTGCAAATTATGGAAATGACAATAGAATTCCTGGTGCTTGCTGTTTTAGTGCCCATGCTGAGAAGCCCTCTTGTATTTACTATAAAAGCATTATGTAAAATAAAGGGCTGAGATTTTTTTTCACTCTGGAAAATGGACGTGTTAGGAATTTTCAGATCGATAAATAAAAAATCTAGAGGGCTTTAGGGACACATTATATGTACACATCCCAGGGAATTTGCCTGAAAAGGAGGATTGTGTAATATCCAGGAGCCTCAATTTTTGTTCCTTTCTTGTTTGAAATTACCACACTGCTTGATAGCTGGTTTTACACATTTGGGTCTTTTAAATAATGTTACATAATAAGAAAGAGGCAGCTTTTAATTATTACAGAAATAAAACTGTGTGGGAAGACCCAAAATAATACCATTGCAAATATAATGTTGAGAAAAGAAAGGCTTATGATGCACACCTGCTATTTCCTGGCTTCTGGTTCCATATGCAGCAGTTTTTGTGATTAACCACTTGCCGACGGCTGATCGGCATTTGACGGCGACAAAGTGGCGCTGTAACGCGAATCGCCGTCATATGACGGCGGCCGCGATACAGAGCCACTGTGAGCGCGCGCGCGCCGCCGGAGGCGCGCGCTCACTGTGTCCGGGGGGGTCCAGGGAGCGGGTCCGGCGGCTTCGATTGCCGCCGGCCACCCGCGATGCCCCCCCCGGAGCGAATGAGCGGAGGTCCGTGTATGTAAACACGGACCTCCGCTCTGTGTGAGGGGGAAGGGAAGTGATCACAGCCTTCTTGTAAGTGAAGGCTGTGACCACTTCCTTTCCCCAGCTAGGCAAGTCCCCCCACAGTAAGAACACGCCCAGGGAACACATTTAACCCTTAGAGCACCCCCTGCAGGTTAACCCCTTCACTGCCAATGGCATTTACACAGTAATCAGTGCATTTTTATAGCACTGATCGCTGTATAAATGCCAATGGTCCCAAAAAAGTGTCAAAACATTCCGACATGTCCGCTGAAATATCGCAGTACCGCTAAAAATCGCAGATCGCCGCCATTTTTAGTAAAAAAAAAAGTAAAAACGCCAAAAATAAAAAAAAAAATGATTTTTACCGCCGCTAGACGCTAAAAATCGCCATGACGCTATAAAGTCGCCTGTACAGCCTTACAAAACTGTGAAAAAACCCTGGTAACCGTAAATATGTCGCTAGTCACGATATTTTTACGTGACTAATGACACATTTACGGTAACCGTCACTTCCCCAATTGGACGTCCCC